>JANAVB010025999.1:23807934-24272934 GCA_029216955.1 Iris pallida
GTGAATCACTTCTTCGTCAACGTACAGGTGCATCTACCAGCCTGGGGCTATTATCTTCTGAAGGAGTTCACCGTCAAGCTTCTTTGAACAAGGAGAACCATCATCCACAATACAATATCTTGCCAAAGAGAGGATTAGTCGAATCCATCTTCGTCGAGAAGTCAAGGGAGAGACAACAAGACTCTCTCAAACTGTTGCTATTCATAGGCCAGGGCAAATCAAACCCATGCGCCAAGTGGCAACCTTCCCGAAGTCAGTGCAATGAACTTGTATTTTTGATGAATGAACTCGCCTCTTCGAATTCAGCTAAGTCAGGGAGCCACTAATGCTCTGAAGAACTCAACAGAGGGACCAATAAAGATGCGCCATGCACGGACGCGCCCTTCGGCATCAGGCGCATCACATAGACGTGCCCTTCAGTACCAGACACATTACAGAGGATACGCCCCCACACATCTCCATACCGAGTGGAACGCCAATCGACGTACCCACTCAGCTGTCCATCGAATGTCAGAAATATTAAATGCTGAACTGACAGAGTTGGCAGCATACCTCCCAAAGTCTGAACAGTTGACAGCTTTTTCAGAAAACGAAGCGTCGGCAACGTCAGCATTATCATGACTCTATTCCGACGGCTACTGCCACGTGGCCATCCGCATGCGCCTCTATGGCCATGCGTCCAAATCGCCATGCGCCTCTATGGCCATGCGTCCAAACCAGCGTGCGCCTCAAAAGCCATGCGCCTCAGACCCTTCACTGATCCCTAAAGACAGAAGAAGAGTCTCCAGTTGAAGCTTTGCATGCGCCTCAAAAGCCATGCGCCCCAGACTGATCTCTGATCCCAAAAGACAGAAGGAAAGTCGCCTGCATGCGCCTCAAAAGCCATGCGCTCTAAACAGTTTGTAACCCCTAAAGGTTATGAGCCGCAGCCTCCTCCTGCGCCCAGATCCAAGGCGCAGCTCACCAGATCACTACCCCACCAAATCCGAGATCTTCGAGCCATGAGTCGATGACACGTGTCCTTTGACTCAACTCGTCCAGGATTTCAGCAACGGAAAGATCTTCTCCTCTGCTACGTGCCGGCTCACAACAGCAGTATGAAGAGTTCTCCCCCTCAATCAGGGCGCATCATCTACGCGCCTCCATCAGCAACCTCTACGTGGCGTCCCCACACACTGGCGCATCCTACATGCGTGCATGAGCAGCCAGCCTGCAAAACTATAAATAGAGGGATCTTCTCCTTCACACACAGACAGAATCCACAACGAACATACGAGGAATCATCAGAGAGGCAGATACAGACACTCAACGTCTTCCTCCTCTCAGCAAGCTCCAGCACCCAGAGCAATCCACGCCTTCAGAGAACCGATAACCGTCGTCAGCCGGTCAACGGAGTCAACGCATTACCACTCGCTCCATTGGCACTAAGGACCCAGCTTAAACAAAAGTGTACTCCTAGGACTACATCTAAGTCCTACATTGTAACACTGTTCTGTTTGTATTAAAGTTTTCAATCAAACAATTTTAATGGCAAACAAAGCTGAGAGTTAGCCTAAGTCATAGGCGTCGCCGCACAAATGCTTGCTAAAGCATGCACGGTCCTGTCCCACAAGGCTTGGCATAGCCTTTGCTCGTCCCTTGGGTTAAGTTGTAGGCTTGAGTGAGTTAGGCAAAGTTATGCCGGTCGACCTAAGTTATTCTACGTGCTGTCCCGCTCATTCTGCGGTTGTCAAGATAAATAGTCCCACGACCCCAAGGCCCATCATATGAAGTATGACTTGGGCGATAGTGTTGCGTAGAACACGAGTCGGTTTAAGGCACGAGCCACGATTGGTTTATTGGAAAGTTAGCCACGGTCTGTTGGTACTTAAAGAAACACGTTATGTTCAAGTTAAGTTGGAAGGCTATGCAGTAGCCGTTCCCTGAGTTCAAAGAACGTTAAGTCTAAGCGATGGTTAGTCGCCGAGAGGAAATATGTCGGGACTGTGGTTCAGTCGCCGAGGTAACCCTGGTTTGGGCTCTGTGAATGATGTATGAAAAGTGGAAAGAGTAAAGCAAAAGAAGTAAAATGATGATGATAAGACCTTGCATTACGTTAAGTCTAGAAGTTAGCGTAGGCGCGTGGTTATGGACGACTTGTCGACAAGGGGTGGTTCTTCGAGCGGCAACCCGGGGCCACGGGACCGACTCGGCCTAGGAAGAACTGATTGTAGCCGAGCTGGGTAATAGGCAATTGGTAGTACGGGGACTTGCATCGAGGATCGCAACCGGCGGTACAAGGGTCCCGTTTGCCAGGCTACGTCCAAAATGGCTGGTTAGGCCAGTGACCTTTTATATAGATGTGTCGGCACGGGCGGCAATCCGCGTGGGTGCCTTTGGATTGAGTTGAATATGTATGAGTTAAAAAGACACAACGTCTGAGCCTAAGATTTGGCTACAGCGAAGGCGTCGTGCTTCGGCACGAGATGTGGCATCGAGTGTTAAGTTGTTGGGCACGACCTCGAAATATGAGGCACGGCCGTGTTGTCACAACACAAGTGTAGGCGAGACTAAGCGAGGCAGCACTGCCTCGGAGATATTGAAGCACGAATCGAGTATGGCACGACCGAGTCGTTACGTCCCAGAGTTTTGGCACGAAGGACATGTATAAGTCGGTGCGTCGACAATGCAAGCACGAAAAAGGTCTAGAGGCAAGAAAATGGAGTCTTCCGTGTAGTTGCGTCTCTGATTATGGCCGTAAGGAAAACACGACTTGATAGGTTAACGTTGTTGGCACGAGGAGTAGTCTAGAGACAAAGTATGAGTTAACGTTGACATTGCAAGTACGGGATGGTTCCGATACACAAGTTGCGCTAAGGCGCCGGTCCTAAAACTGATCCTAAGACAAGAATAGAAAGACAATCGTAAAAAGGGTTCTGTTGCACAAAGTAAATGAACGTGTTGTTTTGTATGGATGGGTGAGAAGCTCACTCCACCAGTACAGTGGTACTGACACCCACACAGTGTTCATGTGCAGGCACAGGTAGAAGCTCGTGGCGCGGAGCTCGTTTGGATACGTCGAGGCACGGAGTTCCTTGGCGATTCGAAGCATGCGGCCGCGTGGATTGAAGACTTATACAGGACATAATGTATGGACATCGCCTTCCGAAGCTTCCGCTGGCTCAAGCATTGTAATCGAGAGATGAGAGAGAGCAGAGTGACTTGTAATCGAGAGAAAAGTGAGCACGAGAGACTTGTAATTTGGCCTTGCGCCCACAAATATAATCTTGTATTCAATATCAATAAAAAGAGTTTCTTTTGAATGACTTGTGTTCATGTGTTCTTGTTTCAATTTCTGCTGCGTATTCAATGTATCTGCTTGGGACTTCTGTGCGACGACCCCGTCGCCGCCGCTGTAATCGGCCGTTATGGAACCCGCCTTGCACGAGCGAAATCTAGGCTCGTGCGGCATCACGCCTTAGCGAGGACGATCGCTCCTACGGGAGCGGGGCGTGACACCTACTAATCTTAGACTCCTTCACTTGTGAATTTCCTTCGTGTGTGACTTCAAGTAATTTCCAAATCTCATTGGAAGTCTTGCAAGTAGAGATTCGGTTGAATTCACTACTGTCGAGAGACAATAAAGAGCATTCATTGCTTTGGCATCTCGACTTGCAAGCTTCTTAATGTTTTCAGAAAGAGTGTCCCGAAGGGTGTCAGAAGCAATATCCTCAATAGCTCTGGAAGGAGTAGGAAGACCATTTATCACGCAATCCCATAAGTCGAAATCTATGGACTTTAGATAAATGCTCATCCTAATCTTCCAGTAGTTGTAGTTGGTACCATCAAATAGGGGAGGCCTATTTGTGGAGTGCCCCTCATTGTGAAACGCGTTGATACTAGGGTTAGAGGCCATGGATCACTCAAGGGTGTAAATCCAAATCAAGAGAACAAAGCTCTGATACCAATTGTAGAACCCTAGAGGGGGGGTGAATAGGGAAATTAAAAATTAACTACAACAATTGATGCAATAAAGACAATTGAAAGTAAAGAGTATAAAGATCAAACGCAAGGATGTATCCTGGTATCCTCTTTTGAGGCAGTCCAGTCTCGGAACTCTCTCCGGCTTTAATCCACTATTTAACCAAATAGTACACACGAGTTTGGATCCGAAGAACTCGCCAACTTCAACACGAGTTTGGATCCGAAGACTCGCCAACTTCTACACACGAGTTTTCTTACGAAGGCTCGCCAACTTCAAACAAAAGAGAAAGAGAACTTGTTGATCTTCTAACACGTGAAGATCGAAATGTACAACTCTTTAATACTCTAGCACTTTGGGAGAGGATGACAATGAAAAGCTTGGAAGAGTATTAATGGTGGAGCTCTTGGTTGTTGGAAAATTTATGGTAAGAGTTGGTGAAGAAGCTCAAGAGAGAGAGAGAGAGAGAGCTTTCTTTTATAAGAGAACCAAGAGTTGGTGGCATTTAATGCTCTGAATACAGACAGACCGGCATGCCGTCGGTATGCAGCGGCATACCGTCGGTATACCGTCCAAATAGTAACGGTCATATTAATGACCGTTGGAGAGCATTAAATGCGGCCATTAATGCTAGTCAGGGCAATTCAAAAACCAAATATTTTAAACTCGGTATACCGCCGGTATGCCGTATCATGCCGCCGGTATGCCGACAATTTGTCACAGCAAGTTTTGGGTTGCTAAAAACGGTATACCGTCGGTATGCCGGAGCATGCCGTCGGTATGCCGACAATTTGTCACAGTAACTTTTGGGTTGCTAAAAACGGTATACCGCCGGTATGTCGGAGCATGCCGTCGGTATGCCGACAATTTGTCACAGCAACTTTCTGGACATAAAAAGCGGTATACCGCCTGTATGCCGGAGCATGCCGCCGGTATTCTGACAATTTGTCACAGCAACTTTCTGGATGCTAGAAACGGTATACCGCCGGTATGCCGAAGCATGCCGCCGGTATGCCGCTCTGTAAGTATTTGATTTTTGACTTGTGCTTTTTAATTGTCATCCGTCCTTAGGTGTTTACAGATATACCTAGACTAGTACAGACTCGAAGACTCTAAGCCGGAAGACGCCGTCTTATGCAGGGAACGCCGGTAACTGCTTCAGTCTTCAAAGTGAAAGATGATTGCGCTTGAACGGAGGAACTCCATGTAGTAGATCTTCTGAGAATATTTGAATCTGAAGAACAGAAGACTAGACTACGAAGATGCTGTTAATTAATCAAAATAAAATGTGCCAACATTCTCCTCCACCATTTCTCCATCTCCAAGCAAGAAGTTAATTTAAAAATTCCTAGAAATTTCTTCCACCCTAGAAATTTTCTCTTCTTCTTCCTCTTCTCTTCCAAATTTTCTTCTCAAGAAGATCGATGACACCCAAATTCTTTCTCTATTTGTTTCCCAAACCCTAGAAATTAAATTGAAAAATTCAAGCATCCATTACATTGTTTATTTCAATTGTCTGTAGCCCATTTGAATTAAACTACATTCGGAGTGGAAAATTACCCATTTAAATTAAACACAAGTATGCACGAACGAGAAAACTCTGCGTCGATCAGGACTGTTCACTTTTCTGGCAGTCTTACAAACTGAATGGACTGCCAGAAAACTGGACAGTCCTAAGTCACAGCATGTGAAACAAAGGACTGTCTATTTTTCTGGCAGTCCTTACTGTATTCAGGACTGCCAGAAAACTGGATAGTCCTTAAAGCTGTCAAGTGGGCCGGGCCCGCCCGGTCCGACACAAATTTGAGTGGGCCGGGCCGGGCTCGGGCCGGGCCTCTTGAGCCCATAAACTGTAGTGGGCTAGGCCGGGCCGGACTATGGATGAAAATATTAAGCCCAACCCGGCACATGACCCACGACAAGGTGGACTTCGGGTCGAACCGGGCCGAACTGGGCCGGGCCAGACTGGGTCGGACCGGATGCGACCCAATATAAGGGACTGGCCGGTCGCACTGAAGGCCATCATTTTGATTCAATTCAGTCAGTATATACATATATCATTCATGGATGCATGCACGTATGTTGTTGTTGCAGCAACTTGCAACTAATATAAATTGAAATGAATTGAATTGAAATTAGTTCAAATATTCATTTCATTTCAATTCAATTCACTACTTCACTGTATAATCATAATAATAACAGAGGCCACCACCATTTGCACTTGTTGCTTTATTTAGGCAGTGGTAGAAGTCATATTTGGAGGGAGTGTTTGTTGTGTACATATTTTTCTTTTCTTTCCTTGTTTAAGTGACAACACTGTTGTTAGCTGCTAGGATTTGGGACAAATCAAAGAGATTGTACAGGGATGTTGCAATCGGGTCAAGCTTTGGGCCGGGCCTAAATTATGGGTCAATATACGTGGCTCGGCACAACCCAATATACGGGGCCGGGCCGGGCCCACGAAATCGGGCCGGGCCGGCACATAGACCAATTTTTCGGGTCGGGCTCGTGCTGGGCTGGGCCGGCCCGGCCCAATTGACAGGTCTAACAGTCCTACATATAGTAAGGACTGCCAAAAAAATGGACAGTCCTTTGTTTTACATGCTGTTGTAAGCCCCTGATTTTTCAAATCCATTTTAATTAGTGTTAATTAATTTTTAATGTCATTTATAGCCTTAAAATATTTATTAGGATTTTTAGAAAATTTTGTAGAATTTTTAAATGATTTTTAGATGAGTTTTAAATACAAAAATATCATTTTGCAAATATTAGAATTGTTTTAATATGGTTTTGCAAATATTAGAATTGTTTTTATATTGATTTGTAATTAATGAATTGTTTATGCAAATTATATTTGCATTCAGTTAGGGTTGGGACCTTAATGTAAATTCCTAAAGCCTAGGGGTTTTCCTATAATTTTCCCTACCCACCCCCGACGACTGCCCCGGCTGCCCCGACGACCGACCTACGCTGCCCCCGCCATTTCCGGCCAGCACGACAGCCCCCCACCGCCATCGAACCCCTATAAAGGATCCCCTCACCCCCCCTGAACGAAACCCTAACCCTAAAACTCCCCCACGACCCCCTTTCTTCCCCGACGAACCCCAAACCCTATCTCTACTCCGGCGACCCCCGTTCGACGACCACCGCTCGACGTCATCGACCACCACCACCCTCAACGAGTTCGCCACGCCGAGCTAGGTCGATCGCCACCCGAGCGCCTCGACCACGACGCCCCCAGCCGCCGTTCGCCTCCTCGACTTCCACCCCCCCCGCCGAACACGTGGGTAACATTCTTTCCTCTGTGTCGTACGTGTCTCAAACTGAGACACGAGACTCGCCTAGACACGGGGGACTCAACTGTGGTGCTGGACACGTGTTAGCCGAGTCGTACGTGTCGTGCTGGGCACGGACACGTCGACTCTGTGTCAGATTCGACTTCTCGTGTCCTGGACTGTATGGACACGAGACAAACTGTGAAATAGACTAACGGGTTGGGCTTTGATTAACGGGTAAAAACCCATTTAATTTCTAACCTAAATAAATGTTAACTAAAACCTAACCCTAACAGACTTAGCGGGCTGACCCACTGGCCAGCCCGAACAAATTAAACCCCCCCCCCCCCCCCCCCCCGCGCGCTTCTCTGGACAGGGTTCGAGCCCCCCTGTTTCAGTTTCTTTTTCTTTTTCTTTTTCTTTTCTTTTTCTTTTACTGTTTATATATATATATATATATATATATATATATATATATATATATATATATATATGTATATATATATGTATATATTAGTATATATGTATATATATATTGTTTTAACAGTATGTATGTATATATGTATATATTTTTATGGTTAGTAAATTATATGTATATATGTTAGTATTTATATATATATATATATGTACACATATGTATATATATATATATATATATATATATATATATATATATATATATATATATATTTTCTTGTATATGTATATATTATTATATATATATATATATATATATATATATATATATATATACTTTATAAATTAAGTATTTTCTTGTGTATATATATATGTACTTTTTGCATAGGTATGTAAATATTGTTTTGTATAAATTTACCTTATTAAAATAATAATATTTATTTTGCACTATTACCAACTTGTATTTTTATTATATTTAAATTACTGCAACCATTTGATGTCCAAGCCTAGCATGGGTATTTGGGCTCAAATGTGTTTTCACACATTCAAGACCTGTACAAGTCATATTGGACTTGATTCATGGCCTTGGGTCCTGTATTTGAACTTTGGTTCAAATTACATACATGGACAAAATACGCAGATAATTAATTATTGTGTGCATTGCTGTTTTTGATTTTCTAAAAATACTTAAAGTATTGCTAAAATTATGGAAAAATTGTTTTTAGATACTTTGTTAAGTTGGCTAATTTAGTATAATTTTTGTAGTAATTAATTTACTGTTTTGCCACTAGTTTGGCATATGAAACCAAAACTCACTTTCTGTATACTTAGGAAAACTGATTTTTATAAAATATTTGTACTGGTTAATAAATTCCAGAAAAATTATAATAAATTTCTATAGTTAGCAAGGATCGTTTTGGTACTTTGTTTTATGCAAAACTAGGCTTTTTGCCTATCTCTAAAATTGTTAGAACATAATGATCTTTTGATTTATTTATTGGTTAATTACGACTTGTAGCTTTTTGTGTTATTTGGAGTTTTAGTCGTGTTGAACCCCATCCCTCACTAGTGTAAAGACCCTAGAAAGTTAGATAACATAGTGTGTCATCCCACATTGGTCTCCTGTGCCAAATCATCGTTTTGGCTAGGTGCCCAGTCACAAGTCGTGTCGCACCAATTAATGTTCTAGTGTTTTAGCTTAGTGTAAAAGCTAAGTTTATGTATGTATTTCTACAGTGACGAGTTACCGGACATCCATAGCACTTTTATCGCAGCTTATTTTGCTAGAGGCAAGTACATCTACAAACTCATTTACTGTCTTTTAATGCTAGAACATGTATTAACCATGTTAAATGCTGATCCTTGGGGTAGCAAGTTAAAACGTCACATGTTGTACTTTCCATTACTACCATGCTTAGAACAGTCTTGATGTATCTCTCACATGATTAGAATATAGGTTATGGGAAAACTGATAGTATTGTACGTGATCATGACCCCCCTATAGTAGCGAGCTTGGTCGCATTTTATATGCATACCTTGTCCGTAGGCCAATACTGCTCTATTTGTACGTTGTACATCTATCGCTTGAGTCTTGTACGGAACGTACATTATATACATATGCCCACTGCATTTTGTACATCTATTGACCGATCACGTACCTGCTACAGTTTTAAACATTACATATACATCTGTCTCTATGACATATGTATCCTTGCCATGATAGATTATGATGACATGATTGTGATACGACATGAGATAGATGCCATGTTCTTTATGTTACTATGATACTATGATCCCAGTTGTACCATGACGACATGTTTCCAGTATTTCCTGTTTTATAGACTCATCACACCATGATCCTTGTTATACATCTCTTTCATTATATGTTCAGTACTTTAGTTGTAGAGGTTGTACTTGCTCCCGTCCTGACAGGATAACGTTGTAGGTATACTTACTGAGGAGGAGTTGCTCTGTGATTCGTATTGTGGAGTTACTGCCGAGGACCCGACTCTGCTTTACGAGGATGTTCCTGCGGGGAGACTCGTCTAGTTTGCTTAGCTGCTTGGGATACTTAGTGTAGTCATGTATTAGACTATATCATTTTGTAACTGGACATGTATCCAGTTTTACATTTCAGTTTACTTGTACTTGGATATTTTACTATATACGACGACTTTTGTGTTTGGAGCATTTATGATTCTTCTTCACTTATAGAACTGTTAGCACATTTAGTCTTATCTTGTTATCCCTAGAACAGCTTACTGCGCTTTATCTTAAGCGTAGGCTGGACATGGCTCGGCCCGGCCCAACAATTTGGGTAACGGGTCGTGACATGTTTTTTTGGTGGCCCATGCAGGTCCTGACTAAATTGTTTGGTTACGTTATTGTACCAAACATGCCTGCAATTAGGAACTTAAGGTAATTAGACAACATTAGGAAAGACGCTTAGAACACTTAGAGGAATGCTAGGATTGCAACATAGGAAACACATCACATGATTGCTATTATAATTAGATTCTCTTGCATATGATTGCTTACTTTAAACGAGTCCTTATAAGTCTTTTTATGTAATTTAGATGGTGCTTACTCGTTCGTCCCAGCATATTACCCCCGAGAATGGGGCCCTCCATATCCAGTCAGCTGATCAGTTGACTGATGCATCTCCACCTACCACTTTCCCCCACTCCACAGATCCACAGACCCAGATACCACCTTCCACATCCCAGGCCCAGCAGGACCCGATACTTCCACCACCCCCTATCACTATACCCACCCAGGCTTCCGTCACACTCGACGGGACCCAGCTGCTCACACTGATCCAGGGGTTCCTAACAACCCATCAGGAGCAGACTACCCTACTCTACCAGAGCCTAGAATTGGCCCGGAGCATTGAGGAGCGTCTTCTGTCTAGCAAGAGGCCGGCTTCTGTACACCATAAGGGACCGTCCAAGCGTCAGGCTTTCCAGCAGAGAGCACCGACGCCACCCCCGCAGACTTACCATCCCCCTACACCACATCGTCAGACCCCGCCGGTTAGAGCCCCGGGGCCCCGACAGCAGCAGAAAAGAGCTTTTTGTGCCTTCTGCAAGAAGGTAGGCCACGACGCTTTCGTTTGTAGGAAGAGGTTGGGTCAGTGTTTAGCTTGTGGGTCTGTCATCCATCAGATTCGAGACTGCCCAGTAGCCAAGGGACCCCAGGGGAAGACTTATAGCCTAGTCCTTGAGCCGGAGCCGGAACAGGTTTCAGGAGGTTAGTTTTGATCGTAGCCTTAGTCATTTGTTGCATTGCTTGCTATGTTAGAATATTGTCGGGTCTTCAATCCTTGTGAATTTCGAGGACAAAATTTTTCAAGGAGGGAAGACTTGTAAGCCCCTGATTTTTCAAATCCATTTTAATTAGTGTTAATTAATTTTTAATGTCATTTATAGCCTTAAAATATTTATTAGGATTTTTAGGAAATTTTCTAGAATTTTTAAATGATTTTTAGATGAGTTTTAAATACAAAAATATCATTTTGCAAATATTAGAATTGTTTTAATATGGTTTTGCAAATATTAGAATTGTTTTTATATTGATTTGTAATTAATGAATTGTTTATGCAAATTATATTTGCATTCAGTTAGGGTTGGGACCTTAATGTAAATTCCTAAAGCCTAGGGGTTTTCCTATAATTTTCCCTACCCACCCCCGACGACTGCCCCGGCTGCCCCGACGACCGACCTACGCTGCCCCCCGCCATTTCCGGCCAGCACGACAGCCCCCCACCGCCATCGAACCCCTATAAAGGATCCCCTCACCCCCCCTGAACGAAACCCTAACCCTAAAACTCCCCCACGACCCCCTTTCTTCCCCGACGAACCCCAAACCCTATCTCTACTCCGGCGACCCCCGTTCGACGACAACCGCTCGACGTCATCGACCACCACCACCCTCAACGAGTTCGCCACGCCGAGCTAGGTCGATCGCCACCCGAGCGCCTCGACCACGACGCCCCCAGCCGCCGTTCGCCTCCTCGACTTTCATCCCCCCCAGCCGGACACGTGGGTAACATTCTTTCCTCTGTGTCGTACGTGTCTCAAACTGAGACACGAGACTCGCCTAGACACGGGGGACTCAACTGTGGTGCTGGACACGTGTTAGCCGAGTCGTACGTGTCGTGCTGGGCACGGACACGTCGACTCTGTGTCAGATTCGACTTCTCGTGTCCTGGACTGTATGGACACGAGACAAACTGTGAAATAGACTAACGGGTTGGGCTTTGATTAACGGGTAAAAACCCATTTAATTTCTAACCTAAATAAATGTTAACTAAAACCTAACCCTAACAGACTTAGCGGGCTGACCCACTGGCCAGCCCGAACAAATTAAACCCCCCCCCCCCCGTGCGCTTCTCTGGACAGGGTTCGAGCCCCCCTGTTTCAGTTTCTTTTTCTTTTTCTTTTCTTTTTCTTTTACTGTTTATATATATATATATATATATATATATATATATATATATATATATATATATATATATATATATGTATATATATATGTATATATTAGTATATATGTATATATATACTGTTTTAACAGTATGTATGTATATATGTATATATTTTTATGGTTAGTAAATTATATGTATATATGTTAGTATTTATATATATATATATATGTACACATATGTATATATATATATATATATATATATATATATATATATATATATATATATATATATATATATATTTTCTTGTATATGTATATATATTATTATATATATATATATATATATATATATATATATATATATATATATATATATATATATATATACTTTATAAATTAAGTATTTTCTTGTGTATATATATATGTACTTTTTGCATAGGTATGTAAATATTCTTTTGTATAAATTTACCTTATTAAAATAATAATATTTATTTTGCACTATTACCAACTTGTATTTTTATTATATTTAAATTACTGCAACCATTTGATGTCCAAGCCTAGCATGGGTATTTGGGCTCAAATGTGTTTTCACACATTCAAGACCTGTACAAGTCATATTGGACTTGATTCATGGCCTTGGGTCCTGTATTTGAACTTTGGTTCAAATTACATACATGGACAAAATACGCAGATAATTAATTATTGTGTGCATTGCTGTTTTTGATTTTCTAAAAATACTTAAAGTATTGCTAAAATTATGGAAAAATGGTTTTTAGATACTTTGTTAAGTTGGCTAATTTAGTATAATTTTTGTAGTAATTAATTTACTGTTTTGCCACTAGTTTGGCATATGAAACCAAAACTCACTTTCTGTATACTTAGGAAAACTGATTTTTATAAAATATTTGTACTGGTTAATAAATTCCAGAAAAATTATAATAAATTTCTATAGTTAGCAAGGATCGTTTTGGTACTTTGTTTTATGCAAAACTAGGCTTTTTGCCTATCTCTAAAATTGTTAGAACATAATGATCTTTTGATTTATTTATTGGTTAATTACGACTTGTAGCTTTTTGTGTTATTTGGAGTTTTAGTCGTGTTGAACCCCATCCCTCACTAGTGTAAAGACCCTAGAAAGTTAGATAACATAGTGTGTCACCCCATATTGGTCTCCTGTGCCAAATCATCGTTTTGGCTAGGTGCCCAGTCACAAGTCGTGTCGCACCAATTAATGTCCTAGTGTTTTAGCTTAGTGTAAAAGCTAAGTTTATGTATGTATTTCTACAGTGACGAGTTATCGGACATCCATAGCACTTTTATCGCAGCTTGTTTTGCTAGAGGCAAGTACATCTACAAACTCATTTACTGTCTTTTAATGCTAGAACATGTATTAACCATGTTAAATGCTGATCCTTGGGGTAGCAAGTTAAAACGTCACATGTTGTACTTTCCATTACTACCATGCTTAGAACAGTCTTGATGTATCTCTCACATGATTAGAATATGGGTTATGGGAAAACTGATAGTATTGTACGTGATCATGACCCCCCCTATAGTAGCGAGCTTGGTCGCATTTTATATGCATACCTTGTCCGTAGGCCAATACTGCTCTATTTGTACGTTGTACATCTATCACTTGAGTCTTGTACGGAACGTACATTATATACATATGCCCACTGCATTTTGTACATCTATTGACCGATCACGTACCTGCTACAGTTTTAAACATTACATATACATCTGTCTCTATGACATATGTATCCTTGCCATGATAGATTATGATGACATGATTGTGATACGACATGAGATAGATGCCATGTTCTTTATGTTACTATGATACTATGATCCCAGTTGTACCATGACGACATGTTTCCAGTATTTCCTGTTTTATAGACTCATCACACCATGATCCTTGTTATACATCTCTTTCATTATATGTTCAGTACTTTAGTTGTAGAGGTTGTACTTGCTCCCGTCCTGACAGGATAACGTTGTAGGTATACTTACTGAGGAGGAGTTGCTCTGTGATTCGTATTGTGGAGTTACTGCCGAGGACCCGACTCTGCTTTACGAGGATGTTCCTGCGGGGAGACTCGTCTAGTTTGCTTAGCTGCTTGGGATACTTAGTGTAGTCATGTATTAGACTATATCATTTTGTAACTGGACATGTATCCAGTTTTACATTTCAGTTTACTTGTACTTGGATATTTTACTATATACGACGACTTTTGTGTTTGGAGCATTTATGATTCTTCTTCACTTATAGAACTGTTAGCACATTTAGTCTTATCTTGTTATCCCTAGAACAGCTTACTGCGCTTTATCTTAAGCGTAGGCTGGACATGGCTCGGCCCGGCCCA
This sequence comes from Iris pallida, assembly GCA_029216955.1. Lineage (NCBI taxonomy): Eukaryota > Viridiplantae > Streptophyta > Magnoliopsida > Asparagales > Iridaceae > Iris > Iris pallida. Next base: position 23,822,376 of record JANAVB010025999.1, read on the forward strand.
ACAATTTGGGTAACGGGTCGTGACAGCTGTGACTTAGGACTGTCCAGTTTTCTGGCAGTCCATTCAGTTTGTAGGACTGCCAGAAAATTAGGCAGTCCTTGTGTTGCACTAGTTGAACAGCAATATTGGAATTTCCTCCCATATTAGGGTTTGTATATTATGAGGAGCCTTTGGGTGCCATCGAAATTGGAAATGAGAAAAAAATTAGGGATAACAATATTAGGGTTTCCACCAATATTAGGGTTTAACATTTTTGTTGTTGTTGTTGTTGTTCTTCTTCCTTTTCGTCTTCTTCTTGGATGGGTTGAGGAAGAAGAAGAGGGAAAAAATAGAAAAAAGTGACTTTTATACCAAAGAGTGGAACAGTCCTGATCAATTTCTTCAATGACAAACTTGTAAATAATACAAAGTTTAAAATAAATTAGCCCTAAAGAGTTTTACTAAATTAACTAAAAGAATATTAAAATAGGTGCAAGCTAACCCTACTCCCTTGCTGCTGATTCTTCCCGAACGAGCAAAAGCAAACAACTAACCCTAACCCTAAATGTCAGGGAGGAACCGCCTGCCCCACCACCAAGACCTCCTCCCCTTCGGCCGGGGCCCGCCCCTCCACCCCCACCTCCTCGACGACATGTTGGGCCCACCCCCTCCCCATCCCCATCCCCACCACCCACACCAGCACCACCCATCGGAGAGGCCGAGGGCCTTCCCCCACTCGCACCCGCACTCGGCGGCGGCGAGGATCGAGGAGAGGATGGCGGCGCAGCACGAGGACGTCCAGGTGCTGCTGGTCGACAACCAGCGCCTAGCCGCCACCCACGTCGCCCTCAAGCAGGAGCTAGCCGCCGTCCACAGCAAGCTGCGCCACGCCTCGGCTGCGGCCGGCGGCGTGCGCGCCGACCGCGACGCCCACCTCAGAGAGGTACTTTATATATACACACACACACATTCTTGCAAGAGATGCTTGTTTCGGTACTTATCATAAGCAGCACTGCCGATATACACTACTAATTATCGAAAAGTCGGCGCCGGAACTTGCTTTTTACTGCCGAAATTACTGAAAAATGACCAAACTGCAAAGTGGACGTGTGTTAATTAGCTGAAGTAGCTGTTTTTGGAAGCAAACCCTTCCATGATTTCAGAAGTAGCCGGTGAAAAGCAACAACTTTCCAAAAAAATTAAGCAGAAGCAGCCTCGATAAGCTGTACCCATCGTGACTTTAGTTTGATCTTATTTAGTTTCTGGCTATGTTCCACAGGCACAAATACATCACATCAGTCATTTTGGGCGTGTCCTAGTGTATCTTTGAGTGTCTCGTGTCCCATACGTGTTATATACGCCGTGATACTGACATGAAACCCCTTTTGTAGTGGCTGTGCTTCCTAGATTTATGTTAGTCTATGGAGGAGGACGAGTATGACTAATAGCTGTGGTACTTGTGCGAAATCCAATTTAGTTTCCGAAAACTATGCAGTAGACCATTAACGAATCGAGACATGCTTGATTATTTTGTGTTTTGTTATAATGGTCTCGGGTTTTTATTAGTTATTACTTGTATCAGTAGATCCCTGGCCTCCTAAAACCCTAAAAACAACGTTCTCTCGGTCTCTGGTTCAATTTCTAGCAATTTATCAAAAGCCACGAAGAGTTCAACTTTTAGATTTTGTTTTCCCCTTTAATAAGTAGGACTTCCTCCCCTATTCCCTGAGTGCCTATCCTTTATAAACAAACTTCATTTAATGGCTTATACCGGTCTGATTGCTGAGTTTTCATATGCAAATAGAAGCCAATGCTTGTTGCTTTCATTAGGCTATTGACTCGTTACACCACAACATAAAATGTAGTCCACTTCAAAATTTTGATTTTAATCTGGTTATACTACTAAATCTCTTCAACCTCACTGATAAATGGAAGGTTTACGAGAAGTCTTTAAAGATGGAGGCAGAGCTCAGGGCAGTCGAGGCGATGAAGGAGGAGCTCATTCAGGTCCGAGGAGATATCCATAAGCTAAATGCTGCAAAGCAGGAGCTCACTGGCCAGATCCAGATTCTCACCCAAGACTTGAGTAGGGCCTCAGATGACGTGTCGCAAGTGCCTGCAATTAAAGAGGAGATTGATTCCATGAAGCATGAGTTGCAGTCTGCTAGGTTTGTTTTGCTTAACTACTTCCTCTTGCTTCTCCTTATCTTTGCTCCTTTTGTAGTGTCAAAGCTCTACAGATGTGGCATCCAAATTAGAATGTTAATAAAGATTCTACAGTGATTACTATCCATAACTTTCTAGAATATTGGAACTGGTGTTTTGAGAATTCAGAGAAGGGTATGATCAACAATAGGCAGTCTTATGCTCAATTACTTGTCAGTAAACAAAATATATTAAATCAACAGCTTTGCTTCAGAACTGAATGTGTGAAACAAATATCTTGTTCACAGAAAAGTTCTTTTCTTTTATTTGAACTGAAACTTATAGCAAGATATATTTCTTGTTAGACTGTGAAGCTTATCTGGTTAAAATCTTTGTAGGCAAGCTATTGAGTTTGAGAAGAAAGGATATGCCGAGAATTATGAGCAGGGCCAGGTGATGGAGAAGAATCTAATTTCAATGGCACGTGAGGTGGAGAAGTTACGTGCAGAGGTTGCTAATGCTGACAAGAGGGCACGAGCTTCAGCAGCTGCTGGAAATCAAGGTATTGATCGTTTTTTATGCTTTGGGTATTTAAAATTATCTTGCAGAAAGGTCTTAGTGGGTTTTGTTTATTGTTTGTCTTCCTATGACATGAGAATTGTACATGCATATATTGTATAGTAATGTGTTGTTAAAGGCGCCGCCCAGGCGAGCATAGGCACCCAAAAGGTGGGAGGAAATGTTTCACCGCCTAATCCATAGGATGAGCTACTTGTGATCTTAGGTGAATGGGTAATTAGGTAAACCTAGGCGAGAAAGATGCAAAATGTGTGATTAGGTGAATGGGTAATTAAGTGAGCCTAGGCGCACACGTGCATATCTTGGTTGTTTTATGCAGCTTTTTTAGACTTTGTTAGGTTTTGTTATAAGTTTTATGGACTTGTTTGATTTTATTGGTTTTTAAAGTTGTATGCTTAAGTTTTAAAGGCCCAAGCAGTCTTTTTTTTAACACTATTAAGTAACTAAATAGACAAATAAAAAGAGAGGAGAATTTGGAATGGTGGAACATTGACTTGTTGATTATCTTATGTTTGTTTTTCCATTTGAATACATTGTCTTCTATCGTAATGATTTATGTGTGATGTTTATTATTATTTTAACTTAATGTTGTGTTTTATAGACTATTTTGTGATCTTGTTAAGTTACTTTGTTGTTTTCTATTGGTAATTTTGCATTGTTTTTGACTATTTTCTATAGTTAGTCTATAAACTCAAGTTTGATGAGTATTTAGGGATATATGACATATTTAGATAGCCTAACATGAGCTACAAAGTGACAAAAGGTGTTACCTTGTTATGAAAATGAAATTTGAAAAGCTGTCCAAGTGGCGCTTTTCTTCTCCGCGCGAGGCTATGCGTGCCTAAGCGCTCCCGGGCGATAAGACGAGACAGCTCGCCTTGGAGTGCCTAGAGCTTTTTAATGCACTGGTATACTAGTCTTTTTCACTGATTCTGATATAATCTACTTAAGTATTTCCTATCAACTCGTTATTTGGGTTTCTAGGTGGTACTAGATCAATTATAAGTCTAATTGATTAAGAACGACTTAGTAAGATGCACCAACTTATAAGTTTACATAATATCGGGTATGCCTATTGTCTTATTTTCTCAAGTGATCTTTATTTATTTTTCCCTAGCCTAACTGTGTCTGCTTCAGATTTAGTATTGCCCATTCTCTTTCTAGGATTTCTTCAGATTGTCTCTACTGCATAAACTTTTTTTTAAACCTTTTCTTATTTACATGTTGATGATCAACAAGATAAAGAAGACTATGAGCTTGAAATGTTATATAAGTTGAATAAAAGGGGTATAAGCAAAACATTGCGACAGTTTGGTCTCTGTACAATTAAGATCAACTCTTATCTTGGTTTTAAGGTTTGATTCCGTTGTTCCTAGTGGTCATTGTGCGTTGTGTGCTAGAGTAAGGGTAGAGCTTGAGTTCTTGTTAGGTTTTCGGTAGGATATTAAGGGTAGAGCTTGAGTTCTTATTTGGTGAGGCTTTCCTTTTGAGAGACAATTATACCTCCTTTTCATTTTGTTAGATTTATGCTTTCTCTTATTTGTTGGGTTAGTATTGTGATTTATCAAGTAATGGTGAATCACTAGGGCGTTTGGCTGTAACCCTATATCTTGATTGCCCATTCTTATACCAAAGAACCTCTTGGTTGTCAACTTGTCATAAGTAAACCCCTTTAAGGCATCTTCCGTCTAGAATCAGTTGAATGAAAATGATGTACATGAGCGCATGCCAAATTAGTTATCGTGAGTCCACATATTAGTAATAGAAAAGCTAAATACACATAATAGTATAGAAACAATCTAGTAGTAGATGACTAATACCTAGTAGAAAATCTTCTGTATATAAGGAAAAAGCTACTCAATATTCATGTCATACAAAGGTTATTAAAACTTATATTTCAGAAAGTCTGTAATATTTATGATAATTTAAAAAAAAAGTAGTTATGTAAAATTTAACTAATCTTTTACCAAACAAGTCATGAAAGGTTATGTACCTGGTAAGTTGAGTGCTTTATGACATAAATTTGTGATGACCATTGGTTCTTCTGTTCTGTTTGACTCCATTTCTGTAGAACTAATTATGTGTATCTGTAGGTGCAGGTTATGGTGGAAACTACGGAAATACTGGTCCCAGTTATGGCGGAAATCCTTATCCTTCTGGTTATGCCATGAATCCTGTATGACTTTGTCTTTCCTCAGCAGTTTTACATTACTCAATATGCCTACTTCTGGCAACTTGTGCTATTTGTATATCGGTGGCTTATTGCATCCTATGCCTTTCAGGTTTCTGGAGCTGCAGATGGTGCTACTCAATATGGAGCTGGATCAGGAGCTGGAGCTGGGGCTGGATCAGGATATGGCTCATGGGGTGTACATGACACTCAGCGAACTCATGCACATAGATGAAAGAGTAGTCTTCCATTGATGTTGAAACTTATGAGCAACATATGTTACTACAGTCTTCAATTATTCTCCGTCGGGGATGACATGTTAGCGGATCGATCTCAGTACATTTTTTGGGTATTGAACAATTCTGGCTTTCAATTTATGGCACTTTATGCTGCTAAAGAATTATGATGTGTGAACTTTGCTTTCACCAATGTTAATCAATTTATTGTTGTATTTGCTGCTTCTATATGTATAATCATCATTATCCATTGCCACTGTATACCTACGATGTCCAATAATTCTTAACTAATCTGTTTGGTTGGCAAGTTGAGTTCTGATTTTATATTTCCTTGATAGCTTGCTATCGGTTCAAGAATGTGTTTAAAATATGAGACCTCCCAATATCCTTATCTTTTGCAATAAGATGTACAGAGGATTTGTATAGTGTAATTTTTTGTTGGAAATATTGTTGGTATCATCCTATATAGAAAATTTTGTTCTGCAGTTCCTTAACACCTTACTATGCCAATGCTACAAATAATGATATTTGTTTATTATCTATTGCACAACAAGTTTGGTAATTTCCTGGGTATCATTATTTCGGCAACCCATCCCATAATTACCAGGTTGAATTCCTTAGAATTGTCATTGGTGATCTTTTCAAGCTTTTTTGACATCCATGTTTTGTTGGAGATAGTGCCTCATAGTTGAGCATAAAACTAATATTATTTCACAGATGTTACCTAGCTAATTTGTAAGGATTAACACATTTCATGGTGTCTCCTCTTCAATGAAAAGTTCTGCAGAACCATTGAATAGTGGTCTGAATTTCTTTACAATTGATATGCATTTCTCGAGGGACTCTACAGTGGTAAAGCTTGGATTTAGATTGTTCCATGATTCAACAGTATAGTTTAATATTATGGTAGTTGTCGTCCTTGTCCAGTTACATCTATCAAGTGATTTGTTTGTCATGAAGTAGTTAATTTCGGTGCTGTGGGGTAGTGCAATACAGTCCATGTATGCATTATATGTGATTTTAAGCCGTTAGATTTCCAAGTATTATTGCGCATCAAGATCATAAACATTTAGTATCTTTCTTATTTTTCTTCACTGCCTCACCTATTTAGTGAACGCTTGATATCTCCAAAGGGCGGTTGGTTCAGCCCCTAAATTGTAACCTCTATTCCTCTGAAGAGTACCCTTGGAACCTTATATACTAATAATAGGCTTTAGTCACATCAAAACCATACCCAATTTGTTTAAGTGATTATGGTATACTGAAGGCAAGAAAGTTGGGGATTGTTATCCGGTGCTCCACTTTACTAGACTGCAAGCATTTAAACGCTTACTTCATGGAGAAAAGGTGTGTGGGCTCTGCATAATGGACTTCTGGAAGGAAGTGTTTGGGAAAATTAAAGAGTTGGTCAGTTGGGGCTTGGCCAGGCAGGCTTGCAAGTGAATCTCAATGGATGTATATAATCAAGTAAGTTATAACTTCCAATTAATTCTTATTTTAGTAGTGATTTCAATTTGTATTCTGTAGCTACTATTGTATTTTAAAGATAGGTTCTTGATGCTGATCTTTCCTTAGCATCTGCGATGTTTGAAGGGAGTCTGTAAGCTACCATTCAGTTTAGATTTACTGTGTCACAGTGTCAAAGTTTGCACTTCTCAAGTGGAGACTTAGCTGTTTCAGTTGCAAAATGCAACTTGAAGTATCCCCCGACTATACATTACGATTGGATGCATTTCAAAAGCAATTTTCTTTACTGTATGATTTGTAAAAGGTTCCATGTGACTATTCTTAAAATATGTATCATGAGATTGATTATTAACAGATAATCTTCTTTATTAGTGCTAGAACTAGACTGGTTACGTTAGGTTGGAAAAGGGAGGCATATTGCTACCACATTTTACAAACCTAGTGCAGCTTCACATAGTATACAATGGGTAAATGTTACCATCTAATGTTTTGTTATTTTGGTGTCCAATTCTAATATGTTGCCTTACAAATAACCAACCTCAGGCATGGACAACATTTTGTTCAATGGCACTAGTTTTTGGAAACATATTTTCCCTTAGCGAATTACTTCACGTCTTATTCACACATTTTCACTGAGTTTTCTGGTTTCCATTTTATGTCGATGAAGTCAGTTGCCCCTGGTTGCAAAGATTGTAGTCATTTTGTTAAAGGGGGCTTCCTTGAAAGTTTGTTAGGTCTTGCAAACTTTTCTTTGTTTGGTTCTAATATCCAAGATGAATGTTCACTGATTTGGTAACATAAATAAATTTCATTTTTTTTCTCATTTTTTTATTTATTTTATGTATTGTCTAATTGAACATCTTCAAGTTAAAGTATTCTGAATTCTGATGTCCCCCAGTTTCTCACTTACTTTCGCCTGAAGTCCTTTGGAAGGTAGGCTAGGTCCTTATGCCTTTACATTCCAACATCAATTTATAGTGTCTATTCTTTTGATAGTTGAGCGCAAAGCGTGAAGCTGATCAGGGCAGCCAAATTATATATTTTGTGAATTTATTTGAATAAGCATAGTATTAACATTCAGCTGGTCAAGGAATTCACTACACAATTTGCCCAGCCCCCTCAATAAATATCAATATTAACTTTTCCGTTCAGGATGCCAGTTATCATTCTATAGCTACTTTGCACAGGAGACCAATTTTTTTCTCATTCACCACCTTGAGATTTAGAAGATGGAGAGCTTCAATGATTGACCAAGTTGTAAGATTTACTCCAGTGTTTGCATCATATGGGACAATTTGGATCAATGCATTCAAATTCGGATCACCATGCACAATTTTAGTCTATGTTGCATGAATACGGACATGGGTATGGACAAGGACATGATACGGGTACGGGATACGGACATTTTGAGATAGTTACAGTTTAGTCACCTATGTTGCACGAGTACGGACACAGATCGTACGAACACAATATAGGTACGGGTGTCCGTGCAACATAGGTTTTAGTATATGAGGCATATCATCCAGCACAGATGTCCATTTTGGAGGAATCACCCCAATTTAGAAAACTAAGTCAGAGTTTAAAGGTTTTCAGAAATAGATTAGGTCTTCAAATCTGTCGTGGAAGTCAGATCACAAATTATCTTCAGATTTAGGAAACCTTCTGTGATTTGGTTTCCTTATGTTTTTTTTAGTATTTATCTATATCATGGTCAGATATGATTTAGAATTATTTTACTATTAGGATTAGGGATTACTTGAAGGCTATAAGTAAAAGCCTTTGCAAGCTTTTGTAAACGATTATCCAATCACTAAATTTTCTTCCAAAGGATTCTCTTCTCTGGTGGACCAAGCTTAGTATGCTGGTGGATTCTAAGGTTTTTCTGGTTTTTGTGTGATCAACCTTTTCATCACGTGTTTCGTGTTACCTCCTAAAGTTTCTAAGGCCTACCGCCACCTACACATAGTCTTCCACTGAATGAGCATAGAAGTATTATTGGTATAGCGGCTATAGTGTTTTACTCTCACCATCTTCCTATTATTATTCATAAATCTCCTGAGTCCTGATGCTGTATTTCTGTAGGGTATTGATCTGACTGCTTTTTGGTTAGGATTGAAAAATGGGGACCCGAGGGTTGTTTTCATATAACATCTTTATCTTGTGCATAATTTGTGGCCAAGGTTAAGTGAAGATGGGCCCTACTACACGTGACGAAAGTTTTACCTCTCTCTCCCATAGATGGGTCTTATTCACATTAACATAGGAGGATGCAAGGTAGTCAAAGGCGCGAGACGCACTTGAGGCGCAAAGGGTTCGTATTGTCTGAGGCGCAAGGTAGACTTAAGGCGCGCGTTCGAGCGAAGCGAGGCACAAAAATAAAAGTAATAAAATTATACATAAAAAATTAGTAATGCAAAAAAAACGGAATAACATATTAAAACCAACAAAAACATGTTAAAGAATAACCAAGTGAACTAGCAGAGCAGCAGTAGCAATAACAATCAAATGGCGGCCGCCTAGTCCGCCTAGGCGGTCTCTCTCCGCACCGTTTTTCGGTAGGCGGTGGAGTAGGCGACCAACTGAGGTTGTCGGCATAGGCGGAGGTGAGGCGGCATAGGCGGGCGCCTAGGCGGAGCAATACGTAACAAGATATTTTGGCCAAAAAGGTTTTGTAAGCATTATGGGCCTATGGTTCACTTTTACAAAATTAAAACTTCATAAATCTTCGTTCTACAACTTATTTATGTATGGAACACCCTTAAAATATGCATATTATGCAAAAAAATTGTGGTACAATAGTAAAAAAATTCAAAATGTATCGAGCGCCTAGGCGGTAGGCGGACTCTCTCCGCCGCGCACCCGCCTACCGCCGTTTAGAACCTTGCTAACAAGAGTTTGTATTCTTCCTATCACACTTTTAGTAAAATTGGCCCTGTTTGGTTGCATTTTTTAACTCAGTTTTCGGAATATATTTGCTACAATGTTTGCAAAGAGTGTTTGGCAGCCCATTTTTCAAAAAAAAAGTAGAGAATTTTTTCCCAAACTAGCATTTCAATGCTGTTTCGGGAAAACGAAAAAAACTTGCTTTGGGAGTGCATTCTCTCTCTTTCTCTATGTGGCTTAGTGGAGGAGTGAAAAAAATAGGGAGAGAAAAAATTTGGGGAGCTACTGTCAATGACCTCCTCCATCAATGGCAGAAGTCTTAGCTGCCGTTCCATTCCCCTTCCTCCGTCGCATCCTCCTTCGGCACCTCCTCCGGCAAGCTTCGCGAGAGTGACTCCTTCCTTGAGTCCCCACACATCGCCGCGGCGGCAATCGTCCACACCAACCACTGTCGTTCCTCCACACCAACCACTGTCGTTCCCATTCCCCTTCCTCCGTCACATCCTCCGTCGGCACCTCCTCCGACGTGCTTTTCGAGAGTGACTCCTTCCTCGAGTCCCCACACATCGTCGCGGCGGAGGTCGTCCAATCGCGGGCCATCTCCTCCTCGAAGTGGCGGACCGGATCTGTGAGGTTCTCGCTCGAGGCACGGCTCCGACGAGGGCGGCGGTCCGGAGCAGTCGTCGTACAACACGGAGGGTGTGTCCCTGCGGTGGTTGAGGGGCTGAGCTACGCTGCGGCAAAGTCGTGTCTTCGTTTCACGACGGCGACGATGAAGATGAATGGAGATTTCCGATGAGTCTTTGTCGCCATGGCCTTCGGATGGACACAGAATGGACACGGACATAATTTTTGTTGGACACGGACAAAATGAATGAACACTTTTAAAAAAAATAAATTATGAAAATATTTTACCAAACAAATTAAAAAAATTCAGAAAAATATTTTTCAGATAAAAGTAACCAAACGCAAACGCGAAATTTCTATTTCCACAAAACAACTTTATAACATCTTTTCTGAAAACTGTTTTTTGAAAGATATTTCAGAAAACATATCCAAACGGACCCATAGAAAGGGCTACCTCCCTCCCACTTGTATGAGGTAAGGGTCACCTCCATGCCTCAGAGTTTTTTGTGTATATATATATATATATATATATATATATATATATACAAGACGTGCCTTTTCTTGGTCGTGCCTTGCTGAAAGGAGTGCCTTTGGTGTGCCCGGAGAAAAACGCTCTCTTAGTGAGGTACAAGGCGTGCCTTTGACTACCATGGGAGAATGTTTCTGCACAATATATTTTGACATAAATTGGAGGCTTTGATCTACCACTATGAATAAAAGTGGGTGCAAACAATGTACAAAATTAAGTATATGATTTTCATTCTCATAAGTGTTGATGAAGGCCGTAGAAATTAGATGTTAAGTTCGGTTTATACTAGCCATAGCAGTGCCACTTGAATACCCGAACATCATGCTTCTTGATGTGTTGGATACTGACACTTGGACAATTAAGAGCACTCCTAGGACACTTCCAAGTCATGAAATTATGATGATATCATGAGCCGATTGTTATTTTGACACTTCTGATCAAATGGACATGTCTGGTCTAGATTGTGTCATAAATATCTAAATTGTTTCACCATACTTTGAAGCAATTGATTAGGCTGTTACTCTTACTAGAGATTTATGTACACGTGCGCTTATGGGCAGAGTTGGAGAAAGTTACAAGAGTAAGCGTGGGTGGGGCTATGTTGCACGTGTTATATGGTGTGTTATATGGGACCTATCTGTACCTAGAGCAGTGCTTCTATATATGATAAGTTTGTGCAAAACATGGTCTGACCTGTTGACACCCCTGGTATTTTCTGACCTGTTGACACCCCTGGTATTTTCTTTTCAATTGTTTGAACCTTTAATTTCATAATCATCTTATTCATTTCTTTCTTATAGTGGTTACACCTTTCAGTTGTTTAACTAATTAAAACTAAGCTGCATGTATATTCTAGTTCCTCGTGCAGCTTGGTATTACTATATATATGTCAAGGCGTATGCCTGTGGTACTTATTTTTATGCTTATTGATCGCTGTACTTGTTCATGTCTTAGGCTGAATTGGGCCCTTGTCAACTGGTATAGCACTGCGGACTCTTGTCACCAGGAGGTATGTTTGATTTTTATTTAATTTATCTATTGCTGTCATTCTGAATATTGTATGATAGGTGAATCTGAAATGGAACCTGATATTTTTTACTTAATATTTTTATTTAATTTATATATGTCAAGGTGTATGTCTGTGGTACTTAATATTCTTTTGCATGCTTATTGATCGGTGTAACTTGTTCATGTCTTAGGGAGAATTTGGCCCTTGTCAATTGGTATAGCACTGCAGACTCTTATCACCAGGAGGTATGCTTGATTTTTCTTTAATTTATCTATTGCTGTCATTGACTATTGTATGTGTAACGACCGTGGTTCGTATTACGTATTTTGGTATACGTGTACGTATATTGCATGTCTCATTACATGATTGCTTGGTTCGGTTCAGCTTGCTGGTTCGGCTTGGCTTGATTCTTCATGTGGACCAACCCCCTACCTACCCACTCTTCCTTTATTTAGCCGCCCACTTTTCTCTCTCTTCATTTACTTTTATTAACTCTTCTTCTTCATTACTTCTTCTTCTTCCTCACCATTACTCCCCTCACCTACCAGAGAGAGGTTTAGGCAAGTGCAACTTGCTTCATGGAGGAACCCAAATTTTATTGTTCTATTATCTTCTTCACAAGATTTTAAGCCACTTTAGTACTTAGCATTTTCAAATTCCATGGCTCATTCTATGTAGATCTAAGTTTCTAGCATTTTGATCTTCTTGGTTTTTATCTGCTAAAATGGCTTGTTTTCGAAAACTAGGAGTTCCTTGTAGTAGGCATTCTGATTTTTCGCAAGTTTGGTTTTGGGATAGCCGAATTTTCACCAAGTCCTGGCCGAGATGGAGTTCCTCGAGTTCCTGAGCTTTTACACATGATTATATTGGGCAAGGGGAGTAGATGAAGTTTTACGCACACGTTCTAACGTGTTAGCAAATGATTAGCCCTTTACGCCCACGTTTTACGTGTCAGCGTGTTATCTCAGCCTTTTACGCACACACAATAGCGTGCCAGCGTACTTCGTTTTACGTTGAGTTCCTACGAATTTTACGCTCGGGCTCTTTCGCTCGCGTAAAATCGTGCTCGCGTAAAACCCTGGCTTGAGCAACTTTCGTGTGCGTAAAGTTTTGCCCGAGTATTTTCATCGCGTAAAATTTCACTCGCGCAGAGTTTCGCTCGGGAGTTCGCGTGCATAGAATTCTACGCGCGTAAAAACTTACGAGCGTATAATCTCGCTTGCGTAAAGCCCGGTTAGCGTAAAACATCACCCATGTGCACCCTTGCTCGTGCTCGCGTAGAGCCGCTTTACGCTTAAGGCCCTTGGCCTAGCGTAAAGGCTCACTCGCGTAGAGCCATGAGCCCTTGCATACCCGTTTGACTTTATGTTATTGCACTCTCCATGACTTGGCAAATCACGGATTGATTGATATGACCGGACTAATAATGGCATGGCATGGCAAGCACTTGATATGACATGACATGACAAGATATGACAAGTACGCTGGTTGGTAATTATTGAAAGCGGTTGCGACGACTTGTATGACATAACTATAATAAATGGTTTGGACACCGTGGACGATTGTGTTTGTACAAATAAATCAGTATTGTCTTGCATCATGTCTAGGACGGGGATCCCTGAATGCCACGGTCAGGGATACCTACTGAAGATTGACTAAGGCTAATAACTAGAATAATTCAGTAGTCATGAAGAGATTTTTTCCGCTACAGGCAATCCCGTTATCTGGGCGCTCAAGTGGACTTGTAGCCTGCCGATGAGTAGGGCACATTTCCAGCACACTGTCAAGTGTTGCCCCCACCATGGATGGATATTCGACCTGGATAACCTGGATGGTCTGCAGGGCTTGTGGCTGTTGGAGTAATCTCATTGCAACTTGCTAGTAACTAGGTCTGTGATAACCCTAGTTAGTTAAAGTATCAAGCCGTACTCATTGCTTGGCCGTGATTGGTTGAATGGAGTTTAGCCCAGCTTAGTCCTGTCCTGATCCTGTACAAGATTGTAACATGACCTGATTTCCTGTGCCTTACTTATCGGTAAATGATGAGATTCCAAGTTCTGTTCAGATAAAGAGTTACAACCCCGGTCCTTGTTTGGTTTAAGGGTTGTAACTTGGCTATCTGAATAGTCCCATGGTTATCTTACCATATATCGTCCTGATTATTTATGCTTACCTTGACAATAATGATCAGGGGACCAGTTCTGTTCAGGCGAAGGGTTACAACCCCGGTCCTTGTTTGGTTTAAGGGTTGTAACCTGGCTCCCGGAGCAGTTCTGTGTCTTCTCCTCGTTTATTGTCCAATTGCACCACGTGTCATGCTCGTCCTGTTTTACGAGATTGTGACATGACATGATTACCTATGCTTGCCTTAACAATAAAGATCAGGGGCAAGGTTCTGTTCAGGCGAAGGGTTACAACCCCGGTCCTTGTTTGGTTTAAGGGTTGTAACCTGGCTCCCGGAGCAGTTCTTTGTCCTCTCTTCGTTTATTGTCTTATCTCACCCTATGTCAAGCTCATCATGTTTTACCTTACCAGCAGTATTTGAGACGAGTTTCTATTCAGGTGAAGTGTTGCAACCCCGGTCCTTGTTTGGTTTAAGGGTTGCGACCTAGCTACTTGAATGGTTTCCTCGTACTCAATTCATTATTGTTGTCCCTGTTATTATCAGTATCTTTATAACTATCTTTAATATTCATTTATGACGTGTTGGTTTTAGTTCCTAAGTGAAGCCTCCTTTGTGGCACTTGCTCTTTCTGGGGTCTGACCCAGCTGGTTTTGTATGGCCAGATATCGGAGCAGCTCCAGAGGATCTACCTACCTTCCAGCCAGATGGTGACCACCAGACGTAATCCTGGCAACAAGTGGATTTATTTTTGGCTCTCCCACTTTATTGTAAAATACTCTTTTGAGGCGTTTAGCCGGCGAGCACGTGTTAGCTCGTATTGCACCTTTATTTACTGTCTGCCTACAGGCTGTAACATGATTGACAAATCCTAGGGTTGATCATATATGACTGAAACTCTTGCTAGTCTTGACATTTTGTACTAGTTTCATGATCATCCAAGTATGTAATGTATGGGACGCCTTGTTAGTATATATTTGGTGCTCTGACATCTTGTAAATTATTATTGCTTGCTTGAGATTGAGACAATAGGCTTGTTCATGACCATAGGAGACTGATGGATTGTAGTTAAACCCTCATGTATCTAGACAGCCGTGACCGTATAGCGAGGTGGGTTGCACTTCAATATACGTAGCTGGCTATGTACGCCCTCACTCTCCAGTATTCTGGTTCTGGGGTGTTACAGTATGATAGGTGAATCTGAAATGGAACTACTTGTTTTTCTTGAAAAAACTGAGTAGAGACTTTGATAGAAACTCAATATGGTCTTTTTTCTGAGCATGTGTACTACCTCATGACTACTGTCCGTCTTTTGTGGTCTGAGAATGTGGTCTGAGAAACATGTATGCTTCTCATCTATTCAATTAACTACTTGTTTTGAAGTGACTACAGCTTTTACCAATGATAGTAGAGTTCCGATACCCTTTACATAATATATTTGGATCTATGATTTATGTTTCCATCTTTATATTGACCATGAGCTTTGTAGTTATTCACAATTGCCACAATTGTTAACTATATGAAAAACTATCCTATCATAAATTCACTTTCAGACCTTAAAGAAACTGGGAAATGTCTTATAAATTGAGTTCCATTATTGATTTATGCATAATTTTATTGATATATAATCAAATAGAACTCCACATGTGCTGTGCCTAATGCCTTGTATTTTCACAAGCACAGTTTAGGGAGGAGCGTTACATTTGGTAGTTAACAGCCAATATGTAAGTGAAACATTGTTGGATCTCTATGAATGAGTCTTACATTCTACACATTTCGGAGTCACTAAGTGTCCTCTCTTCAAGAAGCTTTCCCTCTTCTAATCTGTGAATCCTACAAATAGCTAAAAAATAGTGTGAGAAATTCTGACTTTTAACTTATATTTGTTCTGCAGATATTGTTACATTTCTCTTTAGAACATGTAAGATTTATCTCGTGGATTTGCCTTTTGTTGAGAGCTCAAATTGTATGACCGGTGAGATAGGTTTAACCTGCCCATGGTCTCCAGGTTTTGTCAAGCCTCTTCTGCATATATTTTTGTGAGGTGATAGTGATACTGCACATCTCCCAGTTCACAACTTTTGTTTGCAATTCCATAGCTATTGGTTCATGTAAGAAACGAATGTAAATGGTAGTTTGCAACTGATTGAAATAATAACTATTATGAAATTTTGTCCCAAGACTCCCAACAGACCAATAACAATGGAGGTGCAAACCAGGAGACGCACATATCGTTTCTCTTTTTATGTTACCAGAAACTTGGGACCACCTGGTTGGTCTCATGATAGCAAGCTACAGATTATGGTAACATTTTTAGTCTTTGTTGATTGATGTTCTCCATAGATGTCCCTATTTGATGCGGGAAAGAGGCTTAAATGATGATGATGGTGAATAAATGGTACAAAGAAATGTTAGAACTTTGTCATTTCCAATTGGTTTGGCAAGTTGGCATCATTACCACGTTTTGGTCCAAGTTAATGGTCAAAGAAGTTGACTCTTATTTCTACTTTTGGAACAATGAATCAACAGGCGAGGAGAGTTGACCTTTAAGTTGCTTTTCGTATGCGAATTGCAATATTAACGAGAATTCTATATTCTTGTGAATTTTATTTTCAGGCATCGAACAAATTTATATTATCGTGTTTGGTATAATATGTCATATTTTCATGAATATGGAATTCGTGTCTTTGGCATGTTCAAACTTCAAAGCTTGTTATAATCCAGTTGGTTAGGATAATAATCTCTTACTCACAAGACCTGGGTTCAAGTCCCACCAAATGCAACTATTATCATAATTATCAAAAAAAACAAATTCTTTAGTTGATCAATGTTACTCAAATCTGACACAAGTCCTACCAACTTGAGCATGAACCCAACATAAACCTGACTGAACTGAACATGAAACCCAACCTGAATTCGACTGACCCCAGTTGGTTGACTGAATTAAATTCACAAGAGTTAGAAACTATTGAGCTGAGCTCGAGCTTTAAATCAAGATTGGAAACTATCGAATGTCGAAGCTCGTACTCCACTAGGCTCACGAGCAGCTGGACCCGATCTAAGGCAGCCACAAGCTTTCCAACTAGAGTTCGAGTCGAGTGTATTGTACATTCAATATTGCAATATAAAGGAAACACTCTATTATGCCATGGAATGAAGGCGTCGCTTGGTGCGACACTAAGGCTTATTGCTTGCATCCTGGGTTATGCATGTTCGAGTCATGGAAACACTCTCTCCACATATAATGGGGGTAAGACCGCATACATATTGACCCTCTCCATATCATGCGTAAGTGGGAATCTCATGACATCGTGACACCCTATGTCAGTTCGGGACACCCTAAGCAGGAGCCTCCTGTCCAAACTGGAATTGCCGGTGCTAGGAATGAGTTTGAAACACTAGCAGTTTCAGTTTAGACTACGAATTGGGCCATTCTCTCTTTAAAACAACCTAGTGTAGTCATAGCCTAGTGCGGAGTCCTAATCGAGTCAACGTACTCGCTCGCCAATAGCAAGTCGAGCTTATTCACGAGTTGCCAGGCCGAGCTTCCAATGTTCAAGCTCGTCTTCACATTCAAGCTTGGCTCGTTAGTGAAGACGAGCCAAGTTGAGTCTTATTTAATCGATCTCGTTGCTCATTTGCAGCCCTAAACACATGTTATTGGAGTTTGAATCCTGGAAGTTTTATTTTTCATACTTCAATAATAGAAATTTTCGCAGCAACCCTGTTAATGTGATATTTACTGAGTTTTTATTCTCTTTTTAGAGTCGAAAGTTTTCTCATGTTTTCTCTCAATATGGCTAGGCAAGGAAAACTTGATGAGTGTTTGTTCCCCTGGAAATAAAGAGAGGATCCCCATAGTACAATTTGCGAGGGTTACTTGCTGTTGGTGTTCATCTGAAGATTTTGACGGACACAGCAAAGTTATGCACAATCTGTAGCCAAACAGAGTCGAAAAATGCTTATCAATACAAAATAGGCAGTGGCTGGCTACTGGTGGAGCATGGTGCACAGCTGTTCAAGCCCTTGGTTCTCCAGCAGCTTCCATGGGAGGAGAGTTCTACTTTGAAGTGGATCCAAGTTTAGAAATATCCTGTTTGATTTGTTCAACAAACATTGATTTCATTTAGCTGTGCGTGGATTGCTGCTATGTTTGATTTGTTCAACAAATCTCCTGTTTGATTTGTGTTTACAATTAATTTAGATTGATTTAGTTGAGGTTGTTTTCTAACAATCTACTAACAACATCTACTCAGGTTCAGAACCATATTTCTACAGAGTTGAGATGGTGTGCTTATGTGACTATGTCTCTACCATTGTAATGTGATTGCTGCTACCTGATAGCAATCATCAATGTTCCCCAAATTGCTTAGTTCATATATATATATATATATATATATATATATATATATATATATATATATATGAAGCGGATCAAAAGTCCCCTTTTCAAAATCTCCTAAAAACCCTTCCCACTCTCGGCCGTAATATTAATGTTAATATTAATGTTAATATTAACATTAAATACTAAAATTAACATTAAATTAACATTAAAATTAATATTAACATTAATATTAACATTAATATTAAAATAAAAATAAATATTAATATTAGCATTAACATTAATATTAACATTAATATTAATGTTAATATTAATATTAACATTAATACTAATATTAAATTACGGCCAAGAGTGAGGGAGGGGTTTTTAGAGGGTTTTTTAAGGGGAGCTTTTGATCCGCAATGCTTGATAAGAAAAAAAAAATTCAAACATTTTTCATTTTAAATTTGAACAAATTTCAATGGATTAGACAAGTTTCTAACGTCTTGAATATCATTTTGCCTCGGTATCTATGGGGGTGGGGGTTGGAAAATGAATGCTATGATGTACGACACTAATCTTACTAACCTAAATCAATAATTATGTAGGCTAGTTAAGTAGTCTTTCTAGTATTCTTTTTAACAATTCATAAGAGAAACATAAAACAACAGACATATCGCTCAACAGACATTTGATAGTCAATGCATCAACTGTGCAATAATATTATCATATCTAACTACATGACAGTCCATGGATGACTTTCCATAGTTACAAGTTTGGGACGTACAAGTTCATCTCTCTATCAGACATATATCACCTGATTACGAGGACATACAAGCCTCTTAGAGTGTCTCGTAGGCTGACACGATCTCCTGTGTCCCGAAAATCGGTCAAGTTTACAAGACCCATAATATGCTCTTCTATCAAATAAAAATATTTTGATGCAACAGAACAACAATGAAATATTCATGTCTTTCTTTTTTTTTTCTCATACCAAGTTCTTCCTTTCATGTCATTTACTTACAAACGGTAGGTAGAATTTCTATACACATTTCTTCATATAGAGACATGCAATCATTCTTATATATTTATAGCATACAATTATATAACTTATATTTTATTATTACGATATCATTGATCGTAGGGACAACAATTTGGAAAAGACGAGAGATATACATGAAAGAGCAAAGAATCCAACCACAAAAATGAAAAGATCCGGGAGAAATATGTGCTTATGCAAAGATTACAAATAAGCCCACTTGAAATTGCATACTTCGTTTTTTTTTTTTTTTTCCCCTTTTTCTTTCTCTCTTCCTTTTTCTTTCTCTCAAGATAGAAATGACAACGAAAACGCAAAACAACGAAAATGTCCAACAAAACAATAATTAAAAGGATGGAAAGATTCAATGTACGATTCAATGTATTTTGAGACTCAAACCAACAGCGGCAATCCATGAATTGGAATTGGTCTCCTCAATTTACTACTAATCAGTCCCGATAAATCAAAACGAACAAGATTTTTCAATTTACTACATATTGAGAAATAATCATAAAACAATTAATGAGAGAATGCAAAGTGACAGCTCGTGTACACAGAACTGGAGAACACAATGTGCAACCTGTCGTCGGTCTGGTCGTTCAATTAGGTTAACAATTCTCATGAATAGAGATGGAGTAACAAAAGTCAGAGAAATTTCCTTCATTCTTCCTGACAAACTAATTCACAAATTGCAATATGTTTCCTAAAACAATACAATCTTATATATACTTGCATAAAGAATCAAGAAATTTGCATCTGTAGTTTTAATCCACATCTTGTTCAAGTTTGGACATTCAGTTTTCGCTAACATAACCTATGAATTGCCAAGATGTTCTCGTCTTCATAAATCGCAAACGTTCCCCATACAATAAACTGCCATGCGCAACATCTGATAAGCTTACATAAGTATACTGAAAGAATCAGGAAATATATTTTGCCTCTAGAGCTATTCCGGATCGCTTGTTCAGATTTTGCACCTTTGATTTCACAGCCGAGGAACTGGAGGCAGACGCAGCAGGAAGTTCACTCTGTCAAAAATCATGGGATAAGATTTTGTTGGAGGGGATGCGCTGGCGTTTCTCCACATATGCCGAAGGAAACCACCCTGCCCTGCCCTTGCATTCTCCTTCTGACCATCCTGATGGACTGACCTGTAGCAATAAGAAGAAGTAATCAATAACAACATCGAAAGCTCAAACCACTGGTACGAGTGACTATCGAAATTGAGAGAGCATCGGCTATCAACAACGTCTTGCGGCAATATACTTGGCCTCAGTAGTCGATAATGCAACATAATTTTGTTTTTTGCTAAACCACGAGACTAGAACCTTACCTAGGAAATGACACGTGCCGCTTGTACTTTTTCTATCCACTTTGCATCTAGCAAAATCAGCATCCGAATAACCGATTAGGTCAAAGGACGTGGTTTTGGGATACCATAAGCCGTCAGAAGAAGTGCTCTTAAGGTATCGGAAGATACGCTATGGCTATCGGGTGAGAGAATGGCCGGTTCTAGCCCATTCCTCACTGTAAATGTAATTACAAAGCAATAAACTCAAATTACAGTAAAAGCTGACAAGATAACTGATGCCAATGAGGCTTGCCATCTTTCGACGGGTAAGCTGTACGTGATTTGGAAACAATGTACAGAAATGAATTCCATCTCAAGCAGCTAACTACCAAGTACTGTAGAAGATTTTGTTGAGGCCGTGTTTGATTGGATTTTTTTTTTCCATGGAAAATATTTCCATCATAAATTTTCCACCAATAGTAGTGTTTGATAGCTTATATTTTTCATGAAATTATTTTTCAAAAAACTATCATTTTCCATATTTTCTTCTAAAATTGTGGAAAATGAAACTTGTCCTACACATAGGAAAATATCATTTTCCATGGAAAATAATTATTTTCTGTGGAAAATAATGACAATCAAACACCCAAATTAAGTTTTCCATAAGAAAATTTTAAAATTCTATGGAATCTTTTTCCTAGTAAAATAATTCCGTGAATTTCTTTTCCACATATTTTTCACATTACAATCAAACGCACCCTAAGAAGTTATGTTGAATCACATTCATAACTGTAAATTCTTATTTTATATAATCTGACCTGTCGAACAACAACATAGTCACCAACCGCCAAATTCAGTTCTTTCTCAGAAGCAGCATTAAAAGCATGAATCGTCTGCATGAAAGCAAGATAAATCTATCAAACTATCCCATCAGGAAATCCAATTTCTAGTTCTTGCAACTTGGAAGTGTTCAACAGTTACCTCAGCGAGAAAGTACGAGGCTTTCTCGGACCGCTTTGGAGTTGGAGCTGATGGAATTGCAGATTCTTTTCTCTGTTTCTCAGAAACCATCTGCGAACAAGCTCGATACAAGAAAAAAATTAATAAATTTACGTATCTTATATAATGGCTGGACGGAAATCTACCTCAGCTTCAACGTCATCTAGTATAGCAGCTAGCCTCAGATGAAATCCTTTTTCTGCCTCTACCTTCAAAGCATAGCAAGGAACCGAAAGTAAGTGTACTGAAATGTTATACAAGGAGCTCCGTAAGATTATGTCAAATATGAGTCATGTAGGGGGTTATTTACACCAACCACCCCTATGTTTTTGGTTTATAACAAGGGGTACCCCTGGTTTTAAACAAATTACACTGGCCACCCCTCCCTTTAGAAAATAAAAATAAAAATAGGGTAGTTAGTGTTATCATTTTTTATTTTTATCCTAAAGTAAGGGTACCCCGTGTAATAAACCAAAAAAGTAGGAATGGTCAGTGTAAATAGTTTAAAAGTAGGGGTACCCCGTGTTATAAATAAAAAACATAGGGATAGTTAGTGTAAATAACCCGTTATATAGGTCAATACCATATTGACTATACGCTGGTAAGTCAGCCTTTGCTGCTGCGATTCAACAGCAGCTAGTGCCGCAGCTGCTTCTTTTCCCAAGACTGCCATGCTTGCTTTAAGATCATGCATTTTGGATTCAGATGACTGCAGCTTTGCGGCGTTCTCTAAACCGGGAGCTTCTCTCACTCGGGCTCGCCTTCTATTAACTTCTGCTGCCTGTTCACTTAGAGGTCAATCGGTAACTAGGAAAAGCGTAAAAATAATTATTTGACAAACAAAAAAGTGTATAAGATCTTACATGGACCTCAGCCTCTTGCCTCAGTCGACTATATCTTTGAGCAAGATGACGGGCATCTTCCAAGGGAGCGCCAGTGACCATAGCTCTCAGAGGTTCAGTAACCTTAAAATCATCAGATTAAAAATGAGAGCTATTTTCCAAAGTCCAATGAAAAAAGAGAGGGTTAATTACAATGACCTCTCCTATGTTTCATGAGTAGGTCTACCCCTATTCCGAAAATAATTAAACTGACTACCCCTCTCCTTTGTAAATTTTATTAACCATAGGGGTGGTCAGTGTTATTAGTTTCTATAGAAACTAGAAACTATAGGGGGTGTCCGTGTAATTAGTTTCAAGGCAGGGGTGGTCCGTGTCATAAGTGTAAAACATATGGAAAAAGATGATGATAATCGAAGTAAACTTATTTGGTTTAATAACAGTTTTGTTTTGCGGACCATTTAACATCATAACAATAATAGAGTACCTATCCATAGACTCTCACAAAGAGAGTATGCTGGTTCGAAGAGTATGAACATGATGCATCTTTCCAGACATGTTGTCTGTTACATCAGTTTATACTGCATACCAATCTCTGAAGTATTAGTATAATACTTCCTTTCTATTAATAGTTGAATCAGCATATAAGAAGATTTATAAGTGGGGCATCTATAACTGTTGTTTCATGAGGCTGGTTATTATTGTAATATTGTATCAATTATATGGTGCATCATGTATGAGAAAAGATTCACAAAATATTTGACTAAATTTTTACGACTGGCCATCAATCATCCCGATCTCTGAAGTACCACAGAACTTCCTCCTAACTACTGATTGAACCAGCATATAAGAAATTTTATAATTGGGGTGTCTATAAGTGTTGGTTCATAGGACCAATCATGATTCTATCGGTTACGTGCACGGGAAAGATTCACAGAAGAATTGACTAAGTTTTACGACTAGCCATCAATCATCCCAACCTTGAATCAGAGACCTTCCTTTTTACTATTGGTTGAACCAGCATCTTTGTTGGACGGACACGGCAAAATGGTCCCCGTGTTCATATCGTATCCGTACCCATATTCTTGCAACATGGGTGATTACACTGTACATATTTGAAAATGCCCGTATCTCATATCCGTATCGTGTCCTTATACGCTTCTGTGTCCCTACTCGTGCAACATAGACCACCATAATCGATACATATTTGACTAAATTTTTACGACTGCCCATCAATCATCCCAATCTCTGAAGATCTACAGAACTTCCTTTTTACTATTGATTGAACCAGCATATAAGAAAGTTTATAATTGGGGCGTCTATAAGTGTTGTTTCATAGGACCAATCATGATTTTATTGATTACCGTGCATGGGAAAGATTCACAAAAAGGATTGACTAATAGTTTTACGACTAGCCATCAATCATCCCGATCTTGAATCAGAGACATTCCTTTTTACTATTGGTTGAACCAACATCTTTGTTGCACGGACACGGCAAAATGGTCCTGGTATTCATATCGTATCCGTACTCATATTCTTGCAAAATAGGTGATTGCACTGTACATACTTGAAAATGCCCGTATCCCATATCCGTATCGTGTCCTTATACGTATCTGTGTCCGTACTCGGGCAACATAGACCGGCATATAAGAAAATAGTTAAGTATGGTTTCATAGGACTGGTTATGATTATACCGATTATGGTGCACAGTAAAGATTCAAAAAATAAGTGACCAAGTTTTTGCGACTAGCCATCAAATATGCATAACGTCAAGTCTCTACGCGGATGCCAGACCCTACCCAAGTTCATGACCCATGATGCTGAGTTGATGCTGGTAGGTAGACCTTCTTGGTAATGCAGTTTTTAACCTCATGCAACCAAGGAGCACAAAACGTTTCAATACAGTTTATCCAACAGTAGTATTTAACCACAAATCCATGCAACCAAGAAGCATGAAGCATTCTTACAATGTGAGTCTGTCTATGCTGCCAGTACTAGTAGGGCTTAAGCAAATTCAATCAGCACAACTTCTATGCTATGTGGTTTAATGGAAAAATCTATACAACTAATCGTGATTTACATCAATTGAAATACCCTTGAAGCAAAACTAGAAACTTTTGTTTTACTATGCACAAGTGTTCGATTTTTTTTTTTACCACAAGTCTTTAGAACTACATATTCTAAAGTTCCAAGCCCGCTAAAACTTGGTGTGGATGGGTTTTAAATGTTTAGAACACAATTGATGGTTTGGAGTCGTTTCACGTTTTGTCTCCTAAACTTTGGAGTCATAGTTTAAAGTATCGGCCGAAACCGATCTGATATGGCCGATACCGATCCGATACCGACCGATACCTGGTACCGACCGATACCGACATTGAAGGTCTCTTTTCCGATCAATTTGGCAAAGAAAATTGAAGGAAAAAAGACAAATCAACAAGAATTTGAAGCATAATAAGGTTGTAAAAGCATATAAAAGAAGAAAATTGATCTATTGCATGTAAATCAATCGGTAAGGGTGACTACTACTACATTTAATTTCAAAACTACTAAGAAATAACACTAAAAATACTTAAAATTATGCCTGAATGTATAAAATATATTTTTTATATATTAATAATTTATTAATAATTATTTGTTTTCCGATACCAAAAAATCTGATACTCCGATCCGAAACCGCCGATACTACCGATATCTCCGATACCGATACTCATAGGAAATGTCTGATACCGATTCCGATACCGATATTATGAACCTTGACCAAGTCAACTAGTGCCATTATATATATTGGATGCATAAAGAGTTGCAAGTTGTATTGTTTCTTGTTCAAGCAAATTCAACGGCGTAGATCATCATGGTGAAATGGAGTTTGCGATCAGATTCTCTATTCATGTACATCACAGTCATAAGATTGGAGATAAAATACTATTGACAGCAACCTACATCTACATTTCTGAAAATAAATCAATAACAGACTATTAGGGGAACAAATATCAGACCTGCGAAGTTATGATCTTATTGTAGTCCTCGTGCTCTTTCTCAATATGTGCAAGTGCACCGCCATATAACGATGCTGCTTTCGCCAGATTCCCATCACTAGCAATATTTTCACCTCCATATTTATAACATTCCTCCGACCATTTTGTCCCTGTTTTGACAAAACATATAGTCAAAATTAGAAATTTCCTTCTCATGTACATTTTTCATGATCTCAGAAATACATACTATTATTTGCAAGTGAAATACACAGAAATAACAAAAGGATGAGTTCTAGATGAAACCTATTTCAATGTGTTTGTTATTTAGGATCGTCAGGGATTCAGTTGCCCTAACAATATCCTTCTGGAAATCCTGAAACAGGAACAAAAAATGAAAAGAAAAGATTATAGTCATCGAATCTAACCAGCATGTAAGCCAACTAACGATCCAACATGCCAACTTCCAAACGAGGTTCCTGATATAGGAGGTCTGTCCCGTACCAGTTAGCTGTTTGCAGTACCGGATTCCAGGAGATAAACTGGACATATCGGGAGATGTGGCTCCATAGTGGTATAAAATAATAATTCACTTCATATATGCATTTAGGATAAGAATTAAAGCATTAGCATAAAACTAACAAGTATCCTATATAATTCTAATAATTAAACAACTAAAAGCTATTCTACAAACTAATAGTTGAGCAAGTTAATTCTCCATAAAGTTCTCCAAGCACGGTAAATAAAAGCATCTCAAAACAGAATTTAAACCAAGTTAGTAAGCTACTACTAAATGACATCATTCTTCATCTTCAAAGTTAATTTCATCGTATCAGAAGAAACTTTGATGTCTTAGCTTGAAGATGAATCATAAAATTAACCCTTCTTGAAGCAAAGCTTTGTGTATACTGTATACAAGAAAACAAACTTGAGGATTTTTCACATAAAGAAGCAAATTTTCAAGTAAATTGCAAAATGAAAAAAATTATTCATCAGAGCAAGGAAACCAAAGTTACTGGTTTAGACCAAACCAATATACCAGTATATCGGCCGGTTTACACCAAATATTGTCCGATATTTCCATGGTCCAGCTTTTTCCAATCAGACATACTGTATCGTTGATCCTTCAATATCGGTATACCAGCCGACATACTGTCCATACCGATATCCTTAGCACTCGCTGCTACTTGGCAACCAAATCTCCCATGGGATGACCATCCTTATTACCAGACATAGTAGATAAGATCATTCCCTTTGCATTCATGTATCTATGCAGGTTCCTTCCAAAATCAAGAATTTTGGGGATATTAGTAGAGTCCTGATGGGTGCATTGTCAATACTGTTATCTTGCTCAACCTTTTGTGACAGCCTGACCCATCTTCTTCGTTTCTCAGCATAGTATGTAGTGTGAGGTGGTATGGTCACTAAAAGAAAACATATACCAACAATAAAAAAGACATGCATGTTCACTTACATAAGTGTGGTTACTGCCCTGTTTCTAGACCAAAACTATAGAGAAGGCCGTCTCATGATTCAGACACCTTGACATTTGTCCGCATAGCACTGAGGGTCTTCAGTGAGCTTATGAGGATGATCAAGCGAATCAAATAAAGTCAAACATAACCAGTACCACTGGGGGTCTTCGGTGAGCTCATGCAACAACGTGTGGAGGATGATCAAGCGAATCAAATAAAGTCAAACAATGGGGATGATTTCTTACTTTTGCAGCACGAGTAGACCTGTATAGTTTTTCCAATTGTTGATGTCTTTCCAGTTCTACTTCATCTATGACCATAACATCAGAGCTCTCATAACCAGTACCACCAAATTGCTTTATCACAGCCTGAAATAAATTGATAAAAGAAACAGTTAATATTTGGCTTTAGAGAACTGCCATAATTTAAAACAGCATAAGCTTAAAACAGAATGGTTACTTGAGAAAGTTGGGAGTTGTAAGAATTTGCAATAAACCAATGGTTGTATTATGGGTACCGATATTTACTTAACACACAGGTTTGTTTATCACGATTACAGTACAATATAAAGAAATGGTGCACAAATGGTGGACATGCATTGCTGTTTGGAGTTGCAAATTGAATGTAGAATGACCTTCCCCATTATCTCTACTCTTTTTATTTAAAAGGCTTTCATATTAGTTATCCAAGTTGCATTAGGCAATACTCTATGACTATTAAGAAAGGGCTGTTAACCAATCAACTGGTATCCTAGGTTTCTGGCAAAGGTCTCTCGAAACAATGGAGGCTAACTTAAGGATTTAGGTCGAAAGTGTCAGGTGGTCACAAAAGGAGCCTTCTTGACTTATAACAACCCCACTTTGATTGGGAAAGTCTAAATGATGATGACCACATCTCACAACTATAAAGCTACTGTGCACCTGAAGGAATAATCATTTTTGAATAATCAAACCAACAAATGCAAGGGCGGGGTAGAGGAATTATGTGCCTCCTTAGGAGACCCATCATTAATGATGTTCCATACTGCAAACTGATTATACAACTCTTCAGCAAGGTTCACAGTATTGGCATCGAAATCGGTATTGGACTATTCCTATGAGTATTGGTATCGGCGATATCGGTAGTATCGGCGGTTCGGATAGCTATCCAGATTTTTTTGGTATCGGAAAACAAATAATTATTAATAAATTATTTACATTTTAAAACATATATTTTATACATTTAGGCATAATTTAAGTATTTTATACATTTAGGCATAATTTAAGTATTTTCAGTGTTATTTCTTAGTAGTTTTAAAATTAAATGAATTAGTAGTCACCCTTACCGATTGGTTTACATACAATAGATTGATTTTCTTCTTTTACATGCTTTTACAACCTTATTATGCTTTAAACCCTTGTTGATTTATCTTTTTTGTTTAATTTTATTTGCCGAATTGACCGGAAAACCAATGTCGGTATCGGTCACTATCGGGTATCGGTCAGTACCGGAAAATGTCAAACCGGATCGGTATCGACCGATACTTTTAAACCATGCTCTTCAGCTGAATACTAGTAAATACTAATCGCACAATATATTCTATTGAGCTGAAAAAGAGTGCATAAAGGAACCATCTATACCTTCAGCTAACTACATAACTGTCATAACATGACAGCTCATTGTTTCGATATTATTATTAAGTACAAAATAGCATTGTTAATTGCTTTGTGAAAAATACTGCAGATTTACCTAGTGCACATATGTTCTTATTTTTCTGACAAATCAAATGAACTGAAATTCATCTGACTTTGTAGTTTGTATCACATATCAACCTTAAGCCAGTTTTTAGCACATCTTTTGTTTCCTTAATCAATCCTGAATGGCTTACAAAATTTATACATGAAATGGTATATCAATTACAAAAGTTTTGGGAATTATAAAGCCATAAGCAGGTGACATATGCTTCTAATGTTCAGTCTAAACTCGCTGCATATTGCATTAACATATATGTGCATCAACATAAAGCCTAGTTGACGAAATTTATACCCGAAACAATATAGAAAAGTGAGATATTATAAAACAATAAGCGAGTAGATATGCTTCAATGGTTCAGTTTACACACACTTGTCACATGTTGCATTAACATATACATCAACATAAAGTCTAGTTCACGAAATTCAAGTCAGTTTCATGCAATATGTGATCTGTGATAATTTCACTTTTCATTGAAAGCTTTTTGGACACATCTTCTTCTCCATCATTGCCCTCACTTCTACACATACACATCAAGTGATAATCATTAAAAGTTTCACCATGTGTTAACCTCGATATCCTTTTTTCTTGATGTTCGTGTGATAATTTCATTTGTCATTGAAAGCTTTGGACATACCTTCTTCTCCGTCATTAACCTCACCTCTACACATATGCTGATATGCGTCGACTGATAATTATTAAAAGTTTCACCATGTGTTAACCTCAATATCCTCTTTTCTTGATGTCCGTGTTGTGTACTTATGCTCTCTATATTGCCTATCATACTACTTATTGACCATCCTTGCCCTCACTCAACACCTGCAAGTTCTGTGTCCTTTTAAGTTCACCACGTTAACCTCAATATCCTCATCTCTTGATGTTCATGATGTATGCTTCTGCCCTCTTTATTACCAAAAAAAAGAACCGTGCAATACATGCTGGATCTTTACCATAATAATACTCAACTCTAGTTCTCCATCATTATCATCACTTCAAGACCTATGAGCCCTGTGAGGAAGTAATCATCCAATTCCTTATAAGTTTCACCATGAATTAACCTCAATATCCTCCTCTCTTGATATCTATGTTGTCACACGCAACGCCTAGGCGGCATACAGGTTGGAGAGGTCGCACCTCGACCTAGAAAAAATTTCCCTGGGTGAGGTTTTGCTCGCCTAAGCGCGCCTAGGCGTCCGCCTAGGGTCGTCCAGAGAAAAAAAATCCGCCTAGGGACGCCCAATTATTCTTACTATCCTTACTTGATGTTGAATATTGGTTATTTTATATTTGTTGCTTCTTATATTACTTTTATGCTTATTGTTTATTACTTATACTACATATTTGTTGTATGCATAATTGTGAATTTTTTTGATTCAAAGTAGTGGATCCTAGTTTGACGCCTAGGCGAGGCGGATGGCATGTCGCCTCGCCTAGCGCCCAGTACAACATAGCTTGATATTCATAGTGTACTTAGGATATTGCCAAATAATTGAACCATGCAACATGGTCGACCTTACCATAAAAATACCCAACTCTCGCTGTATTAGATATTCCTTAAATTATTTATACATCGAACGCGAGGGCTACTGCGACCTTCTAAACATCTTAGAATACCTATCAAGCATTTTTAACAACAAAACATGTGGCTCCTATTTCTTGGTGGTTATGTGCAGCCAGTACAAGCCTAAGCTCCACAATTCCACATGATCACTCTTTCAAGGTACCCACTATAATAACCACCTTTAGAATATCCAAACTGGACCTTGGTCTTATATCTTCCTTTATAAAGGGACCCCCAGGATTATGAACACATTTTCCCGTAAACAGTCAAACGCCCTAGCCATTAGATATGTTGCACGGATACGGATACCACACGGTAAGGACACACGTACACAACACCTATTTTGGTGTCCCAATGTATTTTCCATTGTCCGATGTGTCAGTGCAGTGTCCGATACATGTCAGACAGGATACAAAACATTTTTGGAGTGTCCGTGCTTCCTAGGCTAGTAGGCTCCTGCACCTTCGCTATGTTCTGTGCTACGCCAACTGTTTTTTTCCATTTCTGAGTGAAATCAAATCAACTTGCGGTTTGTTATTGAACCTTCCTTACTTTCATTTTTCTTTCTCGACATTTACATGATTCAAGGGTCTAATTCTATAACATAACATAAAAAAGTAAAATTGCTACCCAAGTCCTCGAGTTAAATTAATAATAAGCCAATAATTGAAGCCTCTTATTCACCGAAATACTGGATAATAAAAGATCAAGTAGAGGTAAATTCATATACAGGGTAAAGTGCAAAAAAGCCCTCGCAAGATTTACACTTTTCACAAAAAAGACTAATTTTTTTTAGGCTAAATTGCACTTTGATACCCTCAACTATTTCGCTTTTTCAAGTTGATACCATAAACTTTTTTACTCAACAACTTAATACCTCAACTATTATTTTTTTCAACTTGATACCTAAATTTTTAAAAATCCCCAAAATGCCCTTATCCCTTCCCTCTCCCCTTCTCCCCTCCCCCCCCCCTCCCCCACTCCGGCGACCACCTCCCTCCCTTCCCTCTCCGGCGACCCCCTCCCCCCCCCCTCCCGTGGCGGCGACCCCCAACCCCCTCCCGTGGCGGCGACCCCCAACCCCCTCCCGTGGCGGCGACCCCCAACCCCCCCTCCCTCTCCGGCGATGGTGGAGTCGGAAAATGAGGGCAGCGGGAGAGGGAGGGGAGGGAGCGGGGGGGGTGCGGGTGGCCGAAGGGTGGAGGGAAGCGGGGGGGGGGGGGGGGGGGGGGGGGGGAGGAGGGGGAGGGTGCAGGCGAGGCGGGAGGGGGGGGAGGGGCGGAGGGGGAGGGTGCAAGCGGGGCGGGAGGGGCGGAGGGTGCGGGTGGGGCGGCGGGGAGAGGGGCGGGGGCGGGGGTGGTGGCCGAAAGGGGGGGGGGGGCTGGAGGAGGGGAGGGGGGAGGGGTTGAGTGGTAGTTTTAATTTTTGGGTAAGGACATTATTGTCCAAAAAAAATTTAGGGTATCAAGTTGGAAAAAAAAAATAGTTGAGGTATCAACTTGAAAAAGCGGAATAGTTGAGGGTATCAAAATGCAATTAAGCCTTTTTTTAATCAATTAATCGCATTTTGGGTACTTTGATCAAATCACCCCCTCCATCCACTAGTTGTTACAATTTGACTGTTATAATCAAATTCTGACTGAAAAAAGGCTTGAAATACCCAAAAGACTCATGCACGTCACCATTAAAGAGTGCAAACGGTCTTACCATCCTCCTGTATATAATAGTAAAGTATCCCATATTTTACTATTCTTTCCATTTACTCTCCCATGTTTCACTCCGTTCCCATTCTGTTTCACATTTTATATTATTAGTTTATTTTCTTTCCTTCGTAAATAACCCAAATAAGCCTTGTTGACGATAAATTGACATTCCATTGATGTCGCCATTCTATTCGTTACAGTTATAGTCAAATTTTGACTGAAGAAATGCTTGAAATACCCAAAAGACTCGTGCACGTGACCATTAAAGATTGCAACGGTCTAACCTTCCTCATGTATATAAGGTTTAAAATATCCCATATTTTACTACTATGTCCATTTTCTCTCCCATGTTTCACTCCGTTCCCACTCTGTTTCACATTTGTATATTATTATTTTGTTTTCTTTCCTTCGTAAATAACCCAAATAAGCCTTGTTAACAGTAAATTGACGGTCGGTTGACGTCGCCATTCTATTATGGTACAAATTGCACCAAATTAAAATTTTGAGGAATTTTTTAAATTATAAGTCTTTTTTTTTTACAAAATGTGTGAATCTTCTAGAATTTTTTTGCACTTTACCCTTCATATACATGATGCCCTATTACTTCTCCACAAGAAACCAACACAGAGGGAAACAACTCAAACCATTCCTACACTAAACACCAATTTTCCAAATATCAACTAAAACAGCAATAAATTTTAAATTATACACCCTTTCCTAATTACTAGAAACTAAATATAGACCAAATAAAATAAATTCAAAAGAAAAAGAAAAAGAAAAAGAAATATAGTTCTTTTTTCTTTTCTTCTGTCAGTTGGTAACTACTTAACATGTAAAAACTGTTATTTAAACCATTTTCCTAACATCAACTAAAATTAACAGAAATCCCACTTCTTTCCTTCACTAGATTACCAAATCCAAACTATAACTAAAATAACAACTTTCCTCCACCAGGATTGAAGCAAACAGAAATTGGGGTTTTCCTACAAAATTAATCAGAAACTGATGCTGAAAATGATTTCCCCCCAAAACTGGAAGAAGAAAAAAACTTCCCTCCACCAAAATTAAAACAGAAGAAATGGGGGGTTTCTCCCAAAAACTCTCCCCTCTACCAAAATTGAACCCAAAAATAGTTTTTCCCCACTTTCCTCTCCACCAAAATTGAAGCCAAAAAAAGAAATATTTTTCCCTCAAAATTAAATTAAAACCCACTAATTTCGCTCCATTAATTTTTTTTTTTTTGAAGAAAACAGTGGTCTTTTCCCCAAATGCTAATCAAACGCCATTTTCCTCTATCAAAACAAAAACAGAAAATTCGTTTTTTTTTTTTCCCACAAACTAAATAAAACCCACTTCCCTCTAAGAAAATGAAGAGGAAAAGTAGTGTTTTCCCCTCTTCATCAGAAGGGTCACTTCAAAATCTCAAATTTTCCCAGTTTCTCAAGCAAAACCAGCACGAATCCAAATAAAAATAAAATAAATAGAACCCACTTTCCTCCACCATATTTAAAGCACAAAATTGGAAAAGACAAAATCCACATTTATCTCCACCAAAATCCAAGCAGCAATGTCACTTCAAAATCTCAACTTTTTCCCAGTTTCTCAATCAAAATCAGCACGAATCCAAAAAATAAACGGAACCAACTTCCCCCCACCAAGCTTAAAGGAGAAAATCGAGGGTTCCCCCAAAAACCAAATCAAACCCACCTCCCTCAACAAAATCAAAGAAAGCGTCGCTTTCTTTCCAAACTAGACAAAACCCACAATTTCTTCACCAAAATTGAAGCAGAAAATTGGGTTTTTTTTACCTCCCAAAATTGATGAGAGGGATTGAAGAGAGTAGAACAAGTACCTGCTGCTGCTTGGCGACTTGATCCCTGATCTTGCTCGCTTGCCTCCTCAATGCGTCCATTGCTCAAATTGAGGGGGGAGAGAGAGAGAGAGAGATCTAAAGAAGAAGAAAAAGTGTGTCTTTTTATTGTTTTTTCTCTTTTCTAAATGGTGCTTATGTGTGTTTATATATTACATATAAATAAATATATTGGATTATGGAGAAGTTTAAGGAAGTGGATTTGTTTACTCACTTTTCCTCCCTTTTTTTACCGTTACTTTTTCTCTATTCTTTTGACGACTTCTCTATCAAAAGTTATCAAACGGTTCATTTTGGTGTGAAAAAAATGGGAAACGGTAATATTCCCTTCTTTTCTTCACACTAAATATATATAATTTTCTCCAACTTTGTTGAAGCAAAGAGAATAATATGTTTTCTATTTTTCTAATAATTGTTTTGTTATTTTACTTTTTAAATTTTTGGAACGAAATTATCTACTTCTATCTTTACCTAGTGTGCCAATTTTGGATCATAGAAAATATATATATATATATATATATATATATATATATATATATATATATATGAAATAGTGTATAAGAAACTTTACAGAAATAGGAAGAGAAAAGAGTGAGAAATTTGGAAGTGTCATTACATTATGTCAGTCGATGTGACAGTCTTTGTATGTACAAATTCTGCCAGTCGACATGGCGGAATTCAAACAAGTTCATATTCTGCCATACCGTCCGACAGAAATTAAGTAGTTCCAACTCTATAAATTTAACACTCTCTTTGCTTGCATGAGATTATCATACCTAAGTTTGTTTGCATGAGAATATCACACCCAATATTTGTTTTAATTTCATCAGATCGACTGATGTGTATAGACAAATTCTGTCAGTCGACTGACGGAATGTATTGGGACTTAAATTTTTGGAAACATTTTTCTCTTCTATATATATATATATATATATATATATATATATATATATATATATATATATATATATATAGGATCCAGGATGATATTTTACTGGGGCACAGTAGGGGGTAGGAGAAAGGTCTCCGATTTTTTTATTCCAGCGCCTAGTACCACGTTTCTAAAAAAAAATTCGGGCAGACCAAATAGAGGAAAGAAAGAAAACAAGAGAATTACTGGAAAGAAGAGTGGACTATTAGGAGGGCTTCTGGTTTGGTCACTTTCAAGTTGTGAAATGGGCCGGGCGGCCCGGTGCCCGGCCTGAGCCCGCCCGGCCCGCCGCCTTATTAGCCCGGCCCGGCCCGGGGACCGGCCCAGCCCCCCTGTCCCAGTGGTCCGGGTCGGGCCTCCCCCTCCGAGCCCAAGCCCGGCCCGGCCCGGACCGGAAAGAAATTTTTTTTTTTTTTAATGGTTAACGTTAGGCCCGGTAGGCCCGGCCCGGCAGGCCCGAACCGGCCCATCCCGGTCTAGCCCGGTCTGAACCATTTTTTTTTTTTTTTTTGAATTGGAGGGGATATTTTACCAAAATACCCCCATAATATAGCTGTTATTAAAACGTTGGAGGGGTATTTTGGTCATTTTCAAGAAAATGACCAAAAAACCACTCCAACAACTCTATTTTGAGGGTAGAGGGGGTCATTTGGCATGGAAAAAATCCTATAAATAGCCCATAAAATTTATTTTTCATACACAATTCACTCATTCAATCTTCATACAAGTTTCTCTAAACTAAATCCGGCTTTCCATCAGTTTGCGAAGAAGCTCCCAACCCCGCTCAAGGCTCAAGCTCCGAAATCCGGCGTCCGATTTAATATTTTTTCTTCTCTTTCTCTCTTAAAAATTCAAATTGTTTTATATTGTTTGAACAAAATTTGTTTGTATTTTTCTTACTCTCTCTCTCCCTCTCTTACTTATTAAATATTACTTACTCTTTTTTTATTTTTCGGGAATTTTTTTTCGGTGTATTTTTCTTCTCTCCCTCTCTTCTAAAAATTTACATTAATTTTTTATAATGGCCGGACAAGGTTCTAACCCACCTACCGGTGATGCCGGAAATACTTATGAATATTTTAATACTTATTTTGAGGAAAATTCTATTCCTGCTGATACTCCTGAAGAATTAGTAGGATCCCCTCCTGAAATTGCGAGTTCCACTCGGAATGTGCCAAAAAGAAAGAAAAAATCAAAGTATTGGGAATTTTTTGTTATTCTTTATCAAACTAATCCCGATGATTCTCTTGTTTTAGATCCGAAAGGAAATCCAATAGCGTACGCGGCACAGTGCAAGAAATGTGCCAACATATACAAATGGAAGACTGGAGGTGGCACGGGTACAATTTCAAGACACTACGAGACCTGCTACGGGAAAGACACAATTTCTGCATCTCAAACTCAAATAAATTTTGCTGGAGGTAGCACGGGATCGTCAATGGGTACGTTTTCTTATTCTGCCGCTCGGCATAAAACTGAGTTTACAAAATATTTGATTTCTGATGAACTTCCTTTCACTGCGGGTGAAAGTGAGAATTTATATGATTATGCCACATCTTCTTTAAATCCTTGTTTTAGTAAAGTGACTAGAGGCGCCGCTAGAAAAGAGGCTATTAGACTTTTTCATGAGAAAAAAGCGGCTTTAAAAGAAAGTCTTTTGCATGTTAGTCAAATAGCCATTACTTCTGATATTTGGACAAGTAAGCAAAATTACGCTTACATTTGTATCACAGCACATTACATAGATTCACAATGGATGTTGCAAAAACGCATCATCTGTCTAAAATATTAGAATTTCCACACACAGGCTCCACAATAGCAGGCGCTATTATAGAACACGTGCGTGAATATGATATTCACCAAAAAATATTTTCTGTTTCATTTGATAATGCTAGTAATAATACTTCTGCCATCTCTTCATTAGCGCTAATATTTCAGCCCATTTTAGAAGGTAGATTAATGCATGTTAGGTGTGCTTGTCATATTATTAACTTAGTAGTAAAAGAATGTCTTGATTATTTTAGCTCACATTTAGATACTCTTAGACAATGTTTACACAGTTTAAACACGTCTCCTTCACGGCAACAACATTTCAAGGCCACATGTCAACATTTTAATATTCGTTTTAGAAGATTTGTAAAGGATGTTCCACATAGATGGAACTCAACTTATTTAATGTTGAAGTCCGCAATTCCCTTTAGAGATCCTATTACATATTATTGTAACACGGATCTCAATTTTGAATTTCAAGTAACTGAGGATGATTGGAAAGTTGCTTCTTCAATTTGTGAATTCTTAGAAACTTTTTACAATGCTACACGTACTCTTTCAGGTGTTTACTATCCAACTTCTTGCTTAGCTTTACAAGAACTTTGTAACATTTCTTTCTTATTTTCTAAATATAGAACTGCCCACCATTTTGCTTACGTTGTACAGAAAATGGAAGCAAAATTCAAAAAATATTGGGGCGATGTACCTTTATTGTATTGCTTGTCTTCAATTTTTGATCCTAGAATCAAATTAGATGGTGTAGATGCATTGTTAGATGACTTTGGAGAGAACATGAATATTGATGTTAGTGGCACAAAAGTAGAAGTTAAGCTAGCTTTGGATAGATTAGTGGTCCGTTATGAAGACAAAGCACCAACTCCCCGCCCAACTCAAGGGCCTAGTAGTAGTAGTAGCTCTGGTTTGGTGTCTAAGTTGACACACGCCAAAAGTATACTACAACGGAAGAAACAAAAACAATCTTCCCAACCGACCCAAGAGTTGTCTTTATACCTTAGTTCTTATGAGGAAGAAGACGATTCTTCCACTCACTTCACCATTTTAGAATGGTGGAAAAAACACGAAAAAAGATATCCTGTACTTTCTATGATAGCACATGATCTACTAATGGTCCCGGTGTCCACGGTAGCATCGGAGTCATGTTTTAGTACAGGTTCAAGAATTTTGAGCAAGAAGAGAAGCCGGTTGCTGCCAGATATCTTGGAAGCATGTGTATGTGTTCAAGACTGGGTCCAAGCCGAGAAAAGAACTCAAACAAAGTAGATGAAACTGCCGACATCAACGAGCTAGACTTCGAATCGCTTAGAATGGGTGAATCATTTGGAGCGGAGCAAGAAGAATGAGGCAAAGGTATGAATACAAACTTTGATATTTACACTTTGGAGCGGAGTAAGTAAATAATTTTTAAAAGTAAATAATTTAAAAGAAAGTAAGTAAAATATAAGTAAATAATTTTTAAAAGTAAGTAAATAATTTTTAAAATATAAGTAAGTAAATAATTTTTAAAATATAATTTTTAAAATATAAGTAAGTAAATAATTTTTAAAAGTAAGTAAATAATTTTTAAAAGTAAATAATTTAAAATAAACTAAATAAATAAATTATAATTAAGTAGGTAAATAATTAAGTAGGCAAATAAATTATAAATAAACTAAAATAAACTAAATAATTTTTAAAATATAAGTAAGTAAATAATTTTTAAAGTAAGTAAAATATAAGTAATTTAAAAAAACTAAATAAATTATAAATTATATTACTTAAAAGAAAGTAAGTAAGTAAAATATAAATAATTTAAATTAACAACTCAAACAAACTAAATAAATTTAAAAATATAAAAAAAAACATTTTTTAACTTCGCCTATGCCGGTCCCAAGCCCGGAAAAAGAAGGAGGGAAAAATGTTTAAAATTTATACAAATACTTAAAAAAACTTTAAATAAACTTTATACACTTAGAATAAACTTTATAAATAATTTTATATATTTTAAAAATTTAACTTAAACAAATAAGAATATCAATTTTTTCAAATAAAAACTTTATAAACTTTTATATACTTTTAACATAAACTTTATCAAATTTTAAAAAAAAAAAAATTAAAAACCAAGCCCGGACCCGGCCCAACCCAAGCCCGGGCCCGGCCCGGCCCGCTGGCCCGAACCGGCCCGGCCCAGCCCCTCACCCGCCGGTCCTGTGGGCCGGGCTGGGCTTCGATTTTACTCACCGGGCCGGGCCCGGCCCGGCCCGCTTTCTGATCCGGTCCGGTCTGGGCTTGGCCCGAGCCCGGTTCAGCCCGCCCAATGTGGGCTTCGGGCCGGCCCGGCCCGGCCCGTTTAACACCTTGAGGTCACTTGAATGGCCAAATGAATGGGAAGTTTCTGTGTGGGTTGTGACATCTAACTAGCCGAGTACAAAATGATATTTCTTAATACGGATTAGATTTTGTGCACATAAGTTTAACGATAATCACGGACTAGATGAATTCACTGGACTTCTGGCACTGATAAGCATAAGCATGTGCAGGTAAAAAAAAACACCGGGAGGGGGGGGGGGGGGTCGCCCCCCAGTGCAACCTACACGGATCCGTCCATGTATATATATATATATATATATATATATATATATATATATATATATATATATATATATATATAATATAAAGCACAGTGGGATTTTTGTCCGACCCATGTGCTTTGGTTCAACGATGATGAAAGGACTAAATTGTCCCTCTCTCTAAAACTCAATTTTGCTTTTAGATTATAGACAACTCACTGTTTTTGTTTCTACCATATAAATAAAAGGACAAGTTGTCTCAACTTCTCCCTCACGTTCATCCCAACATCCCAACTTCTTCCTCACGTCCCTCCGAACGGCGGCAGAGGCGGCGGCAGCAGAGCCTCCCCTCCGCCGCGGAGAACCAGAACTCCAGCTTCGCTGTGAGCCTCGACCCGCAGTACGAACCGGAGCAGCCGGCGGCAGTGAGGTTATCACGGAGGATCTCCGGGAGGCATTCTCCGGCAGGAGAGAAGTCACTCGACCCTTCTCCAGGTGGTGGTCCAGTCAGATCAGTCTCCGGGAAGAAGAAGCAGCACAGGTGGAGCGAATTCGGTCGTCGAATCTATTGTTCGTGTCCGTGCCATTATGGCACGGGTTATCCACTAGTATATATATATATAATTCGGCTAATAAATTTTTCTTCTGATTGAAGTTAAGTGATTTTAGAGTTTTGACAGTAATAATAATTTTAACATGGAGAACAAAAACTTTTAGATATTAGTTAGGTAACTAACTAAAGATATTAGTTAGGTAACTAACTACTTTAGCTAGTCTTAAAAGGAATAAGACTATTGCGGCTTAGAGCAAGAAATGTCTCAAATCTATTTGTGGAGTAAACTAATGGACAATAATATGCAAATTCTTAGGCATCTAATATTTTTAGGGCAATGCTAGATATGCCTTCTTCTTCTTTTTCCAATTAGGGATTTCCATCTTGAATAATGTTGCTAGGTAGTCATGATTGTCCCATCTATGTAATTGGTTAGACATTTGGACAATAGAGCATACACGCAAGAAAGTAGGCATGTTGGACATCATGTTGGATAATCACTACCTATGCACATGATTACATATAACCCCCCACGTCCTCTTCCTGCATCTTTTTGAGACGTCTGACAATACATACGAAATATTGTGCAGACTATATTGTATGTCTTTTGAATCCATTGTTCTCCATCTCCCATCATTATTATAAAAAAAAATGAATAATATGTCCATGTGGTTCGATCTACTGATTTTCTGTTATCCAGTAAAGATTTTATACATTTTTTCGGTAACCACAAGAGCCACTCGAATTCGGCCTCCCCCACATTAATGTTATGCTATCATGTGGACATCATATACATTGCTGATTTCATCTTCAACATTCATAAAAATTTAGATTTTTCTTTTTATCTTTCCCCTCAGTTGAACAATTTACTTTACAACTAATGTCACTTGAGACCTCAATCATTTTCAAATTTTAGGCATATGCACGCTTTCCAAGATAAGAAATTAGGTTTCTTGATACAAACTTTTATTATTTGATCTCCAACATAATGTTTGGAAACATAGTGAATCATGAATATGAATATGAGTTGATGACTTGATTCATAAGATATAACATTAAATTTGGTCCATACGACTTTAAAAAGAAAATTTCTTGTTAAGTTCTGACAGATTTCAATTATTAATAACTCATCCTCCAACTTTATATTTGATGCGGAATTAAACTTTGTAACTAACTCATTTTTTAACCTAGAGTGTTCAACCGAATATGAGATACAATCCAATAATTTCTAGCTTAGCTCATATCTGAATGAGTTTGGACAACCATAAAATTCAACATCTCGATCCATTCTATCACAGAACTAAAGCAAGACGTTTATCTGCACCACTATTGGGTGCCAACCACACTATTTGTCCACCCACATTGGACTAAATAGATAGACCCACCTTTAAAGCCAATCGGTATAGTTCTTGATCTACCAATAATATCAACTTTAGTTTGTATTCGGATGAGTCTGATCCAATATATTATTATCTCAATCCATCCATTCTACAACATAACTAATCTGATACGTTTATCAATGTCACTATTAAGTAACAACCACATGGGTCGGACGATTGTTCCGTCTTAGAAGCGAATCCGTATAATACTTCCAACATTATGCCCTTATTTGGACCACATTACGATTATAACTCAGATATGATTATAGGTATTATGAAATATAAAACAATAGGAAAAAACACACATGAAATATAAAACAATATAAAACATGGGTCGTGACAGTTAGTGTAATTATTTTGTAAATAAGGAAAGTCTGCATAATAAACATAAAACATAGAAAGGACATTATTGTAAATAACTCACTCACAAATTACAGCCATTGGACCATATCTTTTTCTATCATTCATATTAGATCACCAAAATAGCCTAGATCAATAAAGTGCAATTTCTCACAAGAAAAAACACACGAACCCGCGGCTGTAATTTCAAAACATTCAGTAATAAATAACAAAATCCTGATTATTATTATTATATATATACATACACACACTACATTCTTGGAGTAATATCAAGTATAAGTTTGAAAACAGTTAAAAGTAGACTTTATGCAACATGGAAACTACAATCGACTAAGTAGACAGTAACCTGACACAAAGCCAAGAGAATTTGAAAATTTTCAGCTCCCTAAACGCAAGGCAGAACACGCGTAAATGAACGAAATGAAGGATGTGTTTGATTGCAAGGTGGAAAATATGTGAAAAAAAAATTTAATTCCATAGAATTATTTTTCTAGGAAAAAATTCCATAGAATTTATAAAATACATTTCAATCAAATCTTATATTGTGATTATATAGCTCAACTACGAAAATATTTACAAAAGGAGAAACAACTGCAGAAGCAAATGGTTCAATAAACTAATTCTCATTGTACAAACTTTTCATTGTGTTTGATTCTAAGATGGTGATATATATAGTATGCAAGTCCTACGTAAGGAAAGTCCGCATTCGTGTCAGTCGTGGACATGTGTCAGACATGACACGGTCATGACCACACCAAAAATACAAATAGAAACCTATGTTGCATGGAGACAAGAATATATGGTGTCCATATCCGTATCGTATTCGTATAACATAGGCGACTACTTGTTGTACCTAAGTCCCTTATTCATATCGTGTCCTTATTTGTAGCCATGTCCGTACTAATTTAACATAGATACAGATACAACAAAAAGAGTGCCACGTCCTTGATGCCCTATCCATAATGTGTCTCGAGTCTCGACATGTTTGTGAAAACACACATGCAATATCTCCACTTAGAAAGAAAACTTACACATCGACTAGCTCCAACCCATCTATTAAGTGGGAAACACATTGATTCTGTTGAAGGACTCACCTAGAGATCATGATATGACAAATTTTAGATACATTGTTCTCAAGGCCGGTCTACCTGCTCAAAAACTAGCCTCCATTGTTATACAGCAAGGTTCACCCTTGCTCACAGTTCCTCTGCATGATGGAAACCACTGAAATAAACCATTTTCTAAACTTTGACAATCGCAAGTCCAACTACCCATGTATTACATCACATTGAAACATTGTCCAAGCTTCATGCATGCAGTCTTCTAAATGGCGGTTGAGACAGACGTATAGGCGGTGCCTAAGCAGGCACGGATGCACCTTGGGGCCGGGGGGGGCACGTGCCCCCCTGGAATTCTTTTAAAAAAAAATTACTAGTATGCCCAATTTCTAGGTTTCTACCAGCGTGCACCATCTAATTCTTAACTCTCATCTCTTCTCTAGCAGCCGCCCTCTTCGCCAGTGGTCAGGTATCAATCCTCGATTCTGGTTCTTTTTTCATTATTTTGACTTCTCTATATCGAAAACTTTGTTTCTGTTTGATCTTTTCAAATCACAATATTTTGATTGCTAATTATAATGAAATCAGGCCCATTTTACATTGAATGTGTAGCCTTGGATTTGGAAATTTGTGTTAGACTTTTACTGAAATCAGACCCATTTTTCATTTTTGCTATAATTTTGCCCCCCCTGAGTTTATTTTCTGGATCCGTCACTGTGCCTAAGCATTAGGCAGCCGGTGGGATAGGCGGCCAGCGGAGGTTCAGCAATCAAGGTTCTATATTGTTAGATTATATCTATGTAGCCCATTGTAATATAGCCCATTAGCCCAATAGCTTAGACGGTATATATATTGTAATCTTTCCAATGAATGAATCAAGAGATTATTATTGGGTTTTGTTAACATGTGCCCTAAGAGCATCTCCAACCCTACATAGGAATGACAACCATTTTTTCCAACAGTACTTCTCCAATGCAAATGTGAAATAAAGTGTGGAGTTGACATGGCAATGACATAGCAAAGACAATGTGAAGTTGGTTGTCTAGATCTAGACAATGCACTTCACAATGTCTTTATGTCTACATCATCATTTGTGAATAAAAATATTTATAAAAAGAAGTAGAAGAGTAAAAGTTGTATTGGAAGTTGTAAATAGGGGTGCAACTTGGGCGGGCTAAACCCGAGCCCGATCGGGTAAACCCGTTAATGGGTTGGGTTATGGTTGAAGATACTCGGGTTCGGGCTCGGATTTGGGTTCAAATATTTAAACCCGATCATAAATTGGGTTGGGCTCGGGTTCATGCCGGGTTACCCTAGGAACCCGAAACCCGACTTATATATATATATATATATATATATATATATATATATATATATATATATATATATATATAGTCATACTTCTTAAATAAAAAGTTTAAATCCTAAACTTCTTCACCCAAACTCTTCAACTCTTTATCCTAAATCTTATTTCAGTTTGTATTTGTAATTATCAAGACTTGATTGCTATTTAATTATGTGTTTAATATTACTTTTGTTTAAAATTATTTCAGTTAGTATATTAGAGCCCGATAAATCCGATGGACCCGACCAAACCCGAGTTCAACCCAAGCCAAATCCGATCCTTCGGACTTGGTCTTGGACTTCATATGTTGAACCCGAGGTCGGGCCGGGCTTGGGC
The DNA here is from genome assembly GCA_029216955.1 of Iris pallida. NCBI lineage: Eukaryota > Viridiplantae > Streptophyta > Magnoliopsida > Asparagales > Iridaceae > Iris > Iris pallida. The sequence goes on from JANAVB010025999.1 coordinate 23,866,222, forward strand.
TCGGGCTAGGCTTATGATTCATCGGGTTGGGCTCGGGTTGACCTCAAGCCCGACCCAACCCGCCCGAGTTGCACCCCTAGTTGTAAAAAATTACTTTGTATTGTCTTCTCAATACTTTTGCATTGGAGATGACTTTTTAATCTCATTGTCATTTTCTATTCTACTATATAATAGAAAAACTTGATGGTGAAACTTTTGAATTCCTAAAATACCCTTAAGTATTTTATAAACATGATGTTATTATGTCAACTTGCATGTCATTTATGTTTAAGAGTCAAAGCAATAAAGTTTGCATGCTATGAAGTTTTATTTTTCCATACAACTCTTCATGTTTCAATGGTAATAAATTTTTCTGGCTTTACCATTTTCTAAAGATTATTATTCTCAATAGAAAATTTAAAAAAATCGTAATTCGAATCGATTGACATTTTAAAAAGAAAACGCAAACGTATGAATAGTCACATGGAAAAGACAAAAAGACAACAACTAACCTTATGATTAAAATACGTGCAAAACGCGTACATATATACTAGTTTGTTAATATAATCTTGCCACCTATACAAGACATTGTCTTGTGTCCCATGCCACCTAAGATTCACAACACAAAATAAGACAATAGGGTTGGAGATGCTCTAAGGGCACATGTTAAGGATAATTAATACTTATCTTTTTACATTGAAATTTGTGATCAACATTTAATTAACATTAAAAATGTAACTTTTTGCATTGAAAAATGTTATCAAATTTGATGCAAAAAAAAATTGTATTAAAAAAAATTAGTTTATTAGGTCTTGGTTACATTTTTCAACACAAAAAATTACTTTTTTAATGTTTATTAAATGTTAGATGACAAGTTTCAATGTAAAAAGTTTAGTATTAACTATTCTTAATATGTGCCCTAAGGGCACATGTTAACAAAACCCATTATTATTTCCTACATGGTATCGGAGTCTTCCGAAAAATTCTAGCCGCCAAAACCTATACACCTCCACCGGATTCCGACGCCCGATCCGGCGCCCCTCCTCCCGGCTCGACCAGCGGCTCCCGTCTATCGACCTGCGGATCCCGGCGCCCGACTGCACCGGCCCGGCCCTTACCCGCGGATCCCGACTAGCAGACCCGGCTCCCGTCCCGATGGACCAGCGGCTCCCGTCCGGATCCCGGCGCCCGACTGCTCCGGCCCGGCCCTGACCCGCGGATCCACCAGCAGACCTGGCTCCAGCAGATAGCCGGATCCCGACCAGCAGACCAGCGACACTCGTCCGCTCCGGCTCGCTCGACCAACGGCTTCCGTCCGGCACCCGTCCGATCTGACATCGACTTCGCCTTCCAATTCTGATCGTCTGATGGGTAAGAATTCTTCTGTCTCTTGGATCTTCGATACTGGTGCTACCTAGATCTGAAGTCTCTGAATTGTAGATATGAAGTCTCTCTATGGATCTGAAGTCTGAACCCTAGATCTGAAGTTTAACTAGATTGTAAGTATTCTTAATTTTTTCTGTTAATTTATTTACATTTTTACTAATTATTATTTTAAAATTTTTTAACTTGCAAACTTTTCGGTGTGGACTCTGAACCCTAGATTTTTTTAACTTGCAAACTTTTTAGCATGTGCAAAAATTTTAGTATCTGCAAATTTTTAGCTTGTAATTTTATACAGTTAAAATTTTAGATTGTTAATAAATTAACATATTATAGATTTTATAGTGTCATGTTAATTTTATACTGTCTGTCATGTAATTTTATGCTGTTAAAATTTTATACTGTCATTAGACTTTTATATTGTCAACAAATTTATATTGTTAATTTTAAACATATGTAGCATGTAATCTACTTTCTTATTTTATATTATAATAATTATATACTGTTAATTTTATACTGCTAAAATTTTTATGTCACTTTTAAGTAATTAACATATTACAAATTTGTATGTCACTCATTAGACTTTTATATTGTTAACAAATTTGTACTGTTAATTTTACACATATTTTTTGAGACAAATTTGTATTGCTACTTTTACTCATTAGACTTTTATATTGTTGGTCTGGATTACACAGATATCTGGGTGTTGGAGTTTTGGCTTGGATTCTTGAGCTACATACAAGTTATTATCTGAACTTGAATCACTGTAAGAATCACTCTATCCATCTCTGTTTTATATATATATATATATTGTGGCTGGAATATTTATGCAGGCAAAATTATTGCTTAATGTGTCAGTTTGCACAAATGCTGCACTGCAATGGTTGCTTAAATGTGTCAGCTTGCACAAACGCTGCACTGCAGTGGCCAGTTTGCCTTAAACTAGAGTGTCAGTTTGCAGGCAACATTATTGTTTAATGTGCCAGTTCGCACAAACGCTGCACTACAATAGTACAATTGCCAGTTTGCCTTAAACTATTGTGCCAGTTTGCACTTTGCACATATTTGATTTTTGGGATATATTTGCAGTTTATATTTTTGTGTATGCAGTTTGTATAAAGTTTGGATTTTCATTGAAATGCCCTTGTAATTTGTCTAAATAAGTGTTAGCCTTTTGGAATCAGTCGACGGTTCTTAAAAGTCACCGCCACCGCCACCATTCTCTCCTCTCCTCTCCCCCGAACTAAAATCCAGAAAACTCGATGGAGGCGCTCATGGCCACTTACGGCTCCGATTCCGAGGAAAACGAAGAAGACGAAACTCCACTCCCACTTCCACCTCCACTTCCGGTTCCCAGCTTCAAGAAACTCAGCCCACTTCCCCCGCCCCCTCTCCACCTCCTCCAACCCCCAACTTCTCTAGGTATAGCACCTCTTACTCTTTATTATTATTGTGCAATTAGCCCATAAAATTCTTTTCATTTTTTTGCAATTTGCACCTAAGAAAGGAATTGTGGTTACAAATTGTGCAGATTTATCTGCTACCAGTGCTTCCCAGGGGATCCGCATCAGGAGCTTCCCGCACGTCGAAGGAAACTATGCTCTGCACGTCTTCGTACCAGGCACGTTTCATTTTTTCTCCTTTCCTTTGTTCCGTGTCGGACACGACCCATACGCACCGGGGCCACACCATACGTCGGTACATACTTGGATAATACTTCTTTGACACTATCTGACTTGCCTATTTCTAGGTTCCCAAAGGACCCAAACCATAGTTGAATTAATTTTGGCATATACGTGATCGTACCTAGGGGTGTTGACAAGCCGAGTTTTGATGATTGGGCTTAACCCTCTAAGAAAAAAAACAGATCTCGGACCAAGCTTAAGATTTAAGACGAGATTAAAATTAAGCTCAAACTTGACTCTAAAATATTTTCGAGCACGATCCGAGCTAGCGAGACGCTCCGTTAACTTGAATTCTTGATGAGCTTGACATGCTTGTTGAATTGAGCTTGTTTACGAGCTTTGTCTCAAGTCAAATGTATAGCTCAATAAGTATACTATCAAACTCAAAATATTAAAATTAACTTCATAGCAAATTGAAAAAGTCTATTAGTGTAAGATATTTCTTTTTATATAAATAAAAACGAGCTGACTTACGAGCTCATGGACCGAATACCTCTGTGTTTGGTCTCTTTTATGTAACGCTATTCTAGGATCGAGCTCGTGTTCACGAGCTCAAAGGTTGATTCACGAGTTTCCAGCGAGCCAAGTTCGAGCCGGCTCACAAATAGCTTTTGATCGTTAACACCCCTAATCGTGCCAAACGTAATTAGGATATAAAAAAGTAACATTTCTTTATAGGGAATCCGTCCTGAAACTTCTTGGAACTTTGTAACTATTCAAAACATGTTTATATATAGATGTTATTAAGATCTATGAACAAAATATGCATATGAATACATTTTTATGTGTAGATATAACCTTATCGATGCCCTACCCGTATATAAAAATTTCTAAAATGTCGTTTTCAAACCCACATCGTGTCCATATCTGGATCCATATCCATGTCTATGCAAGCTAGGCTACATGCAACAATGTTGCGTGGTCTTTCCATTTATGGGAAACCAAACAACTCATGTAAGCTCTTTTTTCTCTCTTCCTGTAGTAGGATATGAATGTTGTTTATTTTTGATGAGCAGTTCACATACCATCTGCAACGAAGAAACAACTTGCCATTCATGTGAAAAGAATAACATCTCTTGTACCCGATCTCTATGTTGCTGACGTGGACATTGCTCTAAGCGAATTATGTAAAGACGATCAGAAGCTTGAACAGATACTCTTAGGAAGAGAATTCCATATTAGCTTGGGAAGGACTGTTCCAATTCAAGTACATCAGATAGACTCCATTGTGGCTATGCTTCGAGAAAAGCTCCAGTCTCAAAGAGGGTTAGTGGAATTTATAGTTTTGATAATTTCTTAGATTTCTAGTCTTTTAGCTTGATACTTCCCTATGTAGTTAACTGATTTTTATACAATTTTTGTATAATATCTTACACTGAATTTTAACTTTCCTTGATGCATGACAGATACTGGATAGAATTTAATAAATGGGATGTCTTTGTCAATGATGACCTAACACGTACCTTCCTCTCACTGGAAGTTACTGGAGGAGGACTACAACAGGTTCTTATAAGCTTTCTATTGTATTTTTTTTGTTCTACTCTGTGCAAAATTTCCATTTCTGCCATTTTGTAATTGTTCTCATTCTAACAATAGAAGTTGGTGGCGAGTGAAAGGTCTTGTCTTATTTATTTGAAAAAACTTTCATGGTAGCTATTTGGTATATTGGATATTTATGATACATTGCATAGGGTAGAGGTTTCACTTTAAGGATGGATGTAATGTTGTATTCATTGTTCAAGTACAAGGGGAGAGTCGAAATCGCATCAAAACAAGGGCTCAAAATAGCCCAATACAGGGGATCGGAATTCTGCCGGAATTCCTGTCTTTCCCGAGCACATAGTTGCAGGGAACCGGTATTCCGCCAGAATACTGCATAATACTGTTCCATCCCGAGTCTGGCATTGCTGGTACCGGAATTCCAGGGTGGGCTGATCTGGATCAGTTTATTGATGGGATCCGGCGGACAGATTTGCTCCAAATGTTACCAAGTATTAGGAGAGCCTATATAAGGTTATTTCTAACCTAATTTATATGAATTTGAGGCTAATAAGGAGGCGATTGATAGAGTTCTAGGAAGTCCTAAGGGGATCTAGAGAGAGAAAAAGGAGAACTCATAGGAGATCACATTGAGGGGAGGGTTTTGTGGTACGACATTGTTTATGAAACTCTTGCAAAGTTTTATCACATTATTCAATAAAGTATACTCTCCTTACTTCGTCGGCATAGGACGATCTTGGCTGAACCACATTAATATTGTGTGTTGTGTCATTGTTTCAATATTTGAGCCTATTATTTGTCGTCGTAAGGTGAACTCTCCCATTCCTCGGTTATAAAATATAATACCTTAAAGATGCATTTTCTGGGAGCTAGTCTTGCCTGAACCTATGGTTGTGGATATATACTTAGTTAAAGGTCGTTTGTATGGTAATACAAAAGAGAGGAACAGAGATTATTTGTGGAACACGAGTCGTAGTTTAGTTCATTGTGTTCCTTCTTTTTTATTAACATATTAAATACGACACTTAACTTTGTGTTTAAGCTTCTGATATATTTGGAGTAATTGTTTTACACATTTAAGTTATTCTGTTCTATTTTTTCAATTGGTTTATCCTATGAAAGAATGCACATTTTGATTCCATGATCAAAAGTGTATGGTTGCTTGAAGGCTGAATTAACTTGGGAGCATACATTAAAGGGGGTTTCAGCATGCCTTAGGAAAAAATGATGGAATAAGAGAAGAAAAGTAAAATATTATCTCTATACAATTTTTATCAGCTATTAGCCAAAAACTCCTACACGGCCATTTTGATTGGTTTGTTACTGTATCTGCTTACCCTCTTATTTTAGTACCTTTTGTATTTCTCAATCCCTTTATGTACCATTTTCTCCTCATCCTTTTTACTTTTTATATTTTATTTGTTTTTATCTAGTTTTTTTATGTTTGTTTCATATATGCAACATGACTCTCTAACTAAGAGACTCATGCTAATTTAGTAGATGTATACTGGTGGTAGTACTCTAGACCTCATATTTTTATTTATAGTCACAAATTCTTAGAAACCTGAAACCTTATAAGAAAATAAGCCTAAGGTGATTGATGTAAACAATTTAATCAAGTTCATTGACTATATTTGTAATGTTCCAATGCCCAAAACACAAATAAAACCTGAAAGGGAAATAAGTAATCCTAACATAACCTATCTTACCCTTTTTTGGGCCGGTTGAGTCATGCATCATGCTGATATGGTTATTTATTGCCCGACAGACAGTGGCGTTCTGTTTCGCCTGCTGATGTGGTTGTGAAGGGGTCTTAGCGCATTGCTTCATTAAATCTTGGTAGATTGCAATATGTTGCCTTGTCGGGGATCTATGCGGTTATCATCTTGAGTGCATAATGTTGTACGGCCACTGAGTACATGAAACAAAGGATATATGAGGAAGATCTTCCAGCTTGGCCTTTATTGGATTGTTAAGCCTGCCTCTTTAGCTGCAACTTCTGTTCTGCGTTAGATGAGTTTTTTTGGTTAGTGAGATCTCAGCATGACAGTGACAAAGGCAAAGGTATGAAGGAGAGGAGGGTGGCAGATTACAGGGAAAGTTGACACATTAGATAGGGCTGACCCTGTTCTATCAAACCTAGCATAATGATCCAAACCTGATACGAAACTGAATCTTGTTGATCTTGACCCATTTTGCAGCTTAAAGTGTCAAGGTTTGCCACCATTGCTGCTAATGTACGTTTTGATGTGCCTAATGTGCATCATTTTGGATCTTTTTTGGGTAACATGATTGTTAAGTAATATTTCACAACACTACAAAATAGGAGTCATTGCCAGCTGGAACTTTTGCCTCTATTTATTCAAAATGCTTATAGATTTGGAAATTATTCTTGTTCTCTTAAATTTCAGATGCAAAGTAAGTTTTTTTTGATAAAGTTGTTAGGAACTGAAGCAACTTGTTTGTTGATTTCATGCATACGAGTGATTCTTGGATATATTTTACCAAAATTTAAATCCTACTCTTGTACTAAAAACGGAGCTGATGTTAGATTGTTGTTAAATTCTGTGCATAATTCTTGCAAGTTTTCAATATTGAAAAATTATTTTATCTCGTCCTTCTTAACCCAAGTTTCATTCTTTTGCAGATATCTAGGCAGATTCGAATTGTAGATGAAGTATATAGATTGCATGGTCTTCCTGAGTTCTATAAGGTCTGGATTTCAGCTTTGACCGATTAATGATTCTTTTGAGTTAACCAAGCTTTACCCATTTTCATGTTAACAAACCAAAAGCGCAAACCACTTATATGCTTTACCTACTAGGTGGTTAGAATATTTTTCCTCAAATCAATATTACACGTTGTTTCTATGGTTCTATCTTTGTGAACATAGTTGACAAAGCTTCATTCATTGTTCCGTAACTGACTCTGTAGATTTTCTTCGTCTATGCTGAATGTTCCCAGATAAGACCTGTTTCTTGAGTTTGAAAAAGGAGCTTTTTACCTTTTACTACTATCTTCTATACCTGTAGGTTTATTTGCAGAAAAATCCCATCACCATATTATTCTCCCCCCTCCCAAGTTTGACATTAGTCTACCCCCACAAGCTTCAACTGATTTTTAATTTAGATACCCTCTGGTGGTTTTCCATCTGGATCTCAACTTAATACACATCTGACCTAGTATGTGTCCTGTACTCGAATTCATATATTTTTCTTCCACTTTTCGACTTACTCATCCTCCTTGTATTGTATGACAACTACTGTCTGCTGCTGCCTCCTTTCAGTAACCTCCAGAGCACCCGACCATTACCTCCTCAACTACCATTCCCAGCATCACTCCTGCTCCCTCCCTCCCACCCCATCATCACCGCCTCTTCCTCTAAACGTTTCCTCCAACATTAACTGTCATTTCTGTTCCCACTCTTATTCCTTATAAGTCGCTCACATAAGTATCCACTCTTCCCATCACCCAATCCGCTTCCTACCAGTTCACCAACCCCTCCATATTAGTACATTACTGTGGTAACTGGAGATTTATCGAGGGGGCAAGGCACATTGAGTGATTGCTCCATATTTTACCTTTAAGTTAAACAATAATAATTAATTATAAATGTATATATAGTCATACTTTAGTAAAATTGAGTCAGTCTGAAGGAACATTAGCTGCTGAATTCTCCTTATTTGGGCTCTTTTTTACATTTTCTCTTGAGTGTCCAGACAACATACAATAGCTGCAATTTCCTGTCTTAATCAATCTTTAATTATGGAGCACAATAAATCATGATCTCAAGTGGGAGTTGGTCATCAGTTTTTGTTGTCTTTTCTATTAAGAAGCAGAATTCGCTCTTTACATGCATCTGGTTAAAAATTATTGCTTGAAAGTAGCAAGTAAATGAAATTATGAGATTATTACACATGTACTTCATTAAGTTACATATAAAATTATTTGGTTCAAGTGGATAGGAAGTGTGATAAGTGGAAAGTCGAGATGATTTTTTTTGCTAGAAAGTGGAGATGGAAAGTGAAAATTTGTTGGTTGGGTAACGAAAGCGAGTATTGAAAGTGATTGTTTGTGAGATTTCGTGTGATTGATGGTTGAAAGTGAGTGAAAAGTGATGTAATAATAATAAGAAGAAATAAATACATTAACTCCCCTATGTTTCATGGGCATTACAGAGGCTACTCCTATTTTGAAACTAATTACACGGACCACCCTTATGTTTTATATTTTCTATAGGGAGATATAACACTAACCACTCTATGTTTATTTTTATTTATATTTTTTCTATAGAGAGTTCTCGCACTAACCACCCTTATGTTAATCTTTTTTTTTTTTTAATAAAGGAGAGGGATGGTTTGTGTAATTAGTTTCAAAGTAGGGGTGGTCAGTGTAATAAGTATGAAACATAGGGGGAGTTAATGTAAAATACCCTAATAATAATAGTAATAGATCTTTTTAAATTAACATAAAGACTAATACTAATAATAAACAATCTTTTTAAATTAACATAAAGACTAATACTAATAATTAATATTAACAAAATTGTTTTATTAACTATCCTAATTAAAAATTAATTATCATTATTCCTAATATCACTATCCAACCCACTTTCCTATCTTTGGATAGGAAAGTGAAAAGTGGAAAGGGGAGGGGAATAATAAGGTGAAGTGTAATGATTACTCCACTTTCCACTTCCATTTTTCTCTACAACCAAAAAATTAAGTGGGAATTACATCCCCACTTTCTTGCTCTACTTTCCTCTATAATCAAACAGCCCCATAGGCCATATAGGTGCCTAAGATATGAGGACATAGTTCCATAAAACATGAAAAATATTTCATGTACACAGCGATTTGCAATGTCAATCAAAGGCATTTGTATAATATAAACCAAGAAATAAAGAGGGCAAAAAGGTGCAAGTTAGACTTGATATTTGGACCAGGACAACAATTACGTTCATACCAAGTATCAGGCAGAATTTCACATAATAGTTCAGATGATTGTCCCACAATGATAACCAACCTAACACGTATGGAAGTGGACACAAAAGTATTTACCTCTGGCTTCTTTGTGAGTATGGATGCCCTTTTCACTATACAAGTACAAGATATTGGGGGGCTGCATTTATATTTTCCATCTTCAAATATCACAATTAACGAACTGGTGATAACAAACATTATACTTTATAGTAAAATGACCTAAAAGCTAGAGAATCTAAGACATTGTATATATACTGTTTGGGGACCCCTGTAGGCTGTATGTGTGTGGATATGTTGGAATAGGGGTGGGGTGGAGGGTGGGGGCGTTGCAGAAATTAAACACACAGGAGAAACTTGTAGGAAACAAGATTGGGGCTATTAACCAATCAAAGGAAATGTCAACGCCATAAATATACGAAGTGTTACATTGTAATGTTGCTATTTAGATAGGAAATGATCCTTAATGAGCTAAACAAAATGGAGGAAAACCATGTAGCCGAAGTTATGGAGACAACTTTGCTACTCCTTTTTGTTATTTGGTACATGGTAAATGCCTGCAAATCTGCTACTATGTGAAAATTTCTCTTATTACAAATAAGCTACATCTTCATTTCATAGTTCTTATTACTTTTGACCATGTCCCTGAACCCTTTTTCACTTAAATTGTCTACAGTTTCACCTTCTCTTTTCCTAAGCACTTCCCCTATGATTCGATGAATTCTCTTCTTTCCACACGTCGCCTCAAATATTTTAACTCGGACAATCTAATGCAACCTTGCTGAATAGTGCATACATCATGTCTTATAAGAAACTAATTTTGCATATGAATGATGGCAGAATCCACGACCCCATATATCATTAGTGTGGGCACTGGGCGACGTCAGTTACACGCTCAAGACTGCGGTTTCAGACCTTGGCAGATCACAGAACCGTCCACAAAAACATATTTTTATGTGCAAGTTTAGTGGCATCGAGTGTAAAATAGGTAAAAAGTCGTATAACATCTGTAGACATCGTGGTCAATGAGATGTGAAATTGAAATCTACGATAATAATTTGGACACTAGTGTTATGGGTTTGTTTATGCATCTTTGTTTTCCCTCCATCTTGGATGCCAAGGTTTGATGAAATAGCATGTTATCAAGTTAGTTGGAAACTCTGTAGATTTGTTCTGTAAATGTGACTTATATATAGGAAGTCTTGTGCTGCATTTGGTAAAATGACAACTTTTTAGTGTCGCAGTTTTTAATGAAAACAAACAGTCTAATACTATTTTAGTGTGTGCACATTCTTCGTGATTCAGGCTTCATTGTGTTAATAGCCTACATCATTATGCGTGATTCAGACTTCATTGTGTTAATAGCCTACATCATTTGTTTATTGCTGTAATGCCCTACTTTGTTCATGACATCCATATTCTCTTTCCACTATCTAGCATGATCATCACATATGCAACTAAAGGTACTAAGAAAGCAATCATCAATCAATGGGTGGAAAGAAACAGGTAAAAGAAAAGAACAAGACCTAACCTCCTAGTCCAACACCTGCAGTGTGGGTCTCCTCAACAGCCAATCAGCCATCGCAAAAGTCCTGTCCTGGCGGGGTATATCCCGCTGCTGGTGCGGTGCCACAGGTGTTCTAGCTCCCACTCTCTACACAAAATACCCAAGTAGCATCTCCACTGTTACCTACTCCATTATACTAGGGTACTCTCTATAGGGTATCTATTTTGCACTCTGATAACCATACCCGTCTACTCAGAATTAAGTTATCAGAATTCTCGTCACGCCAGTAAGTATGGCTGCAATAAACCATAGGGTCCGCAACTAAGGTACATACATCTAGGATCGTGGTATTTAACATTTTCGTATTATCGCATGCTTGACTGCGAAAACATTAAATTTTCACAACCCGAGAAATACATCCAAAATCAGACCCTATGTCCTTGCCATGCCTGCTAATATCACTGTGGAAGACTCTAGATTCCATAACCGAGACAAATTAGTCCATAGGTTTATCCTGGTAGAAAATCAATAAACACCAAGAATCAAATTCAACCATGGACAAGGAAGAACAGACAGAAACAGTTAGAATTAAATTTCGAGATAGTTTATCATGAGATTCTCAAGGGTCATCCCTGGAATCTTCTTAAGAAGTCCTACTGTGATTGAGTATCCTTAGTCTATAGCCTATATCTTCTAAACCTATAGCAGGCTCGTAGCAGCACTCTAAGTCGAGCACCACTACGACATCGCACTTCTTGCGACTTCTGACCTGCATGGGCCACCACTAAAAACGTGTTACGACCCGCACCCGAGGTAAGGGTACGAATGCGTAACAGTGCCCCAGCCTACGCCGCAGAACGGCGTAGAACGCTGTCTAGGTCTACTATCTAACAACAGTTATAATATCAAAACCTGTCGAGAATGGTCAACTCCGAACGGAGGACAAACAATGACAATATAATATACTCAAGCACAGACTCTAAGAAGATAGTTGATATTGAAAGATAAAGACAACAAGGAATGAAAATATAATCCTGACAAGATCCAACACAGAAATAATACAAGTCCAGAGTCCACAATCTCAGGTGCAAATACTAAAATAATAACAAGTCCAAAAGTACCCTGGAGACAAGGTCCAGTACCAAATTCTGCTCTAACTAAACTATAGCTAGAGTCTCGTCCGACGGAGCTAAGCCCTGCTGAACCAAAGTGTCCAGGTCTAGACCCACTACGTCCTCTGGACCGTAATAGGTACAGTAGTCCTCCTCATCGGCATCTGTAATATTTTGTCAACACATCCAGTCATGATGGAACGAGTACAATTATCTCACAACAGTTCACAAGATAGAATAAAAGCTACAAGACTGTAAATAGAGAGTATATACGAAAATCATGGAATGTACATGTAAGTATCATGGCAAGGTAAGCTGTAAATCTAGAGCTAGAACAAGGCAAGTAAAACTGATCATGGCATGGACAAGAATCAAGAAATCATCTATCTAAGTGTGTGAATACTAGCTTCGGTGTGTGGCCGCCTTGGGTCAGCACAAGGTCTAATGATCTAGCCAATCATACGTGACAAAACAATATACAAGGCAGATAATGACCACACATCTACACTAATACTCCCCACCCCCGACTGGTAGAGTGGATCCAAACAAGACACGCTATGGCACGGGATTCTGCGAGAAGGGAGCAAGTCTCCTCGAGAATCGGTGTCCATAAACTGCACAAGAACTACAAGAAAGCTTGCACAAGGTATGCCAAGATAACAAGGAATAACATCTCATATCGGGATCCATGAATACCAATCCGTGTGACTAATGTGTCGAGAACTAGTATATCTACACTAAGAACATGAATTATAACAGTTATTATAAATTGGGAAAAATTATCAAAGAATGTACTCGCCTGAGCTGTGATGAAATATGTCAACAGAGTCCAATATAATGCCTCGAGGACCTAAAGATAGAATACTGTATCAATATAATATTCTGGAAATAAAAGCAAGTTATACTGAGTCCCTCTAGGTCAATCAAGGTCAATGCAAGTCAAACTAAGTCAAACTAAGTCATATTAGGTCATACTAGGTCATAGCAAGTCAAACTAGGTCAAGGGTTGACATACAGTTGACTTTTGGTCATCTGGTCAACTCTAGGACAACTCGGTCAACTCTAGGCCAACTCTAGGCCAACCAAGGCTAATGTTTGACTAACAGTTGACTTTTGGTCAACTGGTCAACTTTGGCCAAGTTCTGGACATTTCTAAGCAAAGTGTTGACTTTCGGTTGACTTTTGGTCAAAACAGTCAACCGGGGTCAACCGGGGTCAAAACTAGTCTAAACATCCTATTCCTAAACATTACCAACCAAGACATCCAAAATCTAACCATATCTTAACATACTTAACTCACATCTTAAATATAAGGTATTACCTTAACATAGGGTAAATGTCCTACATAGGGTAAATATCCTACATAGGTAATCACTTACCTTAGCTAGGTAAACCCTCTACCAAGACTCTAACTTAGTTCCTAGGCATCCCTCTACCTCAAGATGGTATCCTAACACCATCCCCTCGTATCTCGATACTATATCATGATATCTTGACACTCAAACTCCGTATCTTGAAATGTCTTGATACCTTACCCTTCACATAGGGTAAATCCCATTTTACCTTGTGATACCATCTTGGTATCACAAGATACCACCACTCCTCACTCTAATTCTAGTTCATAACCATCTACAACTCTATATCTAAACATATCCCAAACAACATCATATATAAACACATTTCTATACATCTTAACCTCTAATGAAATACCCCAACATACTACCTACCTTAACACATTACCTACTAACATGTGGCTTAGCTTATTTTCTACCACTCTAACCACTAGTTTTCTAACCAACCTACACCACTCTAACACTCACTAATCAAGGGGTTGTGTAGTAGAAAATATGGTGGATATAGGGGAGTATATAAGAGGGTCAATTAGGAGTGTATTGGGGGGTCAAATGGGGCTCAAAGTGGGGGGTTTTGCTGCTGTTACTGCTGAAATTTCAGCAGCATATGGCTGCTGTGCAGTCCCCTATTTGGGGGCTGCCAGCAGCTGCTTTGGGGGGGGGGGGGGGGGGGGGGGGGTTGGCTGCTGTTGTGCCCCCCTTTTTTCTCCTCTATCTCCCTCTCTATCTCACTCTCTATCTATATATATAACCACTTAAACACCTATATATATTTTTTATTTTTTATTTTTTATTATTATTTTTTTTTTGAATCTCGCAACTTACAACACACACACGCTCACAAGTTACACACACACATATACACACAAAAATGTATACATGTCTCCACACTCACACAACCCTCAAGAACAACACCACTACTCTCTACATCAACATGAGCACAACCACACATCACACTCTCACACAACAACATCAACCAACCCACAACTGTATTAAAACAGTCCACTAGTGCAAAATATATCAAAACAGTCCACTTTTGCAAGATAACACCATAGTGGCTAAACCACATTGAATCTCCCAAAACACTCTATATGAAACTTGTTCCCAACATCAATACCATGCTAGATCTATCCTCTAAACAATATAAAACTGAAATTAGAGATTAAAACATGCTATTGGCATAAGAACAAACACATGGGGTGTCATATATTGGGATCTACCAAGTAGGACACAAGACACCTATAACATCCTCAAATGGACTCCAAATGGTCTCAAAATTGAATCTAAAGGGGACACATGCATGGGGGTGGATCCTATGGATTCAAAACTAATTAATATACAAAGGAAATCAAGTTAGAGGATATGTTTTACCTATTGGGAGTGGAATCCCAATAAAAATCTTTAGGACACGTTTCCGATACGAAGACCTATCCAAAATGACCCCTCCCTTTGCACCTTGTCCAAATTCTTGGATAGAATCCTCCCTTGATGGTGTGGGATGGATTATGAGAAGTTTGGATGGAGGAATGTAAGGGAAATGAGATCAAATCAAAGAGGGGAGCTCTCTAATTTGGGGAAGAACACATGTAGAATAAAAAGATGCAAGATGAATGAGAAGGAAAGAGACCTAATGTCTCCTATATGACCACCCGGGGGGGGGGGGTATTGGGCCTTGGGTGAAAGCCCAATAAGGCTTCTACATGTCTCTTTAGGTCAAGTCTAGGTTTGGTTCAAGTTTGGAGTCAAAAGGGCTAAGTTTGGATCTCTAACTTAACCATTCTAACTAGTTGTAACTAATCTAACTTACTAACTTAAATGGTGAGTTTTGTGGGCCATGTCTAACTTAAGTTTGGGTCCCATCTAGAGTCTAAGCTACCCGGGTCACTAACACAAGTCGGAACGAGACGAAACTTAAACCCAACTAAACAAATCCTATAAGAACAATATTAAAAATATAAAATTTCCAAAATGTAAAAATATGAAAAATGACCAAAATACCCTTAGCCTAAAAAGTGGTAATTAGCTACTCTAATCATATAGGATAGGTCTCCGGGGTCATGGTTAGTCTCTAGGCTAAGCAGTTCGAAGGTTACACTAGCAAAAGGACAAAATCACAAAACACCTATTTAATGATATTAAAAATAATCAAAATTTACCAATAATTCAATAACATGATTGAACCCATTATTAAATGGCCAACTTTACAAAATTTTAAAATTATCCTCATTTTAGAAAAGTGGTGGTTACAGCATGCGAGACTTTGCATTGAAACATGAACTCTTACTAAGTGGAACATGCTATGTTACTGAACGAATGTATCTAAACAACAGTTGTAGACCACATAATTTGATGACTTGTGTAAGCTGAACTATGGTTATGAACGAAATGCCTTCTAAAATAGCTGAATACAACACATCTTGACGAACTTGACGAACTTAAGTATTACGTACAAATGAGTTAGAAACACGCCGACGACGCGTCTATTCTTATCAAATCTATAAATTTGTATTTGCATAATTTGTGGCTAACTTGGTTTACCTTGGACAGGGAAGATCGTACGGTAAGTATGGTAAGTTGTGTATATATTTATCTATGCGACACTTGGTAACGATAACATGAGATAGGCTCGAATAATATGCCATGAAATTGAACCTAAGGAAAGATTAGAAATACAATGACTAATAGATGGTGCACAAGATTAAATCTAACGTGTTTGGTAATGATGGCGAGTGGGCGAGCTAGCATTCCCACCAGTGCATAACAATGTACTGATAACCGTATAGTTTGTCTGCAGGATAGCGAGGAACCGCGACGGGTGCGGAGACTTCCCTCGAACGTGCTAAGGCATGGAGCTAATTCCTGAGCCTTGGAGCGTTGCAAATGAACTGAAGCACCATATACATGACGTAATGTATAGGAACATCGCCATGAATCATTCCATCTTGTAAGCCACTTGGCACACCTTTTATATACAGAGAGAGAGAGAGCATGAGAGAAATTGTAATCTCGGCCTAACGTCGCTTGTACTACTTCTTGAATATCAATAAAGACTATTGGATTTATTTCAAACTTGTGTTCATTTATATTTCGCTGCAAATGAGAACACATGTACGACTTTGTGGCCTAGCTTCAATCGGCCGTTTCTGGACTTGGCCTTGCACGAGCGCATCTAGGCTCGTGTGGCATCACGCCTTAGCGAGGACGATCGGTCCTACGGGACCGGGGCGTGGCATAATGGTATCAGAGCACGACTTTACTTCCTCGGACTTTATATCGATTCTATCTGTTTTGAAAGCTCGATCGTGGACAAATGAAATATACTCTCTCTCATTTTGGCTTGGGATGTTCCATACAATAAGTCTAATACTTTCAAAAGCTCGTACAAGCATTCGATTGAACGAGATCGATAGGTGATGGCCTTTTTGCCGAATTGCGTAGGAATTGAGTTGAAAGAAAGCCAATGCTAAAACTTAGCAAATGTCGCACATACATGAATGATCCTACGCTGACAATAGCGAATGAGTGTACGAGACTAGAGTATAGTCCGAACGGGACGACTATGCACACATCCCTTGGCTAAGTGGTGCTGAGTATCGCGCACCTAGACCTTCCGGTGCGAACGAGTTTGCGGGCAAGATTGAATATCGCTCGAACGAGAATAAGTGACTTAGAACGTATTTGGATAAGAGACACTATCAGACCAACGATAAGGCAAAATGCAGAAAATTGTTCTTTGATTTTGAGGAACGGACGAGCGTATAACGAACATGTCGATCATAAATCGAATGACCTTTACGAAGATTTGTAGAATGATTTGACCTCGAGTGGTGTATGCAATAGCTTCGAAGAAGAATAAGAGTGAGTTTCGACGACTAGTTGAGTGGCTCGAACCCTGAGTGGTGTATGGACGTTATAAAACTGTTCGAGCAGAGTTAAGGATTTACAGGTAGTAATGAATATATCTGTAAGCGAAGTTATCGCACAATGTCTTAGAACAAGTAACGCTTAGTTGGTCGTGATTTGAGAGTCTTGAACGAGATGTCGTCAATTGATTTATGAATGTGTAGTGCAAATTGCAAGACGATTGAATAGAAATTTGGAACGATAGAACAAAACGGATGTTTTGGTTGAGAAAACATGGTGGATCGTACATATGAATTTTAGAAATGTCAAATAGATTGAAACTTGAGTTGAGATAAAATACTCTTAGATGAAATCGAACACAACATGATCGGAAGATAGCGTGCATGAACGTCAATTTGAATATACGGAAATGACTAAGGATTTAGAATGGATGCTGCTCAATGATTTGAGTTAGCATAAAACAATGCAAATTGAGGAATTAAGTTGCATGACTCAGACTTTGTTGCAAAAGGAAGATCGTCTGGTTATGTACATCATCGATGGTATTGAGGCGTATCAAAGATCGATGTACGATAACTCGGGGGTACTCTGATTCAATGAATAATGATCGATATATATATATATATATATATATATATATATATATATATATATATATATATACAAAAATCTATGTTTTTAGACGTAAAAATGTATTTTTCATATTCCTAAGTATTGAGCCTAAAAATATTTTGGAGAAAGAATAAAATAAAATATATCGTTTCCAAATTTTATCTGCATAAAATTGTTTTACTAAAAATATATATTTAATTACTTTCTTCAAATAGATTAAGTTTTCACTTACTCCCCTCGATCACAACTGGTCGCACATTTCTATAATTACTGAATTTCGGACCCTTATACCAGGACCCCGACTATTGGACAACCAGGACTTGTCGGATCATCGCATCACCCCTGTGTCACACCAGGCAAGATACCTTGCCATCTTTACTGCTTACATTTAGTTTCATTTTGATATTCAGTTATTATATTTTACTGCATCTTTAATTCCAGTTTATTATTCTTCTTCTTGCTTGTGGACCTAGAGTTAAGAGACTACTGTCAATAGAGTGCATCTCATTAACTTGTCATGATTGTACATGAGTTGTCTGAGAGTTGTAACATGTAGTGGTCACTTGCATGTTGGTTGATCACCTGTGCGCATGCGTAGGAATAACTGTCAATAGATGCATGTTAGAAGACTTGACACAGTTATTAGACATAAAACTGTGTTGTGGAAGCGACATGGGTTGGTGTGTCGTGGTTACGATGCATGTTTAGTATCATTAGGGGGAGAGGACAGCTACTAGCGTAGGGACTACATTTACTTTTTATACACATTTGTGGGCCGATAGCGACTCAGATGAGCGCTACTTACTGTCCATGGCCGATAGTGACTCGGATGAGCGCTACTTACTGCCACTCTTTATTTACTCTGCTGATCCTACAGCCCCTATGTAGAACATTGTCCTCAAAGTGCATATCACATAGATTGTTAGGGATCCAGTTGTGTTGTAGTCTTATAGTGTTTACTTATGCAGTTATACATGGCATGTTCTTCCTGTATCTTGTTACGTCCCTCTGAGGACCTGGTGATTTCTTCAGGTGTGTTTTGTGATTTTCGCAGGTGCTCTAGCCAAGGCCATAGTGTACAATCTACCTTCGCGATGCTAGCTCTTGGATCGCCTTCTCGCTTCGCTCGACTCTTCCTTCGCTGTTATGTATTTCTTTCTTTTTAGTTGGTAGTGAATTTGTCTCCGCCCAACATTTTGTACAATGATATTTATGAGTTGATCTTATGATATATTTATTTGTGGATGAGATTAGTTTTATGGCTAGTACATTTTGCAGCTTATGTGTACATACGTGGTTTCCAGATATTGGAGTATACTTCGTATGTAGACAGCTGACATGTCTACGTACTTAGTCTCAAGTATTTTGGGACTGTGACGTTACATGTTTTTGTGGTGGCCCATGCAGGTCAAGTTTACCGTTTTGGTTACGTTACTGTACCGAGCGGGTCTGCATAGAGTCTAAGAATCTCATCCACACACTTACCTCCTTCTTGGACTCCAATTTCGAACTCTTGTTTGACTTTCTTGAATTGCATCCTGCTCTTTCTACAATAATCTCATCTTTTCTTTCGTGCTTAATAAAGTTTAGTAGGACGACTTGTATGCCCCATTAGTTTCAATATACTACTAGTTGAACTCTTGTAAGTTGGGTAGATCGTCTCACGGCCTAACATTCCCTTTAACCTTAACCAAGGCCGTAGTCAAAGAAGACGGTAGGACGACTGTATAGACGTGAACCCCAGATAAGACTTACATTTGAGGAACTTGAACTATATACATTTTCTTTCAGCATTATCTTGCGTACCCATATTTTTGACTACCTTGACTAATGTTGCTATTATAGCCTAGTTTTGCAAGCTTACTCTTTTATTGAGCTTGTTCAGGACATGTTTTATTGTGGGGGTCCACTAATACATTGTTTAATCAGAACCGACGTATTATGGTCTGATCAACCATAGTGCACTTGGTTCGCCCTCATATGACTATTCTATTGGATTAAGATATAGTCAACTTGCCCGTAGGATTTCATCCGCAACTGACAACTCCCTTTCGAACTATTAAAACGCCTTGGATCTCCATAATTAAAATCGCTCACTTCTCCTTTGAACTCTTTATTTTTTTTACTTCCGAAACACAAACGCTCATGCTTGAGAATACTTTAGTTTGTCATGCCACTCATGACCATAATAGTGGTATATAGTTAGTCATTTACCAAACCATGTGATTGTAGCTCAAATTTTGACTTACTCGACCTTCCCTCAAGTCTAGATCTTTTATCGTGACCTTCTTATCGTTTTAAACTTGAATAAATCATACCTTGGTCATATCTATCTAGAAGACTATCTTGTCTCTAGAAACTGTGTCCCTAACTTTTTTTACCTTGATCCACGAGATTTCCTTAGTTATCTTTATCTCGTGCTTTAACCTTTTTGTGTGTGGATAAATTAGTAACTCATGAAAACCCACTTTCTATTTTGATCATTTGGTATCCTCTATGGTGACTTTGATATTTGGAGCACAACATTAGACTTTTCCTTCCAACAAATTTCATATGCAAGACCTAACCGAGCCCACCTTCATGTAGGTATATAAGGTCCCCACTAAAACACGTTCCCTTGTACTCTATTTTTATGATGCGACTTTCGAGTCAAAATGACTAGCTATAAACCCTACCATAATACCATTGTCATTTCCAACTTCAGTTAGATACCGAATCTTGACTCAATTTTTTCGACCCTATATATGATTGTGATCTACTTAATTCCTTAAATGCTTAACTTGTGATTTATCTTGATTGCTTAAACCTTGTCCATTTATTTTCGTAACACATGATAACACATTATACTCTTCATGCAATATTGGCAACCCTTACTTTTCTCCCTTTCAATAAAAATTGCTTCACCCATATTTCACTATGATTCCTCCGTAGTTTATGCAACCTTCTTCCGTGTATGATTCTCTTATGTAAAGATGAACTTTGAGCATGATATCCCACGGTTGGTGGAGGCTAGATAACCCACATAGGAGAATAGTGGTATAGTTAAATAAGGAGATTGAATATGCATAAGTAAAATTTTACGGTAAACTCTATTAGGCGGAGTACATTTTATGATCTAATGAGAGTAGATTTATTGGTCGACAAATTGGTTCTTCGTGGTAATCTATTGTTAGGAAAATTTTGAGATGATAAATAGAGTGTTGGAAGAATTCAAGAAGAATGTAATTTCTTAAACCCTTAATAATTAAAAATTTAACTATGTGGTGATTTTTTTTAAATATAAAGGTCATATTAAGGTGAGATTGATTTTACTCTTACTAAATTGAGGGAAGAGATTTTAATGTAAACTCTTAAAAGGAAAATTTTGCATGAGGAAATTAGCTTGAAAAAAAAAAACTAAGAAGAAGAGTATTAGAGATTATTTGAATTGGAAGTTGGACTTATCAAATTTTAAGGTTTTGGATGTAGTTCATATCGAAGTAATTTTGAATTGATCTTCGACTAAATTGCTTAAAGGGTGACTGATTTATTTTAGAAAATTTTGAAAGACGAAAGATTTGGTTTGACGAAGATATTTGTTAGAGAATCATTGGATCCAAATCTTCTAAGTTAAGGCATCCTATTACGAGATATCTAAGGTTAAGTTCGATGGGATAACAACTGTAAGAAGAAACCAAAATTTTGAAGATTGCGATAAGAGGATAATGACGCATCAAAAGATTTAACGACATCGAAACCCGCAAGTAAATTTGACTCGAAACTAATGAGCTAGTAATCGAGGCTTGAGAGGTTGCAAGTCTACAGGATAATGGTAGTATTGATATAGTGTAAACATTATGGGTGGTCATGCATCGACCATCTTCGAACTGTTAATTTTATTCGACCGAAATTATCGAAATTACCCATTTCCTATCGTATGTATTGAGCTTCTCGCCCGATGGTTTAAATCGTGATTCTTATCGACTAAACTCTTTACATCCCCTTCGCCCCTACCTACCCTAATTACTCCTAAATTTCGAGGACGAAATTCTTATAAGTTGGGTAGGATGTAAAGCCCTAAATTTCTACTACGTTTTTTTTAAAATAAATAAAATTGGTATCGATTTTTGTTTTCGTAATTGTACGTCGCGTAGGAGTTCGCGTTATTCGTATTTGTACGTCGCGTGCGAAATTACGAGAAGGTATATTTTTTTATATATAAATATTTATTAACAGATTCTTCAAATAGAAAATAAGTATTTAATATTTGATTTATTGCGTCGCGTCGAGTTTTGGCAAACGTTAATTAAAAAGGTTATTTTTATGGTGCAATATAAGTAGTAATTTCAAAAACTGTTGTTTCATGTAAAGATATTATTGTGTGCGGGTGACATAAAATTTATTTCATGTCCACTTTTTTTTACGAAAACTAATTATGTTTGGTTTATCTAGTTATAAAAATATAATTCAAATATTTAAATAATTATCATGATTTTCGAAATTAAATATTATCATATTTTAGTAATTATGAAAAAGATATTTTAAATCTCGTTTGATTTAATATTCGATTAATTTTGATAATTTAAATTAAATCGAAATTGGATTGTATCGGATAATTTTAAAATAGTTTTGAATTAAATATGAGAATTGCTAGTTTAAATGATATAAGTTTAAAATTGCTCCTTTCTCCGTCAAACTCTACAACCGAAAATTTTCCCATCCACGACTACACGTGTCAACCAAAAATCTTAATCCAGTCTCGTACAGTCATCCACGTCGTGTCCGACACCCCGGACACACATAACCCGCTGCAACCATCGAACCCGTCCACCATAGCCTCCTTCTCCGCCATACTACCAGCCTCCATTGCTACCACCATTAGCACCACCCCGTCTCCACCACCGCAAAGCCATCTCCGACCACCAACTGCCAACCCATCTCCGCCTCCTCCGTACCCGGTCACCCGACACCCGACCAACCCACGGCAGACTCCCCGCCAAAGCCATACCACCACCACCACTTCCTCCCTACAGCCGCACCTCACCCGATCTACTACTACCGCAAGCCCGGTCCCCCGACTCCTCCTGACCGAACACCCCCAACTGCCATCAACACCACCACCACAAAATAGCACCACCACCACCATCGACGGCGCCCATCGCCGGCGACCCCCCAAAAACCTCACCATGAATCCCGGCCATGCCACCAGAAAAACCATCAAAGACATCACCATCACCACCTTCGACATCAAA
Source organism: Iris pallida (assembly GCA_029216955.1). Classification (NCBI taxonomy): domain Eukaryota; kingdom Viridiplantae; phylum Streptophyta; class Magnoliopsida; order Asparagales; family Iridaceae; genus Iris; species Iris pallida. Next base: position 23,889,426 of record JANAVB010025999.1, read on the forward strand.
AAAAAAAAAAAAAAAAAAAAAAAAGAAACCGAACACCAAATTACCTCCACGTCGACCGCCCCAAGCCGCGGATCTGACGCCGCCGCACGCGCCACCCCGGTACCTACCGGTGAACCTCCATGCCGCTGCACACCATCACCGACGACCAACTTCGTCGCCTGAACCCCAATGATCAGATCCAGGCGCCGCCCCAAAAAAAATGCCACGCCAGCCCGTCGGGTCGTGCACTGCGCCGCGGCAACCGCGAGCACCGTCGCCGCCGCGTCCCGACGTCTCCCGGACCAGCGCGCAGCCATCTTCGCCAGTGCCTTTCCCGGCTATCTCGGCCCCCAGCACCGCGCGTGGAGCTGCGGAGCCGCCCGCCCGTGGCGAGCTTCCGCACCCGCCTCTTCGCCGAGCTCCGGGCCTCCTCCCCCGCGGCGGTACCCACTGGTAACCCCTCTACAAATTTTCCTTCCCCTTCTCTTTTTGTTCTGACCCATTCTTCTCTCTCTCTCTCTCTTGTTTTAGACTCGTGGGTAGTGCGAGGAGAACGGAGCTCTAGCTTCATATGGTATTATTATTAGTATTGTTTATTATTAATATTATTACTATTGCTATTATTCTTATTATTTTTAATATGATGATTATTTTGTTGGTTATCCCTTATCATGGCAATTGATAAAGGCACTGCATAATTTGATCGGGGCTAGCCCATTTGTAAGTTTGTGTTATTTACAAGTTTGCCATTGAAAAAATTTATTAGGGCTAGCCCACTCTTTAGTATAAAAGTCACTTTTTTTTTCCTATTTTTTTCCTCTTCTTCTTCCTTAACCCATCCAAGAAGAAGAAGAAGAAGAAGAAGAAGAAGAAGAAGAAGAACAACAACAACAACAACAACAACAACAACAAAAATGTTAAACCCTAATATTGGTGGAAATTCTAATATTGTTATCCCTAATTTTTTTCTCATTTCCAATTTCGATGGCACCCAAAGGCTCCTCATAATATACGAACCATAATATGGGAGGAAACCCCAATATTGCTGTTCAACTATTGCAAACAAGGACTGTCCAATTTTCTGGCAGTCCTACAAACTGACTGGACTGCCAGAAAACTGGGCAGTCCTAAGTCACAGCATGTGAAACAAAGGACTGTCCATTTTTCTGGCAGTCCTTACAGTATGTAGGACTGTCCAGTTTTCTGGCAGTCCTGAATACAGTAAGGACTGCCAGAAAAATGGGCAGTCCTTTGTTTCACATGTTGTGACTTAGGACTGCCCAGTTTTCTGGCAGTCCATTCAGTTTGTAGGACTGCCAGAAAATTGGACAGTTCTTTGCAATTACCACGTTGCAGAAAGCATCTGCATACAATTGGAATCATTGGGATCCTCCGTTGAATAATAATAGCTAGGCCTACTGGTTTTCTAGATCTATTGTTTTGTATTACAGTCCTGACACCATATTGATACTTCCATCGCATACTATTCACATTAGAAACTATTGTAGGTAAACATTAGAATTCCAGATTATTCTATAAAAAGGAGAAATTATATTATTTTTCCATAACACTGACCAAGAAAGCTAAATACCAACATCAGTTCCATATATATACCATCAAAAATATCTTACCTAATGGACATGCCAACCTATCCAATTATTTCCTTCAGCACCAAAGCACTATAAATTCTTACAAGAATCCATAGCCATAATCAGGATCCCATCATTTTATGTTCAATAAACTGAATGGACTGCCCAGTTTTCTGGCAGTCCATTCAGTTTGTAGGACTGCCAGAAAATTGGGCAGTCCTTTGTTTCACATGTCGTGACTTAGGACTGCCCAGTTTTCTGACAGTCCATTCAGTTTGTAGGACTGTCGAAAAATTGGACAGTCCTGGTCGACGCACAGTTTTTTCGTTCGTGCATACTTGTGTTTAATTTAAATGGATAATTTCCCACTCCGAATGTAGTTTAATTCAAATGGGCTACAGGCAATTGAAATAAACAATGTAATGGATGCTTGAATTTTTCAATTTAATTTCTAGGGTTTTGGAAACAAATAGAGAAAGAATTTGGGTGCCATCGATCTTCTTGAGAAAAAATTTGGAAGAGAAGGGGAAGAAGAAGAGAAAATTTCTAGGGTGGAAGAAATTTCTAGGAATTTTCAAATTAACTTCTTGCTTGGAGATGGAGAAATGGTGGAGGAGAAGAGGAAGAAGAAGAAGAGAGGAGTTAGGGTTTAGGAAGAGAGAGAAAAATTTTTGCAAATGAGAGAAAAAATTTGGGTTTGGAGAAATTTTACTTTGGGACAGCCCTAGATAAAAAAAATGGACTGTCCTGAGTAAAACCCCAAAAAAATTGGGCTAGCCCCAATCCGGGCTAGCCCCGATCAAAAAAGGCAGTGCCTTTATCAATTGCCCTTATCATTAGTTATCTACTGTTTAGTAGATATATAGAAGGTTGATATTTGTCAAGTATTCGTTTTCCTATTAACCCCTGTACAATTATGAACAGAATATATATATTAACTAATTAAATTTTATCATTAACTTTATTATAGTATTTTGGTATATTTTTTTAGAAAGTATTTCTTAGCAAAATTTAAGTTTGGTTGAGTCTAAAAATATTTTGGAGAAAGAATAAAATAAAATATATCGTTTCCAAATTTTATCTGCGTAAAATTGTTTTACTAAAATATATATATATATATATATATATATATATATATATATATATATATATATATATACTTTTTTCAAATAGATTAAGTTTTCACTTGCTCCCCTCGATCACAACTGGTCGCACATTTCTATAATTACTGAATTTCGGACCCTTACACCAGGACCCCGACTATTGGACAACCAGGACTTGTCGAATCATGACACCATCCCGGTGTCACACCAGGCAAGATACCTTGCCATCTTTACTGCTTACATTTAGTTGCATTTTGATATTCAGTTATTATATATTACTACATCTTTAATTCTAGTTTATTATTCTTCTTCTTGTTTGTGGACCTAGAGTTAAGAGACTACCGTCAATAGAGTGCATCTCATTAACTTGTCACGATTATACACGAGTTGTGTGAGAGTTGTAACATGTAGAGGTCACTTGCGTGTTGGTTGATCACCTGTGCGCATGCGTAGGAATAATGTCAATAGATGCATGTTAGAAGACTTGACAGTTATTAGACATAAAATTGTGTTGTGGAAGCGACACGGGTTGGTGTGTCGTGGTTACGACGCATGTATAGTATCATTGGGGGGGGGGAGGACAGCTACTAGCGTAGGGGCTACATTTACTTTTTACACGCACTTGTAGGCCGATAGCGACTCAAATGAGCACTACTTACTGTCCATGGCCGATAGTGACTCGGATGAGCGCTGCTTATTGCCACTCTTTATTTACTCTGCTGATCCTACAGCTCCTGCGTAGAACGTTGTCCTCAAAGTGCATATCACATAGATGGTTAGGGACCCAGTTGCGTTGTAGTCTTATAGTGTTTACTTATGCAGTTATACATGGCATGTTCTTCATATATCTTGTTACGTCTCTCTGAGGACCTGGTGATTTCTCCAGGTGTATTTTGTGATTTTCGCAGGTGCTCTAGCCAAGGTCATAGTGTACAATCTACCTTCGCGATGCTAGCTCTTGGATCGCCTTCTCGCTTCGCTCGACTCTTCCTTCGATGTTATGTATTTCTCTCTTTTTAGTTGGTAGTGGATTTGTCTCTGCCCAACATTTTGTAAAATGACATTTATGAGTTGATATTATGATATATTTATTTGTGGATGAGATTAGTTTTATGGTTACTACATTTTACAGCTTATGTGTACATACGTGGTTTCCAGATATTGGAGTATACTTCGTATGTAGACAGATGGCATGTCTACGTACTTAGTCCCAAGTATTTTGGAACTGTGGCGTTACAACGAGCACCTCGAATCTCCACTTTTTGTGCTGAGCTTTGTCACGCCCCAGAACCAGAATACTTGAGAGCGGGGGAATGACTCAGCCAGCTACGTATTATGGGTAGATGAATACCGTATAATACGATCAATGTTGTCTAAAAGACAAGGGGGTGCATACTACATGAAAGTCTCGCTATGGTCACTTCACATCTATTGTCTCAATCATTCAAACAAGAAGCAATAACAGAGAACATTTAAGATAAAGCAATAAGGCGTCCCAAACGCTTAGTCAAAATGTTCTTGAGATCTGGCTTTACAAAACATAGCCAGATGATATAGCAACATATACACAATTGTTATCAGCTGCAGTCTGACTTAATTACAATTATGTAAAAGTAAGTGCAAGACTATCCGACTAACATGTCGGTGCCAAGCGGCAAAATGTAAAGAAATTAACAAAACGAGCGGGGAAGTAAGGAACCCACTCGAGTCCTCCTGCGATCATTCCTCTAGTATTAACCATCTTGGAGGTAGAGGTAAGCTGAGTCCTCGGAAACTGGCTCTAAATCTGGCCATGCAAAACCAGAGAGGTTAGACCTCTAATAGCAAGTACCGCAAGGAAGCACGATATGAGACATTAAACCAGTAAATAAGAGAATATAATATATATATATATATACCTCTGCTTGCTACTAGGATTCACATAACATCACGACACTTCGAACCAACCTCCCAACCAAACAAGGACAGAAGTTGGCCCGTCATGTCCTGATGCTCTGATCATCTCAGTTAGGTAACAGAGTAGGTACAACACATAAACAAATCAATTTAAACGGCCATGCAACTACTACGGCTTGCTACTGTGAGTTCCAAGTTATCCTGAAATTATGCAATAAAGATTTCTCAGTTCTTACTATGAACAAGCAAGGCTAGTCTATCCAATCAATCAATTGCGCCAATCATGAATTAGACGAGTCCCAGCGGGACGTCCGTCATCAATATACAATATACAATAATATAAGCAGATACCGCTCCCTGCCCGTGTGGCAGAATTGCAGTATCTGTGGGAACCAGCCGGCCTGTTGGGCGCTAATAGTACCAAAGAGGGCTGCCATGTAAGAACTCGAAAATCTATTCTCTCCATACAATCATTATTTTATTTAACTTAGTAGCCTCTATGTTAAGTGAAATCTCATGCCGTGGATCATGGTCATTTCAGAATGAGTACTTCCGTACAAAGTACGATATGCTCAACTCTACAACGATACCCGTGCGGTTAGGTTGTAGGTCTTACATAGCGTAATGCAACAATTAAAACTAACCACGGAATAATTATGCCTTGACCATAAAGTACACATGCTGCTTTCGTAAAATAAATAAATAAATTGTAGCTTGCATGTATCTATATGTCAATATTCGGGATTGGCCAATCGATTTCAATAGTTCATAGTTGATATGAACGTGTCTTATTCCATTCAATTCAATAAGACGACTAGCCAGTCTCTTAGTTCCATCTAGGAACGCATGTCAATTATAAATTAAGATAACAATCAATGTTAATTAATGTCAAATTCGGAAAATAAATCCATGCGGCTGAGAAATGAGATTCTCATGCGGCTGTGAAATGAGATTGGGAAATAAATAATCCATGCGGCTGAGAAATGATATTGGGAAAAAATAATCCATGCGGCTGAGAAATGAGATTGGAAAATAATAAATCCATGCGGCTGAGAAATGAGATTCTCATGTGGCTGTGAAATGAGATTTGGGAAATAAATAATTCCATGCGGCTGAGAAATGAGATTGAAAAATAATTAATCCATGCGGCTGAGAAATGAGATTCTCATGCGGCTGTGAAATGAGATTGGAAAATAAATAATCCATGCGGCTGAGAAATGAGATTGGAAAATAATAAATTCATGCGGATGAGAAATGAGATTCTCATGCAGTTGTGAAATGAGATTTGGGAAATAAATAATTCCATGCGGCTGAGAAATGAGATTGAGAAATAATTAATCCATGCGGCTGAGAAATGAGATTGAGAAATAAATAATCCATGCGGCTGAGAAATATGAGATTCTCATGCGGCTGTGAAATGAGATTGGGAAATAAATAATCCATGCGTCTGAGAAATGAGATTGGGAAATAATAAATCCATGCGGCTGAGAAATGAGATTGGAAAATAAATAATTCATGTGGCTGAGAAATGAGATTCTCATAGATTGGGAAATAAATAATCCATGCGGCTGAGAAATGAGATTGGAAAATAATAAATCCATGCGGCTGAGAAATGAGATTCTCATGCGGCTGTGAAATGAGATTTGGGAAATAAATAATTCCATGCGGCTGAGAAATGAGATTGGAAAATAATTAATCCATGCGGCTGAGAAATGAGATTCTCATGCGGCTGTGAAATGAGATTGGGAAATAAATAATCCATGCGGCTGAGAAATGAGATTGGGAAATAATAAATCCATGCGGCTGAGAAATGAGATTCTCATGCGGCTGTGAAATGAGATTTGGAAAATAAATAATTCCATGCGGCTGAGAAATGAGATTGGAAAATAATTAATCCATGCGGCTGAGAAATGAGATTGGGAAATAAATAATCCATGCGGCTGAGAAATGAGATTCTCATGCGGCTGTGAAATGAGATTCTCATGCGGAGATTGGAAAATAAATAATCCATGCGGCTGAGAAATAAGATTGGAAAATAATAAATCCATGCGGCTGAGAAATGAGATTGGAAAATAAATAATCCATGCGGCTGAGAAATGAGATTCTCATAGATTGGGAAATAAATAATCCATGCGGCTGAGAAAAGAGATTGGGAAATAATAAATCCATGCGGCTGAGAAATGAGATTGGGAAATAAATAATCCATGCGGCTGAGAAATGAGATTCTCATAGATTGGGAAATAAATAATCCATGCGGCTGAGAAAAGATATTGGGAAATAATAAATCCATGCGGCTGAGAAATGAGATTCTCATGCGGCTGTGAAATGAGATTTGGGAAATAAATAATTATAAATCCATGCGGCTGAGAAATGAGATTGAGAAATGAGATTCTCATGCGGCTGTGAAATGAGATTGGGAAATAAATAATCCATGCGGCTGAGAAATGAGATTGGGAAATAATAAATCCATGCGGCTGAGAAATGAGATTCTCATGCGGCTGTGAAATGAGATTTGGGAAATAAATAATTCCATGCGGCTGAGAAATGAGATTGAAAAATAATTAATCCATGCGGCTGAGAAATGAGAGACCCATCTGAAAACCTTCACCGTAAGTCCAAATTTGGACTTCCATAGGTCAAAATGGGGTAGAACGAAATTCTCTACAACATGTAACCATCAAAACTTGGAAATAATAATGTTAAATAGATCAAAACCCAAAAAATCCGAAAATACTATAAACTTAGATCTAAAAGAATTTAGCCATAGAAATTGAAAATGTCAAGCACTAAAGTGTCTTAAAATATTGAGGGGAAGACAATGGAACAACAAAAATGGAGATCCATCAAAAAGCAAGTTGGCACTTGCCTGTCTCTGTCTCTTCTAGGTTGGTGGGAGAGTTATGAGGAAGAAGAAGAGTAATGGTGAAGTAATGAAGAGAGAGAAAGGGGATGGACTTAAATGGAAGGGGTGGTGGTAGGTGGGGGTTTATTTCGGTTCATGATGAACCAACATAATTAAACCAGTCTGAGCCGAACCCATAGCAAAGCTAAAGCAGAGAGTAAAATACAGAAATAAAATTGCAGAAAATTAATTAACATAAAATTAAAAGAATTTAAATACAGAATAATACATGATAAATATTAAATAAATACGTTTAAACAGTACATGCATTCTAGAAATATGTATTCTGGGAATGGGAAGTGACAAGCTTTGTGCCTCCACCCTCACCCCATATATATATATAGGATGAGAAAAAACCTATTTTAGGTCATAATAGAATTCTTAAATAGGAAGCCCTCAAATAAGAATCCTACTACACCTAAAATAACCCATCAACATCCTATTTTAGATTATAACAGGATCTCTTAAATAGGAAACCATCAAATAAGAATTATATTATATCTAAAATAGCCCAGCACCAATTATGTATATCTAAATCAGATTATTTAATCAGATTTGGACTCCATAAATATGTTATTACCAAATCCAGACTGGACTTAACAATCTTTCCATCCAGTCTGATGAGAGGGTGTTGATCCCATGACTCCTCAACTAGACTCCATGTCTATCGTCATGCGACAGAGTTCCTGCTCCCCCATGCCACCGATCTCCGATCCTCCGAGCTCTTCCTTCGTCTCCAACTTCTCGACCGTCACGTCGACGCTAACTGCCATGCGTAGTACCTCTTGCACCATTGGGATCCTGCCGATATTAATAACCCGATCAAGACCGAAGTCCCTGACGATCAGCCTCACCGCAAGTCTCGGCTGCCTGTCCCCGACTTCCGTCTTCCACCGAAAAGTGTTAACGTTCCGACGAGCTTCTTCATCCTTGGCTGGCCCAACCAAGCAGACGGTGCAGTCCTTCTGAGATTCGAACTCCTGAACCTGCCTACCTTCGTGTCTGAACTTGAAGCTCCCCCATACACATGCGTCCTCGAGCAGAACATCACACATTGTGCATGCCGTCGATGACCCACAACTCTTCCTAAACTGTGTGAATGATGATGTTGCCGCCTCAGATTGAGCTTACTGCAAACCTTGATCTCCTTCTTGGCTTCGAACTGCTGAAATCGATGTCGCTCCGTGAAGCTTTGACAAACCACCCGTCGCCAAAATCGGATCCGTAGAGCAATCCCTACCTGGAGACCGACCAGCTGTCATGGGACCGACAGACTGACCCTCAATCTTTGATTCACCACCATCCGTCGCTTTGTCTCGACGAACCGAATCCTCCGTATCCCTCAAAGCACCTAGAAGCCCCTCCTCAGCAAGTTCTCTACGATCCACCTCCTGTCGAGCCTCCATCCGGTGTCTATGGCCTACTTGTACAGCCCAGCTGCTTGAGCCTGTACATGCCACAACACAAATCTCCCCAAGCCAGCTGTTGAAAACCCTTCACAAGCATCCAATCTTTGTCCCCAAACAAACTGCGACAGCCATCATCTACTAGCATCCCTACCGAAATCAAGTTGTAGCGCAAACTCGGTACATGTCGCACACCCTCGAGAACGAGCTTCTCACCGAGCTCCGTTGTCAAGTGCACATTACTGATGCCTACAACTGCAGTCGTTCTTTTGTCGTCCATCTTCACACGTCCAAACCTGCCGTCGCGGTATGACATAAAGATCCTCTTATGTGGAGTTGCGTGATACGACGCCCCTGTGTCCATGACCCAGTCGCCGTCATGACACATGCCACAAGGTTCTTCTGCGTTGGTTGCTGCGATGATGATATCTCTCATTGCTGTGAGATCCTCCTCGTCGTCCTTGCCTTTTGCCTTCTCAGCTTTGAGCTTCATGCAGTTCCTCTTGATATGACCCATTTTGCCACAGTGATAGCAGCCCTCCTTGTGGTCCACAATCACAAGATTTCGAGAACTCTCCCATGTCCTCGCATGTGAATTGGGTCTTTCCTTTCCGTAGAAAGTCACCAGAGCGGACTCCTGCGACGATTCCACTGCTTGCACCGGACCTCCTTATTCAACAAACTACTTTTGACTGCCTCCATCGTGACAAGTCCATCAGGCGCGAAGTTGCTCACCGACACCACCAAGTCTTCCAGTTTTTCGACAGAGAACTCAAGAGCAGTAGGGCCTGAAGCTCATCATCAATCACCATCTTCATTGCAGACAGCTGATTGATGATACCCTGAACCTTGTTCAGATGTTGTGCCACTGGGGCACCCTCCGTGTACTTCGAGTTGACGAATAAGAAACGCCTTGTTGCCAGTCGTCTTCCTTTCGTACAGTGAATGCAGCTTCTCTCATAATGCTTTTGCTGAACTCTCCATGGACACGTGGTGAAACACCGAATCATCCAACCATTGGCGGATGAATCCAACGGCCTTCCGATCCAGTTGTTTCCAGTCTTCAGCAGCTTTGTCCATTGGCTTTGCGTTGTTGCCCTCCAACGGACAATGCAAGTCCTTGCACCAGAGTAGATCCTCCATCCTTGGCTTCAAAATCGTCTAGTTTTTCCCTGTGAGGGTGATCATACGAGTGTTCATCTGCTCCGTAGACATGGTTGCCAGAACCTCCAAAGCTCTGATACCAGATGTTGGAAATCTGATACGTTCTCATGCGCTCCGATACCGTGTCTGAAACGTTACCGCGACGAAAACTTAGGCCAACCTACCTGAAATAACCAACTCCCATCTAATAGACACCAAGCACAGATAAAGACAAGTATATAGCGGTGACTACGTCACCTGGACAAATTCCAATCTCTATAACTCAGATGAAATTATAAGATTGACAGAAACTAATGTTGAACCATTTTTCCTAATAGGTTCAACCCCTCACCACACTCAAGAAGAAAAGAAAGATATTACAATTAAAATCGCTCACCAACTCGTAGCAATTTTCTTAACCGAAGTTGACGACCCCTCGATTAATTCTATTATTCCTTCTGTCTTGGATGACGAAGTCCTGAGAGCAAAGTGCGACTACCTCGAAGCTCCACTTTTTGTGCCGTGCTGTGCTTTGTGCCTCCACCCTCACCCCATATATATATATATATATATATATATATATATATATATATATATATATATATATATATATATATATAGGATGAGAAAAAACCTATTTTATGTCATAATAGAATTCTTAAATAGGAAGCCCTCAAATATGAATCCTACTACACCTAAAATAGTCCATCAACATCCTATTTTAGATTATAATAGAACTCTCAAATAAGAATCATATTATATCTAAAATAGCCAATCACCAATTATGGATATCTAAATCAGATTAAATCAAATATTTAATCAGATTTGAACTCCATAAATATGCTATTACCAAATCCAGACTGGACTCCAACAGAATAAACATAAAACATAGAAAGGACATTACTGTAAATAACTCATATAATCGCTCTTAAGCAAAATGTTTCCAAAATTACAACCATTGGATCATATCTTTTTCTATCATTCAGATTAGATCACCAAAATAGACTAGATCAATAAAGTGTCCAATTTCTTGCCAGAAAACACACAAACCCACGGCTGTTATTTTAAAAACTTTCAGTAATAGATAACAAAATCCTGATTATATATACACACACACACTGCTCATAACACATTCTTGGAGTTATATCAAGTATAAGTTTGAAAACAGTTAAAGTATGACTTTATGCAACATGGAAACTACAATCGACTAAGTAGACAGAGTAACCTGAATTATACAAAGCCAAGATAACTTGAAAATTTTCAGTCCCCTAAAGGCGAGGAGGAACACGCGTAAACGAACAAAATGAAGTAAAACTTCTCCAAAAAAAAAAAAAAAAGAAAGAAAGGAAAAAGTTCTCCTTCTTGACATTTCTTTTCAACCAAGCAGTCAAGTTACTTTTTTTTTTTTTTCAAGAGTCAAGTTACTCGAATAAGAAGAACCACCATGATGAAAGTAAAGGTCATAGCAAAAAAGGCAAGAAATGTGAAGCATGAAGTCTTAGAACTCTGAGTACATCTCCGCGGCCGTGCATTGGCCCGGCCGGTGCTTGCCAAGCTATGCTCTACAGCCTTCTCCGTAGAATTAAGTATCTGGTAGAACATGTAATGTAATATTACAAGGTCAAATTACAATGTTAAATTTTAATCAAAGCTAAGTACGACTAGAATCTTTCCTGTTACTTTGAGAACAAAATAGTTGGTGCTTTTAGACAGTTTTTACAGTTTTTACAAATAACTCGTCGATTCTGCTTTTTGCAATCTACCATCCAAAGCTATTACTAACTGATTGCAAACTAGTTAACTTCAGTTCAAGTGATACATTCTCTCTTGTTTCACTATTTTCTCTTAACAAGCACAGTTTGCAGTATCGGACGACACCGATATGATACAACCGATACAATTTAGTTTGGTACCGATACTGACCAATACCGATGTTGGATATCTCTTTTCCGGTCAATTCAGCAGGAAAAAAATTTAATATAAAAGACCAATCAACAAGGATGTAAAGAATAATAAGGTTGTAAAAGCATGTAAACGAAGAAAACTTATTTATCGTAGGTAAACCAATCAGCAATACGTTTATGAGGCTAAATGAATTTAAATTTATCCTCTCCTAAACAGACTTTTTTCTTTGAGAATAAGGGCCAATTAATTATACACTGTTAGCTGGACCAGATGCAGAACAATTTACAAGCTAAATTTTTAATCGACATTTCACCTTAGATTTGGTGCGTCAGTAAAGAAAGTGTTGTGAGATGTCGTAGTGCCAGACAAGTCAAAAATTATATAGTTTCATGTCCTTTGTTCCCTATAGGACTTGTGAGATTAATGAAATGGGGGAGGGAGAGGCATGGGAATAAATTATAGTAACACTAGAAGGGGGAAAAAATGCGAAACCAATTTACAAACTTGCTCATGCATTGGAGCAACCCTTAAGTAGACATAGTCCTCTACGTGAGCACTTCGGCTGGTCCTACTGGATGATCTAAGACATTAAAATGTCTGTGGGAAAAATGGATTAAAATGCTGCTGCTAGCGCTCCAGGTGAGCTTAGTATGTGTAGATCATGACGAACAGTGCAGATCAATCCATTAGAATGAACCATGTTATTTGGCAAGCAGAAGAAACCATATTGTTCATACCGAGGGAATAATAAATCCTTTGAGAAACTTGGCTGATTATGCATATGGTTGAGGTTCCTCAACATTCTACACACATAAAAATTGTAAAAATTCTAGAAAGAGAAAGCACAGATTACTACCTTTTCGGTATCATTCAAAGACTGATTCATCGTTTGACTGCTTTCCTTGAGCTGCCGTGCCAGCACGACCATTTCATCTGTCAAATCCTCCTGAAGCTGCCTGTGAGAAAGAAAAGGCTAAGCCATAAAATAGATTTCAAACAAATCTCATATTGTGATTATATAGCTCAAATCCGGAAATATTTACAAAAGGAGAAACAACTGCAGAAGCAAATGGTTCAATAAACTAATTCTCATTGTACAAACTTTTCACTGTGTTTGATTCTAGATGGTGATATATATTTATAGTATGCAACTCCTACATAAGGAAAGTCCGCATTTGTGTCAGTCATGGACGTGTCAGACGACATGGTCATGACCACACCAAAATACAAATAGAAACCTATGTTGCATGGGAGACAGGAAAATGGTGTCCATGTCCGAATCATATTCGTATAACATAGGCGACTACTTATTGTACCTATCAGAAAATACCAGTGTCCCGTATTCATATCGTGTCCTTATTTGTAGCCATGTCCGTACTCATTTAACATAGATACAAACACACCAAAACAAGTGCCACGTCCTTGATGCCCTATCCATAATGTGTCTCGACTCTCGAGCCTCGACATGTCTCTGAAAACACACTTGTAATATCTCCACTTAGAAACAGAACTTACACATCAACTAGCTCCAACCCATCTACTCAGGCCTCGTTTGGTTGGCGGAATCATGGGGTTGGGAAAAGAAAGTCAATTCCTTCCCTATGTTTGGATGTCAAAGGAAAGTATGAGGAAAGGAAAAAAAAAAAAAAAAGATTCCCATAGAGAAGGAAAATAAGGGGGAAAGTGGTTCCCCCCATCCAACCAAGGATTCACTTTCCCACTATAAGGAATTCACTTTTCCTTCTAATTTCCTTGTCGTCTCCAAACACTGGAAAGGAAAATGGATGGAAATTGTAATTTACCAAGGAAAGGGAAAGAATAAGGAATTGATTTCCTTTCCTTTCCGCGAACCAAACGAGACCTATGTGGAAAATACATGATTCTGTTAAAGGAATCACTTGAAGATCATGATACGTCAAATTTTAGATATGTTTGTTCTCAAGGCAGGTCTACCTGCTCAAAACCTAGCCTCCATTATTATACAGCAAGGTTCACCCTTGCTCACAGTTCCTCGGCCAAGAACTTGGCACCAACTCATAAAGAGGGATGAGAACAGGTTGACAGCTGCTCATAAAAGCTAGGCCAGTTTGTGTGGACTTCTTCAAGTTAAGTCAAGTTCCATAAGCGGTCCCATTGTGAAATGATATGGAAGATAATGATGATAATTCAGAAAACACTAGCATACCTATGTTTCTCCATGTGAGCTTGTGCTGATGCATCCAATTTAACAGCAGTTACTGAATCTGACTCTGCATGCTCATGAGTGATATCTTCAGTTTCTGTCCGAGCTCTTTGTTTTAGAACACAGTAATCAGCACATTTTGTACACCAAATTAATAAATCTTGAGATATCATGCTGGACAAATAATTTATTTGCAAAATATTACAGCACTTACCTATGTCTCCTCCTTAATATAGGAGGAGATTTCACACGATTGTTACCTTGCTCTGTTCTAAAAGTGCTTTCCTCGAGGGAAGTCCTGTCAACAGCTTCTGCAGGTTCTGGCTAAAGAGTCCATAGTTATTTTGTTAATAGGTTTACAAAGAATATCTAGTAGTAGTACAATTGAACCACAAGTTGCTGAAAGAAAAGGGCAATTAAAATAAAGCTTTCCAAAGGAAGAAGTTCAACAAAACTCTGGATGAGCATTTCACACATAAAGAATTGAGTCTATTTGGACTTTCGCCTATTCAGGTGTGGCAATTAGAGTAACTGCATGGTGGAAACCACTAAAATAAACCGTTTTGTAATCTTTGACACTTGCAAGTCCAACTACCCGTATTTACATCACATTGAAACATTGTACAAGCTTCACGCATGCAGTGTTCTAAATGGCGGTTGAGACGGCCGCCTAGGCGGCGCCTAAGCATTAGGCAACCGCTCTCTACACCGCTTTTGTCGTTGGCGGTGGGGTAGGCGGCCAGTGGAGGTTTAGTATCCAAGGTTCTAAATGGCGGTAGGCAGGTGCGCGGCGGAGAGAGGCCATCTAGGCACTGCCTAGAAGCCGTCTAGGCGGTCGATACATTTTGAACAGTTTTTACTATTTTATCACTGGTTTTTGCATAATATGCATATTTTAAGGGTGTTACTGCATAACTAAGTTGCAGAACGAAGATTTATAAGGTTTTAGTTTTGTAAAAGTGAACCATAGGCCCATAATGCTTACAAAACCTTTTTGGCCAAAGTATCTTGTTAGGTATTGCTCCGTCTAGGCGTCCACCTACGCCACCTCACCTCCGCCTATGCCGCCAACCTCCGTTGGCCACCTACTCCACCGCCTACCGCGTAGGCGCCACCTAGAAGGCCGCCATTTAGAACACTGTTAGCAGCATAGGCGGAGATGAGATGGTATAGACGGGATGCCTAGTCAGAGCAATACCTGACAAGATGTTTTGGCAAAACATCTTTGCAAGCATTATGAACCTATAATTTACCTTTACAAGACTGAAACTTCATAAAACTTTATTCTACAACTTAGTTATGCTTAAAATATCCTTTAAATATGCATATTATGCCAAAAAAAAAGGTAGTAAAATAGTAAAAAAAAATGCCAAAAATGTACACCTACTGCCGTTTAGAACCTTGCATGCATGTTATCATGAAGTACTACTTTGATAGCAACTAAACTGATAGGTATGCAGTATACATTCTCGGACCTTCAATAATTGTCCTTCTACAATATGTTCAACCTTGAATAACCTTAAATCTGGGTCCCAAGTCGTGGAGAAGCATACCAATGCAGAAGCTAAGTTCGCAGCAAGGGCTTCAATCTTCTCTGAATATTCATTGAGCTTTACTTTTGAAATGCTGCATAATAGTTGGAAACTTTCTTAATAGAGGAAAGAAGATTATGAAGATAATTGAAAATTGAACACCTGAATAAAACACCAAACCAAGGTTCTGATGCCAGAGGAAAGAGGATTATAGAGATAATTGTAAATTAAACACTTGAATGCAACATCAAGCCAAGGTTCACATTATCGTCCGATACTGATACATATCGGTCTGATACTGTATCGTTTTGAGTATCAGACCAAGGTTAACATTATCATCCAATACCAATACATATCGGTCTGATACTGTATCGTTTTGAGTATGCCCGATCCGACCAAATACCAAATTAATACCGAAATTGTAGCTCACTTTCCCCGTCAAATAGAAAAAGAAAGAGTACAAAAAAACAATGTCGACAAAAATTGTGGCAACGATCAATCAATCAGCATACCAAAGTGTGTCAATAAAATTCATCATCAACCGAATATATTATAAATTCACAACATTCATACATCATAATATTTTTCCATTCAAAAGTATCTATTGTGGGGGTACTTTGCCTAAGCAAAGTAAAATAAACAATAAACAACAAAATCTATTGCAGATGAATAATTCAACAATGTTGAATATTATTCCCTTAAAAACTAACAGTAACAAAAAAAAATACATAAGATTATGCCTAATGTATCAAATACTTGTTAGTTATCAAAATAATTGTCTTTCGTTTTTGGATTTTCGAAACCAAGAATACTGAAACTCCGATCCGAAACCGTCGAAGCTACCGATACGAATACTCACAAGAAGCTCCGAAACCCATATCGATACTGTGTAAGCCCCCCTAATCCTTGGATTAGGGTTCAAGCTAATTGTTACTTCATTTAGAATATTAAATTTGATTACTATTATTATTAATTAGCTTTTCTTTTCTAACATTCATTAATTGATTAACCAAACTCTAGTAGTATTTTAATCCTAAGTCTCTTAAAAGAAAAAAGAAAAAATCTTACTAAAATTTATGAACCAAGTCCAATTGAAATTCTCTCCCCAAAACTAAAATCCTAACTAAAGCTATATTCGAGATATTGCTAAAATCTATTTAAATCATTATCACTAACAATAAATAACTAAATTCTAATTTAACTTATCATTTTATTCAGTGCTGTCTCTACTAATCTTCCCTACAACTAAATCTGGCCCGAGCCCCCTGTCTAATTGATCTATCCTTCTGTTCATCCAAAATCCACAAATTAAATCATATCTACCTATCACCTCCTATTCCCATCACCCATTTATTAAAAAGATATAAAGTGGGGGATGAGGTATAAATATATGAGATTTGATTGGACTTAAAAAGATATTTCTCTTTTAGGTCATATGGGTCACGTCCAATATCATACCTCATGGATCAACGCTTGTTCGGATCTCACCGCATTCCCAGCAATGAAATTCTAACTATCTGGGCCAGCATTATTCTGCCCCTCTTCACTAATCAGCATTGTCTAACGTCTTCACTGATCACTCCTATTAAGGGCAACTACAGTTTCTATTGATCCCCCTACCTCCTTCAAATACCTGCTTGCAGATCATTCACTATCTCTGCAGAAATTTTACAAGATATAGAGAACTAATATTCAACAAGATGAACATCCAACATTTCAAAAGTGGCCAACGACTGAGGATTATGCCAGGAGATCTTTGAGACTTCCTCTCACCTTATTTACTCCATTTGTAGCTATATGGCATGAAATTTTATCAGAACCTTTTCGTACATGTCAGATGTTGTCAATGAAATTCACACTAGGAGATAAAATGAAGGGAGATCCACACATAAGGGATAGAAGTCTTTAGAGGGAGTTTCAGGATTTAAAAAGGGACAATGGTGAAATGCTTCTTACATTTTTACAACTCTTACAGAGGTTTGAGGTAGACCAAGTTGGCTTAATGCACTACATTACCATTAAAAGTAGTTTCAACAACTTCATTATGGTATTAAACTAGTTTTTTGTAAAGATAAACATGTGCAGTCAAACAACAAAGCAATTGTCCACAATCTAATGTCCTTTTCCTACATGCAGCTCTATTAAAGGTCATCACATATATCATTTTCTTCCATTCAGCTGGACTATAGTCCAATTTGTCTGAAATAATGGCAAGTACTATATCCTCGTTATTTCTCCAATCCATGTTCTTTTGGAAAAACCATTGCCTATAGGATTCTTCAACTATGATACTGTTTCTCCTAACCAATACGAATGTCAGTCTCTGCTGCACAAATCCAAACAAGCAAAAATATAATCCTCCATAAATCCTCAATTGTGCTGAAAAAGGTGCAAGTATGCCTTTAGTGTCAAGAAGCTGACCATGAACAAAGATCTAGTAAATACTAACACCACCAACTTTGACATAAAGCAAAATTCTCAGTAGCGACAAGAGACCCATGAGTTTATAGGACATGGCAATGACATACAGAGTTGGAACTATGAGAAACTAGTAAGGAGAAGAGAAATTGAAACGCTTTTGACAAGTAGACATGATATGGTGTTCATTACGAAAGATTTCTTTGGACTCAACGTGTCAAGCAAGAGGAAAACAAAAGAAATCAGGAAGCAATAAGATAGGTTTTGAAGAATATGCCATTCTCCTATAAATTGTCTCATCTAAACTATAGTAAGTGAAATAATGGCTTTTTATCTTTATTCAAATTCAGCGCATAAAGTTTGTAATGAATTCCATCTCATATAATGATACAAATAAATTGAAATGAGTGGTCTGTTACACTAGAAACTCTACTGCTGAGATTGACTTAACATTAACAACCACTATTTCATATATAAATATCTAGAGTTGGAATGTAAACACACTCTAGGCAATGCAAAAAAAGATCTCCAAATCCACTCGTACTGCTTTCCTGCTTTCGTTTGTTTACCTTTTTCCAGATAACAACATATCACATCCATTTGTCAAAATCATTTAATTTTCATTCGTCCTACTTTATCTAGCTCCTTGAATGCTTCTGAGTATCCATGGAATTACTTAATTATTTTTAGCTCTTTTTCTGTTAGAGATGGGCATATCGATGCTGAAATTTAGGAAGTAAGAACATCCTAGTGACCCTTTCAAGAATTTTAACTCACCATCATAAAGGACCATTGTCAAAGTGAAATAGTTAAAAAGTAGGGTGGGGGGATCATTTGGAATATCCATGGGTCAAACCATACTAACTCCAATAGCCAAGAAAAAGAAAGAAAATAGACTCCTAGCAATCTTCGTTTACGAAATGATGGATGCTTTTAAGGGGCACTTAACCTTAGAACAACTACTCTGCCCCATTTTCTTTCCTATTGTACTCCATATTTTCCTCATAACCCCTGCAATAAGCTCATCATAATATGGTGAGTCCATAAATGAATTATATGGAGTGTTGCTACATTACTCTCCATCCAAAAGTCCTCTCATCTACTGAAACCTTATAAGGCCTGAACATAATGGCTTTAGTGCTGCCCGAGGATAGCTAATTTGAGGTTGACCGGCAACACTGAAGCTTTCTGAATAGCTGTCTTGGTCCAACCTCGCCCAGACACTTATAGCTCACATATGAAATATTTTCCTGAAAGAACAGAAATCAGAAGAGGTATAGGCGAATAAGTACCTTGAGATCCCCTCTGATGCAGTTTCTGCTTCCAGCTGCTCTAATAACTCCCGTAATGTGGTTATGTACTGCAAGGTTTGACAGCATGTTGAATAGTGTTTTTTTTCCCAGAAAATATTCAATGTATGTAATAGTCCAAATAAGCAATTATAACTGCAATAATGTTCATGCCGACAATAATAGCAGAACAATTTTATCATGCTACTACATATTAAAGTTGAAGAATGCAACAATGCACTAGAGTTGTATGTTAGAAGTAATGCAGTAGGGTGGTTTCATGAAAGCACAAAGTAACATTAGTTGAGAATGAATAGAGAAGGAAAATGTATAACAAAGTTTTATTCTGCAGAAACTACATCAATATAATTATCCAGTGAGCAGCAGGTAGAACTCTGCTACTTGCATGAGGTTAGGTGACTGTGTACAGTGATGTGTGTTTTTGTAAATGCTACGTTAAGGAGCTGGTGAAACTACAGCAGGAAAGACCATTGAATTCCGCTTTCTTTGCCATTGAACATTGAGATAAAAAAAAGGACCATACTGAGGAAAAAAACACATAAACTGAGGATATTTCTTTTTCGTTGTCCCCTATGATGTTAAATCTTTGGGGAAATTGCATTGTACCATAAATTTATGTGGACCGAACTTTATTCAGGCATTGAGGTCACTGAACATTAAATATGAGGCTCAACAATATCCATTTAGGTTTGGAGGCATGGAAACCAGTAAATATTTCACTGTTGCTTATGCGAAGATGAAAAGCTTGAACATCATGGTAATCGCAAGCAATTGTAGTGAAAGTTGGAGGCATCTTACACACTCCAAAATCAAAGTTGTGTCCACATCATGTCGTGCCAGGCACGCATTCCAAAATTTCCCAAGGACATGCCAAAATAGGTGTATTTTCCATGTCTTTAATGTGTCGTTCATTTTGGTGTAACATAGTTTAGCGTTTACCGGTAGAAGTTGATAATAGAATCTCTAGATCATCTTGTTCAGGAAACGTAGACAAAGATGAAAAACTTTGTAACTTCTGCTCACATGTATCAGCTTCGCCAGATTCTGCTGCTTTGGAGCAGCTGCAAGCAACCTCCTTATGCTCACTTCAGTCTTGCTGAGTGCCATGTGAAAATTTAACTGAAGTATCACATAACCTGGTATTAAACAGAAAGAACATTATCATTAGAGTAGAGCCTTCAAGTAAGAACTTTGGTTCACAAATCGAACAACATAAATACTAAAAAGGAGATTCATTTACACCCTATACGGAACTAGGCACAAACATTTTGTCAAACTCCAAATCATGTGATGTAATTGACACCTCCACCCCTCATAACCACAAACATTGAATGTCCAAACTACACAACTCTGATTCACAAGTAGAAAAAAAAATACTAGAGATTCATTAATATACCCATATACAGAATTAAACACATTTTGTAAAACTAGTTTAAACTTTGTTAGTATACATGTAAACCACAAAAATAATTTTCTTTTCTGATAATTACCTATCTTTAGGTGCCGCATTTTAGACAGGTTGAGTCTGTCCAAATGAGTATGGGCTCGAAACTTACCCTTTGTTCTAAGAAAACGGATTATAGTCATTTAGTTCCTCCATAACCACAAACACTAAATATACTACACGACTCTGATTACACATAAGAATAAAAATATAGTAAAAAAAGAGAGGCTCCTTCACACCCATATATGGAACTAATCAAACAAAACATTTTCTAAATAATAATGTTGACATACTTTCTTTGACACACTCCATAGCCACACTGATGTGGCTGTGCATATTGGATGTTAATTATTACCTTCCTTTAAAACTTTTCTTGACATCCAATAATGTATTGTCATATCACTGTGGCTACGGAGTGTGTCAAGAGAAGTGTGTCCCCACAGGGTTACTCTTTTCTAAAACTCCTCCATATTTTGTAAGTAAACCCCAAAATATAAGTTTTTTATGCTAATTTGTACAATGTTTAGGTTGGGTTATATTTACATTTATTCCTCCATAGGTACAAACGTTAGAACTCCAAACTTTATGGTTTTGGTTAACAAATAGGAAGATACTCCAAAAATCGTTGACATGTCTATCTAGCACCGTGTCGTGTTGGAAATGTATTGGGCATAACACAGGCTCCAAAATACGTTATGACAGGATAAAAAAGGCACCATGGCCGTGTCGCTACTCGCTATGTCTACGTCATGTCGTTTAGTATTCGCATCCATGGAACAAAGCAGGAAAACTAAATAAAAAGTGATTCACTTACACCAATGTACAGAACTCATCACAAGAGCATTTCGCAAAACTCTTTTACATCTTGTGAGCAAGCAAGTAAACGCCAAAAAAAAAAAATTGTCATAATTACTATGATGTGTTGGTTGGACATAAATACATGCACACACTAAGAATCAAACTTTATAATTTTATTGAACCAATTCTAGTGTAAATTTCAAACATTCTTCTGTTGGGCTGAGATCTAGGAAGCACAACCACTGCAAAAATTGGTGCCAGTTTCTATTACGTGTGAGACACGACATAGAAACTCCAAAAAAAAGGACAGCCAAAATGGATGCCGTACCCGTGCCGCGGTGTCCGTGTCATGTCCATGCAACATAGGTCTGATGGTGATGCTTGTCTACATGTTACTTACAACACTCAAATCTCAAACTTTGATGGGGAATCAATTAGATCCAAGCCCCAAATTCTCCCCCCAAATGGAACGAACGATGCAATTGAATCGCACTCCACAATTCAAAATCGACAGGAAAAGAACGATTTGACCAATTATATACAACAAAAATGGGGTCATAAGAAGTTACATTTTAGAATTTGTGGAAAATTAGAGTTAGGGTTGTGAGAGAGAGAATACCGATCCACGTTGGCAGAAGAAGATGGCGGAGCCAGAGACAGGAGAAGAGTAGTGTAACAATTTTAAGACCCGACCCGAACCCCGCCGCCCAACAACCCGGTCTTTTGGATCCGGCTTTGGACCATAAGACCATCTCCAGTGGTGATTTCTAAAATTGAGTTCTTATCCTACATGGCATTGTATTTTAAGAAGATTTCTATCCTAGTTGAAAGAGTTTCTATATAGAAATTATAGACATAAAAAATGTTCTCCAATGGTTCTTCATTTCTATCATATGTGTCACATAGTAAAAGGACCAATTTAATGGTATGGGACCCAATAATAATTGTCATGAAAGATAGGAGAATTTCTATAAGACCATCTCCAATGGGGGTTTCTATCTTCCCTATTTCTATGGAAGAAATCCATTTTAGAAAAAAAATCTCCCAATGGTGATTTCTATCACCATTTCTATCATAGGTGGCAATGATGTAGGATGGAAACTTTCTAGGAGGGTTTCTACATGTAGAAACTCTCATAGAAATTTTCCTCTCTCTCATGACAATTATTATTGGGCCCCACACCATTAAATTCGTCATTTTACTATGTGACACATAGGATAGAAATGGAGAACCATTGGAGAACATTTTTGTATGTCTACAATTTCTATGTAGAAACTCTTCCAACTAGGATAGAAATCTCCTTAAAGTACAATGCCAAGTAGGATAAGAACTCAATTTTAGAAATCACCATTGGAGATGGTCTAAGAGTTTCTACATGTAGAAACCCTCCTAGAAAGTTTTTATCCTACATCATTGCCACCTAGGATAGAAATGGTGATAGAAATCACCATTGGGAGAAGTTTTTTCTAAAATGGATTTCTTCCATAGAAATAGGGAAGATAGAAACCCCCATTGGAGATGGTCTAAGAGCATCATTAGTAAGGCCCATCCCATTTTCTAGATTCTAGATTTAGAATGTAGGAGCTCATTTTGTAGAATAATAAGTCTCATCCCTAATCGCAATTTCTACAATTTCGGTCCCAACCCATCCATGGGTGCTAAGGGTTGGGCCTCCCAATTTCTAGATTCTAGATTGTAGAAACTCGTTCTGTAGAATAGTAAGTTCCAATTTGGAGCCCAACTTTCTAGATTCTAAACTTTATATTATTTTTTTTCCTACATTAATTTTTGACCACACAATTTTTGGGACCGGAACTTACTTTATCATTTTCTACATTCTCATACAAACCCAACCCATTCTACATTTACCTTTTTTTTTAAATTTTGGGCTCCAAATTGTATTGGAGAGTCCCAACTACTAATGATGCTCTAATGTCGAGTTCTCAGAGGCAATTTATAAATGGCTAATTAGTGTTTAGATCATAGATTTTATATCAATTTAGAGTTTAAATTCTAAGGTGTGCAATTGCAGAATTTAGATCATGTATTTTTATTTTTTATTTGTTTTCCTATTATATCCTCTCTTTATGTTTGATAATGAAATTTACATATATATATTTGGGAGGGTATAATGAAAAAAATAAAACAAAAAAAATAAAACTACATCGTCTAAACTATCCAATTGGCCATGTGTGAGGGCTTAAACTCTAAACTGGTATAAACTTCAGGATCTAACCGCTAATTAGCCCATTTATGAAAGCACTGCAAAAATTACTCGGAACTGCCCAAGTATTTACAAGTATATCAGTCAAACTTTTCTACTAAGGGTGCGCATTACGAATACGGTATTTCAAAAATTGAGTCCTAAAACTGTCAAAAAAATTGACAAGTCCTATCAATATAATGGACTGTCAAATTTTTTGACAGATCCCACAACATAATGGATACAGGACTATAAAATTTACCGCCTACAGGACAGTAGAAAATTATGTAGGATATTGTATTAATAAGAAAATTAATTAATAGTGTCATAGAAACCTACAACAACAAATTCTACTAACCATAGGGTTGGTCCTTCCTACATTAGTTTGTTAGCACAAGTGTAACTAAAAGATTATAGGAATAATATATTCCATTAGATATCATATTCTCATTACATTAAGGGGACGTTTGGTACGCGGAATAGTAAATAGCCAGAAATTTTATTCCAAGACATCATATTTTCGGATAATCTTTATTACCACGTTTGGTACATAATATAATATTTCTGGGTATATATTATTTATTTCAGAGTATATATAATACATGTGTTTGATACCAAAGATAAATTCCTAGGAATATATCATTCCTCAAACTCACGTAACAAATCTTCACGTTTACATGCTCAAATGAATCCTTGCATACAAAGAGCTCTCTAACAAGAAGAACATTGGAAGGACAAATCCAACAAAAAAAGAAGAAGAAAGAAACTGCTCAGAACATACTATCAACACAATGGAGCACATTCAAGAAGCACTCACCAATCACCACTACAAAAGGACTTCCATCCAAAAAAAAATTAAATTGGACACCAAAATAATATATAATAATTTAGATTTACTTGAGCACTTGTTTCATTACCAAAATTATATATAATAATTTCCAAAAATTTTAAATCAGACAAACATTTCCATAAGATAATTTTCAAAAAAGTTAAATTGACAGTTAGCTATTTCTGTCTCTCCTTTCGTTCGTTCTTCCAACCCTAAAATAATTAAATAATTTCCAAAAATATAAAAATCAAAGCCCAAAAATATAAATAATTTCCAAAAATATAAAAATCGGCCGAGAGCGAGAGAGAGAGAGAGCGCCAAGAGAGAGAGAGTTCTCCAGCCGAGAGAGGGAGAAAAGAAAAGAAAATAGAAGAAAGACAAAATATCGGGATTTTTGTGAAATGGCTTATGGCAAATAGGTAAATATATCTAACTTTTTGTTAAGTTTATTTCCAGACAAATATATATATATATATATATATATATATATATATATATATATATATATATATATATAGTCACCAACTTGTTAGGGTATAGGTTTAAAGGCAAATAATTTATCCAGGTATTTTTAATACCCGAAAATAAATTATAATAACATAAATCAAATATGGGAATGATTTTTCCAGCTTAAATTCTTCGAAAAATAAAAAATAAAAAAAATCGCGTACCAAACTTCCCCTAAGAGAATACTATATCCTAGTCAGAGTCGGCTCTACCACATTATCAACTTAGGTTGTGCTTAGAATTTTTAAGGGACTTCGAGTCCATACCTATTGGTCCATGCAGCCCGCTCGATCCAACGGTGCACGAGGGAAGGGTTCGGTGGAGCTCCGCTGGAGGACTTTTAATCCGAATTATATATATATATATATATATAAAGTGTACATCCTATTACCCAATTATCATTTCCGTCATATCCGTTGGATTAGATTTTAAAAATGGTTCAGCTTAATCCTATACAAAAATAGAATAAGAGAGAAATACCAAATAAAAGAGAAAAACAATAAAAAATGCCAACCAAATAATTAAACATAGAGAGAAAGAGAAACCGAAAAAAACCATGGCTGCTTCTTCTCCTCCTCCTCTCCTCTCCTCGCTCCAAAATAGAAAGGGACATAAGATGTGCGCCAATGACACCAAGCATGAGCTGCAGCTTCCCCTCCATATTGAAATCGTCATAGCAGTTTGTCGATGGGTAATGCCAGATTTACAACTTATAACCCTCCTACAACAAAATGTCAAGTGTTCGCCTCCACTGGAGGGAAGAGGGAAGAGGTAGGACCGGATGGAATCATGTTAGCAAAGAGTAGAATAGGTTACAAGAAGTTTGTAAAAATTTGATTGTAAACTTAGCATTATTCTTTGTGGATAGTTATGCGACGAACGACCATCTTCGTCTCTTTACATCATTGAAAGCACTATCCGTTTAAGTAAAGTGTAGGCGAATTAATAGCATTTGGTTGTTAATTAATGCGTAACTAAAAGATAGTAGTAATTCGAAACTACTTGCAATACATATATAGAGAGAGTAGAGAGAA
This sequence comes from Iris pallida, assembly GCA_029216955.1. Taxonomy (NCBI): domain Eukaryota; kingdom Viridiplantae; phylum Streptophyta; class Magnoliopsida; order Asparagales; family Iridaceae; genus Iris; species Iris pallida. The sequence goes on from JANAVB010025999.1 coordinate 23,915,606, forward strand.
TACACAAACAACATCCACTTAATTTTAAGTCTCTCCTACTCCAGTACTGTCACTGTTATCAAATTTGGAGAGAAATTATACTTTTTGGTTCAAACGCGCTACTATTTTTTCTTCTCATTCTCTCTTTCTCTCTTGTTTAATTTGTGTAGGAAAAAAATTTGTTGTTTCCATCTTATTTTTGGTATCTATCTCTTATTCCATTTTTGTACAAATCTGGACCATTTTTAGATTAATCCAACAGATAAAGGATATAGTGGGAATGATAATGGGATGGACATAAAAGGGGGTGAATCTAATCTCACCTCCATATATACTAGTAAATGCACGTACTTTTGCACGTGTGATAGAGTATAATAAGAATATTATTCAATTATAGTCAAATATTTTTTCTAGCCCATGTGATTGAGGTGGTAGGTTTTCTTCTTGTTTGGTTGAGTTTGATTCCCCATTTTGAATATATACAACAAATTTAAGTTTTTTTCAACAATTTTAGTTTAATTTTTTTAAAGAAAATGGTTGATGATATACACGGCTTAGATGGCTCAAAATTGAGCAGAGAGAGAGAGAGAGAGAGAGAGAGAGAGAGAGGGAGATGATGTGCCACTCTATGGAGGGTGGCTACATGTCACCTCTCTATGCTATCATCATGCACGTGCATGATGATAGCATGGGGGTGACATGGTGCCACCTCACGGTGAGGTGTCACCTCACCTCCCTTATTCTCTCTCTCTCTCTCTCTCTCTCTCTCTCTCTCTCTCTCTCTATATATATATATATATATATATATATATATATATATATAAGCTAAGATCAGAAAATTTATAATCTAAGAATGAGTTAATTAGTTGTACCCCTTATAATTTGTACGCATTTTTGGTAACTGTCCCTGTTATTTTAAAAACAAAGAACACCCCCTGGTTTATAGAGTTAATTAGTTGTACCCCTGGTGCATAGAAAAAAGTGAGTGAAAAAATTAAGTATCCAGGGGGTGTTCTTTGTTGTTAAAACAACGGGAACAGCTACCAAAATGCGTACAAATCACAGGAGGGTACAACTAATTAACTCTCTAAGAATACAACTAAATTTGTATTTAAAATCAAATTTTATATAGAATTAATTTTATTTTATAGTATATTATAATTAATCAAGTTTATAACTTCATTTTAGTAAAGTGGGTGTTGAGAATCCAGCCTTGGTTCAAGGAGGTTAGGAAAGTCTAGAACGCCTTGGAGAATGAACAGAAGGAACATTGAAGACGGAAGTATCGATTGTTGCGACCATGCTAGTTATAGAGCAGAGACAGTGACACGAGCGTATCAGTGGTATTCAAATTGCCAAAAACGACAAGTAGATTTTGTGCACAAGTTTGTGCTCACAAAGTATATCGTTGGTATTTGACCAACACATTTGGGCCTTACCAGAATTCTGGTTAGCGCTAATTTAGGAATTTTCTAATCCTAAATTAAATTTTTTTGGTCTTTCTAAGGAGGCTATTCTTTGACGTGCTCATTGAGGAGATTCAAGGAGACATCCACCAATCTATGCAGAGGTCTGTGACTTTGCTTGTAGGGTTTACTCTTCAAGATATAAGGAGGTTCTGTTTGTGGCTATGTCGACTACGTCAGGAAGATCATCATCGCTGGATGGTGGGCAACTACTTACAAAGCGAGAGTCTAGTTAACGTTGGATTTTTTGTGATCCCTTATTGAGATTTGTAGGAGACTGATTATTGGGACAAATGACTCATTATATATTGTATTAATCTTTATTAGTGTGAATATAGATTAGGATTTCTCGAGGTGACGAAGTCACGATATACATTTTATGTTTTGATGTCTTTTCTCTCACGTAGTGGTTTCATTGTCTGTTGTCTTTATGGGTTTCCGGTTTATGTCAAAGCTTTCATTGTCATCCGTTTGACCATACCGAAGGGGCGGGTTCAATAGAAAACCACACTATAACTTATGTACATTTAGGTTGTTGCCACCATTGAGCTAAAGCTCCAAAATAGTTGATAGCCATGGCTTCGGCTATGCTTAATATTTCGTATAGTTTTGGGAAAAACACAAATAAGACACTTTAGCGACGCATAAAAAACGTCGCTAAATGTTCAAAAATGTCAATATCAAGCTTAGTGACATTTTAGCGATGAAAATCTTTTGTCGTGTATTTCATGGTCGCTAACACAAAAAACGTTGCAGGTCATCGCTATTACGACGTTTGGTAGCGACGTAAGCACGTCACTAATATTCTAGTGGATAGCGACTTGAACCGACGAGGAGTTGCTAATTATCCGCGACGTCATTTTTCGTTGTTAAATGTTGTCGGTTTTTTAGTAAGTAGCGCCGTCTTATTTCAGAGTCTCTAAATTCGTCGTAGATTTGACTTATTTGGGTAGTGAAAAGAAACAATGATGTTTTTTTTTTTTGCTTGTTTGGAAACATAATAGAAAGGTCTATTTTGAAAACTAATAAAACTAAAAGAAAGAAAATCTATTTGCTAGGTTTTTTTTTCCTTCCATCTCCTACTTTTTATTTGTTCTATTACAAGAAGGAGAAACATAAATTTAATTAGATGGGATTAAATTACATTTAATTATTAATTAAGTTGATTATTTTTAAAATTTTGGTTAGAATAACGTTAGATTAGATTGTAGTAGAATGTTCTAAAGTTGCTTAACTCTATTACAGTATAAAATGATATTTAACTAGATTAAATTTAAGTTGCATTATAATCTTATAATTAAATTCGATATGGAAAAGGAAGAATTCATTTTGCAATTTAGGTATATATGTTATATAGTCATAAAGGTATTATGAGGCTAGATCTAGACACATGAAGCATGTGAAATTATCTTCATTTTATTTTGCAGTACAACTTTTACCTATACATGCGAGTTAAACCCAAAGTGTTTGTTGTGTATTTTGTAATCTTTCGTTTCTATTGATTTAGTTTTCGATTTTTTTTAAATGTGTTTTATTTCGATAATTTAAAGAAATGACAATATTCAAAAGGGTCATTGTAAGAAGTTTCTACATATTTCAAAGCCAGATTACTTATCAATGGTCATGTTCATTGTATCAAATGATTCAAATCTTAACTAGATATATCAACAAAATTTAGTTATGGAACAATACTATAGCATTTTCTATATTTTGACATGAATTCATATTAAGAGCTTCATATATACTATACTAGGGACCCTTAGGAATCATATATCCCTTATATTAGAAGATACAGTAAAGATTGGTTATCCTATGATGTTTAATTTCACTTATCTACAGTCAGAGTATCCATTACTTTTTCACATATTTTTCTTACCATTTCACACTTCACCACTTTGTTCAAGATGAAACCTCATGTTGATTTCTCATTCCTTTAAATACCCATGCATTCCCCTCCACTAACACTTGATCAACCATGAGCACCAATGGAGGTCACACCCAACAGACAAATCCTTCTCTAATGGATCCCATTTGGACCTTATCATTCTCTCCATCATTGTCTAGTAGTTTTTCCTCTCATCCATTCTCAAGTGCCCATAACCAAAATTCTCTCCATCTTTCTTTTCCCTCATCCTTTTATGATGCTCCAATTGTCCCTAGGTATGGGCCAGATGTTATAATGACCAATGCAACTCCTACAAAGATCACACATTCAAGTGTACTTTTTCCTCTCACACTTGATGTGGATGCATGTTTGGAAGAAGCACAAAAGAGGCAAGAACAATGGGCTTGCAAACACAAAGATGAGGGGAGGAGTAGTGAAAGCATTGGCAAACATCAATTGCATCAAAGCTCAGGAGCCAACTCTACCATCATGAAGGATTCCTCCTCTTCATCTTGTTCAAACAGTAAAGTTGATAGTCCTCACCTTTCCCCTGCGGTATGTCGCTTAAAATATGTGGAAGTTAAATTAATTTCACGGAATTATTTTACCAGGAAAAAAATTTCCATGGAAAATTTTTTACGGAATTAATTTGGGTGTTTGATTGCCGTTATTTTCCATGGAAATTGATATTCTCCTATGGGCTGGACAAGTTTTATTTTCCACTAAGAAAATATGAAAAATGATAAATTTTTGGAAAACAATTCCATGGAAAATATACGCTATCAAACACTACAATTGGTGGAAAATTTGTGATGAAAATATTTTCCATGGAAAAAAAAAACTCAATCAAACACGCACGGCCTTGTTGTATTTCATTTTCTACTATCGATCGTCATTCTTACTTTTCTTCTTTGTTGATCAGTAACTAATTAGGAAATTGTTGTGACAAAACAGAAATTGAAAGTTGTGCTTCGAAAGAAGTTGACAACCACTGACATAAGTGCTGCAGGGAGGATTATTCTTCCGAAGGTTTCTTCTTTCATCTCCTAAACTGCCTCCTTTTTTTTTCAATAATATGGAAAAAATATTATGACATTGCATTTATATTCTAATTCCTTTTTATCTACTTAATTAGAAGTAATATAACTCCTATGTTTTGTGTTTACTAGGCGGATCTCCCATAATTTAAAAATAAATTCATTGCCATTTCCTGTCCTTTATATATATTTTTGTTAAAGTAGAGACGGTCAGTGTAAATTTTTTTTACATAAATTACTAAACTTAGGGGTGATCCGTGTATTTAAACGCAAATATTTCTCTCAAATTGTCATGTAATATAGTTGATTTGTTTTAAATACGCAACAGAAGGAAGCCGAAGCAAACCTTCCTACTCTGTCTGGGATAGAAAGCACAATTTTAGTAATGCGAGATGTTGAGTCCTCACATTCATGGAAAATGAAATACAGGTTATGTTTTCTCTTCTGTTTTATACTTTTCACTAATACTTATTTAATCTATTTGTATATTTATTTCTATTTGTTTTAATAGTTTCCTTAATTACAGATATTGGCCAAATAATAAGAGCAGGATGTACGTTCTTGAAAACACAGGTAAAGCAATACATGTTCATGTATGATAAATTAGGATTAATTTAACTTCAATGTCAATCGATATTCTTGGCATATCTTCTCTGTATAATAAACTCGAGCATTGTATTATTTAGGGTTTATGCAATAAAACTAGAAGAAATTTTTAAGAAATGCTTTATGCACATTAAACAATAGATAGATGTTCAAACGTAAATTTTTTAGAATTGATATTTCATATACAATCGATGAAGTCTAAAATTCCAGAGGAGGTTGCGGATGGATGTTATGTGTTACACTAAAAACCAGCCCCGCATGCATGGACCAAGTAATGGACACATGGTAGTCATGTAATTAAGCTGGTAGAGTTTTTAGAATCAAACTCATTCTTTTATGCTATCTTGCTATTATCAATAATAGGAGAAGTATTTAGCTTAGAAAAATAAATTTATTAGAGGAATATATATTAAAAAAACATATTAGGTTACAAGCAGATAGAACCATACACTCGTTATAACCTATTTGAATCATATACACATATCGCCTTTCATATAATTATTTTTGTAGGAAAAGTGTTGATGCACTAAGGTTTTATTGCATGGTTGTTAGTGTTTCTTACCATGTAGAATAGTTTGATACATGAAGAATTGTGGTGGACTATTCGAGATAAGATACATGGGTATCATTAATTAGGATACTTAGCTACAATAAATATTTCATACATTTGCAACATTATATTCTAAAAACCTATGTAATTGTAATGATCAGAGTAAAATGTCATGGAAATGAGGATGTATTTTTTTTAATTAAATTTATATTATCCAAATAAGAGGACAAGACATCTTTTTCTAGAAGAAAAAAAAAATACATATACTATCTTTTGTCCTTCATTTGTCATATATTTAATTATAAAACAATCAAAACCATAATGTGTAGATTTTCAAAAGATAAAATCTTAAGACAACTTTCTGTCTAGCTTTAGTAAAACTTCTTTTATAATTTTACATACAACAAATATGAATTTTATATTAAAATTTATCATGTCTGAAAGTCGTCGAATAGTTATTATGACACAAAATATAAATTATGACTTGTATCTCGTGAATAAGCAATAAATCATGAATTTGAACCCCATGGTGCCAAAATCTCATGTCGTTTGGTGTTGAAAACCAAGGGGATGTATGAATTTTGTCATGATATTTTCGATTCTAGTGCTTCTTCAAAATGGGTTTTTGGAGATTATCATAAATATTTACAATTCAAAGAGAAATAATGTATTCAAGTTTTATCCTATCTTACTATTGAAACCAACGTTTCTCCCTTCCTTCTTATAAATTATATTCTTTCCTACTTATTTCATTTTTTTTTTAACATGAATTAAGAACTTTGTTTTACTTCACCTTTTTCTTATATCAGAAGTAGTATCTTAGCATATTTTTCATGTCTCATCTGGTAAACTTATTTCCCAACTCAAACAAAAAGATTTAGACTACTTCTTATAATTTGTATATCATTACTTGCTCAATTAATAAGGTTTTATGATCTTCATATGTCAATAATTGTTTTACCATTATACTGTATAAGACTTGAAACTTTGTTCCCAGATTGACCATATTCATAGATTTCATGCTATCTAAACAAATTCACTCTTATATATGCAGGAGATTTCATTAAAGAGAAAGATATGAAGTGTGGAGACTTCATTATTATTCATCAAGATGATAATAAGCAAAATGTATGTTCATATTCATATTCTTAATTTCTATTTTTTCCATAGGAACAATGAAAGACTTGCATAAGCTTTAGTATTTTCATGTTAAGTAATTTTTTAATTTTTGATGTATTCAAAGCTCCATAAGAAGATGAAATTCTAGGAAGAAACATATTTCTCTTTAGTAGTATTTGTTTCATGCCAATATGCATAATCATGATATAATCCTATTTGTTGTTTGCACTAAAGGCAATAGTCAGTTAAAGTTGATATAATTCATTATTTTGACCAATCCATATTCATTATCACACTTTATCATATTTATAGTAAAATGTAATAAATTAGTATTTTCAAACATGCATCAAGAAATAATATAAGACAATTTTAGCAAGGGTTAGTCTTTAGCTTGTGATTTAATAGACATTGTAGCAAAAGAATGTTATATCTTGTTGTGTATCTATTGTATTAATTTTTTTTCTATGTTCTTATTTTCATCATTGCACTACAATCATGCAGTGGCTTTAAATATATTTACATTAAAAATTGTTAACAACGTAAGTTAAAAGTTTCATAAATAAATTAGTACTTTGCTTCTTATATAATCTATTTTTGAAACTCATTATCAAAGCTAATACTGAAAATATGTTACTTACTTTCTACATTTACATTGATCCTTGATGTGTTATCGAGAGCAGTTCATCTCAGCCAAGAAATCTCAAGGCCAAGAACTTCTCTAACTTCTCCATTTGCTACAAGAGGATGGGAAAAGGAAACAAGAAAAAAAAAAACAGATTACCAAAAAAAATGACAAGCTTCAGCTGGAAGATAGTAAGATGCAACATCCAAATAACTAGTAATTGTGAGTCATGGGATAATGTCTTATATCTCAATGTTCAGTGTGTTGGCCCATTTGGTCATATGGTCAAACCTGATTTTAATAATTGAATAAACTCTGTCTGGATATACAAAGCTAGTCGGGACATCTCGGACTCTTGAACATGATCAAGAATGGCTATCCACTGCATTCAAGACCGAAGATCTGTTTGCCTACTCGAGTCTGTAATTCCTTATGCAATGTATTTTCATTTTATTTGAGTCTAGAAATATGTTGTACACCGAGTCGTACTGGCAAATAGGCTACCCTCAAATGAGTTCAAAATATTTTTAAAATAACCTCTCAAAAAGGTTTACAAAAAGATTTCAAAAAGGTTTTCAAAAATCACCAAAAAGCTTTTTCAAAACCCTAACTAAACCCTGACTTAACCCTGACAGAACTCGGACCGAGTTCGGCCAGAGTTCGGCCAGAGTTCGGTTAGTGGCCGTTGTGATTTTGAATCCTTGGAACTTGGTCCTCCTGCAGTTGCGGATTTGACCGAGATTTGCTCATAGAGTTCTGCCCGAATTCTGTCCGAATTCTGTCAGAAGTCTGCCTTTGAAAGTCCTATAAATAGAGAAGGATTTCGATCATTTCAACACACTCATTCACTTTCAATCTTCTCTCTATCTAAAGCTTTCAGTCTTTCAAAGAGTTTTCTAGAGCTTTCAATTTCAGATCCCAAGCCGATTACAATCCTCTAGTCGATTTGCCAGTGCGGTACGGTCTAGAAGTTTCTGAGAGATTGTAATCAGAAGGCTTGATTGAAGAATACCTCTTCACATTTGAAGTTGGTCGAGTTCTTCGTATCAAAGCTCGCGTTGTAGAAGTTGCAAGAAAACTTGCGATTTTTCTAATAGTGGATTCAACTGGTAGCAAGAGTTCTACCGACTGGATTAGTCCTCAACAGAGGGATACCAGTATACATCGCTGTCTTTGCGTTTGCTCTCTTAACTCTGTCTTTACTTTATTTCAGTTGTGATTAATATTCTGTGATTGTGCTGCTAACATTTTTTAATTAGCATTATTCCGCTGCCAACTCTATTCACCCCCCCCCCCCCCCCTCTAGAGTATTACGCTTTACTATTTCGTTCCTACACAGTGAACTCAATTCAGTGAATATAATCTAACTTATGTAAAAGGTCCCCGAAAGCTTGAATGATTGTAGATTGTAATCTTTTTATAATTTTATTTTATGTTAGATGACAACAACATATATTCTTACAATTAAGGTAAAAAAGGAATTTTTTTTTAATATACCTTTTTAGTGTTATCTACTTGTTTAGTCTAAAATTAAGAAAGCGTTTACAATGTTACAATGTTAAAACTAAAAAATAAAAAAATCCTTATATACCACATTTAATATATATATAATCAACTAAGTCACCCTTACCTCTCTTTCCTATTTTGTATCTCGTCATTTCATGTCAAAATCAATATTATAAAATACCCATTGTTGAATGTATCTTGACATTGTATATCAATGGCCATAAATGGTGTTTTCATCACTTTAAAATATATTTTTACAATTTACCAATAACAAAATTGAGTTGAGAAAATCTTCCTATAATTTCTTACTAAAAAAATAACTAATTCAAAACTAAGTATTTGCCAAGTAATGAAATTTGTTGAATAAGAAAACATTAAACAAAAAATTGTGTCCTAACTATAACTATTGTTACTAGAGTACCAAAAACTAATATATTTTAGCAAGAAGTCATACCTATAGGCCAATTTCGAACCTAGAGTTTTCTATTATATGATCATAAAGAAATAGAATTGTTTTCACAAGTATCTCGAACGTGCTTTTTAGTAGTTATACTAGAACTATCACCAACTTTGTTTGTAAATAAAAACAACGCTGCTAAGCTTGGCGGTATTTATTTTTTGATGTGAGATCATTGCACGAACATATTGTATTGAGTAAAACTACTTACACGTCCCCACAATGTATGATTGAGGTATCTATCTAAATCTTACCCATGACATAGTCTCTGCCTCTGAATAAAACTTACAATGTTCTTCTATGTTTAATCAGATAATATCAACTAAAAATAGTGTACATATGTGAAGGTCATTGGCATAACAAGTCATCATAGACTATAGCGTGATTAGACGGTGATCCTTTCAGCGTGGTTGCGAGCCCGCTGAAAGTTCCTAATCACCCGTGCTAGGATCCAGCATAGCTATATCGTTTCCACCTAGGCCGAATCGGTCCCGTGGCCTCCCGGATTGCCGCTCGAGGAAATAAAATCTTATACACAAGTTGTACATGATCGTGCTAGACTAAACTAGTTATTCAAGCATGGTCTACTAATTCATAAGAAACTTAATCAATTCAGTGTATTCTGATTTATCCTTGCAACATTCATTAATAGATTTGCTTAAAACAATTCTATAACGGGCATAACATAAAAAAGCATGTAGTAGTTTCATGATATAGTCATTCCATAGTGGATATACATAAGTAAACATACAACAATGTTATGATTTATTTCTGTGGGAATAAGCATTTCAACTACGTGTCGATGCATATACATCTAGCATTTCATTTTATCGGTATCGCTAATTGATTGGAGAAAAGAGGATCAAGGACATAAATGTCAAGTCACTCATCGTTGATTGAATGAGACGAGATAAAGAGGTCCTCTATACTACGCTCGCCTCCGCGATCACCTGTAATCGCATAACCAAATGATCAATACCCTATCATTTCTATCTGAATTCGACACGAAGTACGAAGTTCAAAGAACGCAAGCAATAAAATCCATCAAAAGTATTCTCGAAAACGTATTCATAAAACCAATGCGAAAATTTGGACCACCCTGCCCTACCCTGCCATCAAGCAAATAAATAAATAAATAAATAAAAACTGCCATCAAGCAAATAAATAAATAAATAGATGACAAATTTATAAATTAAAAAAATGGACTGTCCTAAGAGCATCTCCAACCCTATTGTCTTGTTAAGTGTTGTGAGTCTTAGGTGGCTCCTATGTGGCATGAGCCACAAGACAATGTCTTGTTTATGTGGCAAAATTATATCTCAAAAGACAATGAGATAGAAAAACTATCTCCAATGCAAAAGTATTGAGAAGATAATAAAAAGTATTTTTTTCAACTTCCAAGACAACTTTTAAGACAACTACTCATGTTCTTTCTTTTTTCTAATATTTTTTTATTCATAATTGATGACATGGAAGAGAAGACATTGTCAAGTGCATTGTCTAGAACAAGACAATCAATTTCACAATGTCTTCTTTAATTTTTGCCACATAAGCTTCACAATTGACTTGACAATTGCATTGGAGAAGAACTTTTGAATAAAATTTTGTCCCTATGTGGCATTAACTTTTTTTTTCCAAAGTCACAATAGGGTTGGAGATGCTCTAAGCAAACTTGGAAGTGCCTGCAAAATTTCCCCTTTTGACCCTACAACACCACCTCCTCAACTATCACCAATAAGATAAGCCTGCTACCTCTCTATCAGTAGAACAACCCAACTCCCACTCCACCAAAAAAATGGCCATCACTGCCACCTCCGCCGCCATGGCCACCACCCTCTCCTCCTTCTCTTCCCTCTCCCTCCACCCCCACCTCTCCTTCCCCGCCGCCTCCCTCCCCTTCAAGCCCGCCAGACCCCGCCGCCCCTCCCTCCTCCTCGCCCGCTCCTCCTCCGACCCCATCGACACCTCCTTCTTCGACAACGTCAACCCCAACGAGGACATCCCCTTCGACCCCCCCGCCCCGCCGGAGGGCTACGTCCCGGAGCCCTCCTTCGACGACCTCCCGCCCGAGTCCGAGGACGCCGTCGCCGCGGCCTACGAGGAGATCTACGGCCCCGCGTACAGCGGCGTCAGCGTGCTCGGCAACGACGTGTACGTGATGGACGCCAAGCTCAAGAAGACCAACACCATCGGCGGGCTGGGGAGGAAGAGGAGGGAGAAGGCCACGGACGGCTTCGAGGAGAGGGTGGTGCAGGTGCGGAGGGTGACGAAGGTGGTCAAGGGGGGGAAGAAGCTCAGCTTCCGGGCGATCGTCGTGGTCGGGGACAAGCAGGGGAGGGTCGGGGTCGGGGTGGGGAAGGCCAAGGAGGTGGTGGACGCGATCGTCAAGTCCGCGGCCAACGCCCGGAGGAACATCATCGCGGTGCCCATGACAAAGTACTCCACCTTCCCTCATAGGTATACTAATTTCTTCCACTCTCTCTCTCTCTGTGTGTGCATCTGTTGTACTCTTCATACTTAACACGGATACCGCAAACCACGACACGGACACGGGTACATCACGTACGTCGGTGCCCTAGTGTGTTCTGGAGTGTCTTTTCCGTGTCGAATACATGTTAGACATGACAGCTACAGGTATAATAGGTCCCTGATCTTTTTGGTGTGCCCCTGCTTTCTAGCCTGCTAGGGTAGCTATGAGCAAGAGAGGGCCTTAATCAAGGTTCAAAACGGTGATAGACAGGTGCGCAACGGAGAGGGTCCGCCAACTGCCTAGGCACCGCCAAGATGTTTGATACATTTTGGACGTTTTTTACTATTCTACCATTGTTTTTGTGTGTGCATAATATGCATATTTTAAGAGTGTTTTATACATCTAGCATTTCAACTACGTGTCGATGCATATACATCTAGCATTTCATTTTATCGGTATCGCTAATTGATTGGAGAAAAGAGGATCAGGGACATAAATGTCAAGTCACTCATCGTTGATTGAATGGGACGAGATAAAGAGGTCCTCTATACTACGCTCGCCTCCGCGATCACCTGTAATCGCATAACCAAATGATCAATACCCTATCATTTCTATCTGAATTCGACACGAAGTACGAAGTTCAAAGAACGCAAGCAATAAAATCCATCAAAAGTATTCTCGAAAACGTATTCATAAAACCAACGCGAAAATTTGGACCACCCTGCCCTACCCTGCCATCAAGCAAATAAATAAATAAATAAATGGCAAATTTATAAATAAATAAAAACTGCCATCAAGCAAATAAATAAATAAATAGATGACAAATTTATAAATTAAAAAAAATGGACTGTCCTAAGAGCATCTCCAACCCTATTGTCTTGTTAAGTGTTGTGAGTCTTAGGTGGCTCCTATGTGGCATGAGCCACAAGACAATGTCTTGTTTATGTGGCAAAATTATATCTCAAAAGACAATGAGATAGAAAAACTCTCTCCAATGCAAAAGTATTGAGAAGACAATAAAAAGTATTTTTTTCAACTTCCAAGGCAACTTTTAAGACAACTACTCATGTTCTTTCTTTTTTCTAATATTTTTTTATTCATAATTGATGACATGGAAGAGAAGACATTGTCAAGTGCATTGTCTAGAACAAGACAATCAACTTCACAATGTCTTCTTTAAGTTTTGCCACATAAGCTTCACAATTGACTTGACAATTGCATTGGAGAAGAACTTTTGAATAAAATTTTGTCCCTATGTGGCATTAACTTTTTTTTTCCAAAGTCACAATAGGGTTGGAGATGCTCTAAGCAAACTTGGAAGTGCCTGCAAAATTTCCCCTTTTGAACCTACAACACCACCTCCTCAACTATCACCAATAAGATAAAAGCCTGCTACCTCTCTATCAGTAGAACAACCCAACTCCCACTCTACCAAAAGAATGGCCGTCACTGCCACCACCGCCGCCATGGCCACCACCCTCTCCTCCTTCTCTTCCCTCTCCCTCCACCCCCACCTCTCCTTCCCCACCGCCTCCCTCCCCTTCAAGCCCGCCAGACCCCACCGCCCCTCCCTCCTCCTCGCCCGCTCCTCCTCCGACCCCATCGACACCTCCTTCTTCGACAACGTCAACCCCAACGAGGACATCCCCTTCGACCCCCCGGCCCCGCCGGAGGGCTACGTCCCGGAGCCCTCCTTCGACGACCTCCCGCCCGAGTCCGAGGACGCCGTCGCCGCGGCCTACGAGGAGATCTACGGCCCCGCGTACAGCGGCGTCAGCGTGCTCGGCAACGACGTGTACGTGATGGACGCCAAGCTCAAGAAGACCAACACCATAGGCGGGCTGGGGAGGAGGAGGAGGGAGAAGGCCACGGACGGCTTCGAGGAGAGGGTGGTGCAGGTGCGGAGGGTGACGAAGGTGGTCAAGGGGGGGAAGAAGCTCAGCTTCCGGGCGATCGTCGTGGTCGGGGACAAGCAGGGGAGGGTCGGGGTCGGGGTGGGGAAGGCCAAGGAGGTGGTGGACGCGATCGTCAAGTCCGCGGCCAACGCCAGGAGGAACATCATCGCGGTGCCCATGACAAAGTACTCCACCTTCCCTCATAGGTATACTAATTTCTTCCACTCTCTCTCTCTCTCTCTGTGTGATGTGTGTGCATCTGTTGTACTCTTCATACTTAACACGGATACCGCAAACCACGACACGGACACGGGTACATCACGTACGTCGGTGCCCTAGTGTGTTCTGGAGTGTCTTTGCCGTGTCGAATACATGTTAGACATGACAGCTACAGGTATAATAGGTCCCTGATCTTTTTGGTGTGCCCCTGCTTCCTAGCCTGCTAGGGTAGCTATGAGCAAGAGAGGGCCTTAATCAAGGTTCAAAACGGTGATAGGCAGGTGCGCAGCGGAGAGGGTCCGCCAACTGCCTAGGCACCGCCTAGATGTTTGATACATTTTGGACATTTTTTTTACTATTCTACCATTGTGTTTGTGTGTGCATAATATGCATATTTTAAGAGTGTTTTATACATAACTAAGTTGTACAACAAAGATTTATGAAGTTTCGGTCTTGTAAAAGTGAACCATAGCTCCATAATGTTTTGCAAAACTGTTTTGCCAAAACATCTAGTCAGGTATTGCTCCGCCTAGACGTCTGCCTACGCCGCCTCACCTCCGTCTATGCCGCCTCACCTCTGCCTACGCCGCCTCACATCCGTCGGCTGCCTACTCACTGCCAACGACAAAAACGGTGCAGAGAGCGGCCGCCTAGGGCACTAGGCGGCCGCCTCGACCTCCATCTAGAACACTAGCCTTAATATAGGAGAACGTAAAAGATTGAAGTCCAATTGTAAGTTGATAGACATACAACTTTGGTCATTCGCTTAAAGCTAAGGGTGAAGCCAAGGATGACACTTCGAGTTTTTTCTAGAATAGAAAACAGCTTATGTAGAAGCCAAACTTCGAAATTTCTGGTATACTAATCTGAATTAAATCTCCTTTAGTTAATATCTTATGAATAGCTAAAGAACATAATGACGTTGTCTATTCTTTTATGGAGCATTCTTATACTCCATGGCCGACCCCATTCTGATGGCAGAAGGCTTGGATGATGAGGAGCTAAACAACATAATGATATTCGTGGAAGCAATCACGAAGTCTGTTACCAGAATACATATCGAACTTAATAAGGTAATGGGAGAAACACCAGAAGTTGTAAAATTTGTGCTGTTGTTGTAGATACATTCCCTATGAATATCTAAATGATGTTATGCTATTGTTGGACGCGATCACAATGTCTGTCACCAAGGGAAGGAGGAATTTTATCATGATGCTGATGATCATATATGTAGTTGATTTCCACATCAAGGTAATTGTTAGACTGGTGGGATGCGTCTAAAAGAGCACTATTCCTGTCGGAATTCTGTTTAGGAGTTTTTATGGGGTAAATGAAATGTGGCACTTCTTGATATACTGAAGAAACAATACATTCTATGAGGAGTTATTATGTGTAAGAAGCGATAGAGTCATTGTTGAAGGAGCTGATAGGATTAGGGATTTACCAAAAAAAAAACATTTATTTCTTAATGAAACAGCAAAGGTGGCCCTTGACAGGGCTGAAAATGTTTTGTTGATACGTTCCGAAGAGCTTGAGCCAGTATTCTGGCAGAAGTAAACAATATCTTGAATCTTGATGTTATTTTGATTAAACCAAGCATATATAGTATCAATCCACTGAATGTTGGCAGGAAATTAAGTGTTTGGATTTCCATGTAGTCAAGTGAAACAAGGATATGCAGTAACGCAGGTGGAAGAAGTGCACATCTGAATAGATTTCTATACGTTATCTAGATGACAATAACTATATTGTCACATATTAACATTGATATTGTAGAATCTACATTCACATGCACTCTGCCATCTGTTGCTGAGGATTATAATTGAATGGAAATATGCAATTAGAGATGAGACCAAGCATGTAGTGTATGTACCATCCACCGAATGTTGACAAAAATAGAAAGAAGCTGTATGGGTTTCCATGGAATCAAGTGCATGAGGGTACATATTTCGCAGCGGATAACCAAAAACCGCACATGAGAATTGATTACTATACTCACATATGTAATGAGAATAAAGTAAGTCTATACTTTAATTGTTAAAGTTTAATAACCTAATGATATCACTAGTTACGCCAGTTGCTAGCTATTGCTTAATTGTATACTAGCTATTGTATAGTTGTTCACTTGTCATTATTCCTATGTAGTTGTTTTAAATAGTTTGGCCCTGAGCCTAAGAGAGTATAGACTTCGGGATCGGCAGTATTGACACTATTGGTGGTTTCGGATCGAATTATTGGGTTTTCTGGTCTCAAAAAGTAAATACTTATTAATAAAGTAGTAAAATTTTAGAAAAAAATGTTTTATACATTTAGGTATAATTTTAAGTATTTAATATGTTGTTTCTTAGTAGTTTTGAAATTGAATGAAATAGTGGTCACTCTTGCGGATTCATTTACATGGGATAGATAGGTTTTCTTCTTTTACAATCTTACTATGCTTTTACCTTGTTGATTGGTCTTTTTCATTCATTTTTTTGCCAAATTGACTAGAAAAGAGACCCCAAATATCAATATCGGTCCGTATCGATATTGGTCGGTTATGCCAAACCGTATCGGTATCGGCCAATACTACAAACTATGCTATAAATCCATGTATACACACTCAACAGTAGATCTCAATTTGGGGTCTATCCATCATTTTACATATGACTCTTGTCTTATCTCTGCCTCACTTGTTCACTCTGCCTTGGTACATACTGTTGATGGATAGACTCAGAGATTTGCCTCGTTTTTTGTTCCCCATGGTCATGTTTACTTTGTCCTTGTACTATCTAGTCCCTCTCGGTACTGACAAGTGGTTAGTAGTTTAGTTTGTTTTTAATGAATCCTATATCTGTCATGTTGATGTTGTTCACATCGTTAGCCAGTTTGTCTCAGCCCACTGTAGTACTTATTATGCAACTCTCTTTCGGTTTCTTTGTTATCTCCGAGACACTATCACTATATAACCTTCGCTACATGCTTCCTTATGCCTTCTTGTGTTTATATCGTCTATATTGGCATTGATTGGACTAATGATACCTCCAATCGGAACTCTACTTAAGGATTTTGGGCGACTCCTTGATCTCTTTGTAGTATTAGAATATGATATTGTATCTCAATCTAGTGCAGAGGTCGAATTTTGCTCTATGACTACCAGTGTTCTAAAAATCTGCTAAGGCAATTAGGCGGCCGCCGACCGATCGAAAATCTCATGTTCCGAGGGTTTGTGCGCATGTTCGGGCCTAGGCGGGACTGTTCGGGCATGTTCGGCGCTGTGTTGTTGTTCGGATTTTGAGTTTTTTTTATGCTTAGTTGTATCGTGGAGATTTTTTATATTTTATTTGGATTAAGAACATTGAAATTCAAATTTGTAATATGGATTTTAAATTTTAAATTTTTAAATTTTTAAATTTAAAATTTATATTTAAAATTTATTAAGATTTTAAATTTTAAATTTATTAAGATTTTAAATTTAAAAAAATTATGAATTGTATTATGGATTTAGAACATGTTTGGATTTCAAATTTTGAATTTCAAATTTGTATTATGGAATTCAAATTTTAAATAAATAAATAAAAATAGTTCAGTGCCTAGGCGCTAGGTAGCCCTCCGCTGCACCGAATCCGCATAGAAAATTTTAGAACAGCGATGGCTAACTTATACAGACATTCCCATAGCACTTATTTATACTACAGTAATGCCAAGGCTGGCTGTCCATATTGCTAGCAATGCCGTAATTTATGTTTGCATAAAACATACTGAGATTGATTGCCTCTTCGTGCGACACCATTATCTTGCAAGGATCTTTCTTCTCTTTGCCACTTACCGCTTGTAGATTGCTTACTTCTTCGCCAAGGCATGCGCTTTCCAAAAGAAACTCATTTCTGCTCAACGAACTCTAGTTGGTTTGACTCAATGTGAGTTTGAGGAGCGTAGGAGTGGTGTGTTAAGTATACTGCTAATGATGGCACTAATTACGTCGCTTGCTAGTTATTGTATAGTTGTCATGCTAGCTATTCTCCTTTATTCTTATGTAGTTTCCTTTAGATAGCTTGGTCTTGAGCCTAATGGGATAATCTTGATTTGGATTTTAACAAATCCTTCAACTCTAATGGTATCTTAGATACTACATTCATATGCACACCGCCAACACTCTTTTTGGGATTTAAGTGGTGCTGGCTTTGCGGATCCCGGACTTCTTTGGGATGAGGATGAGGCTCGGATTGTACATTCAAATGCAGCTGAATATGTTTGCCTCGATATTCGACACAGTTGTTGGTGGTGGCTGCTTGGGCGACCTTTCCCAGCCCAGCTAATTAACTGCTCTGCTGCACACTGATTTAGTGGCTTCTGACTATTCAACTAGATGTGCCTAGATTCGCATGCATCACTGACAAGTTGCTATCACATTTGTATATAGTATGATGATACACGTCTATGCTGTTATCAAGTTTATGTCGGTTCTTTGTTTTGAATATTACCATGATCATTTCAGTTTCCTAATACACGATATGAGTTCTGTTATTGCCACCACCTACTTATGCCAGCTCCAGATAGGAGGGATCATATACTACTAGTCAAAGAAGCTGCTAGAGCTAGGGGTAGGCCTAAGGGCTCGTTTGGATGTAGTTTTTGTATTCCTAGGAATTCCTATTCCTTTCCCATGGGAAAGGAATTCAGCATTCCCATACCCATGTTTGGTTAGGTTGGGGATATGTAGTCCAAAAAATTCAATTATTTCATTTCCATGCTTGGTTCACACACGGACATGAATCTTGATTTGTTTAAATTTTCATAAATACTATTTCATGATGATACTATTATCATTCACATGTTTGGGATAGAAGTTGTAGTTTTGAAAGTAAAATGGAGGGTATTAGCGTCCAAACAAAATACCCAAACAACATTTCTAGGAACGCAAAACTATTCCCAAGGGGGGGCTTGGGAATAGCTTTTCCACACCAATGGAAATATGAAGCCCCTCGGATTTCCCCCTAATTTTCAATCCTAGACGTACCAAACATGGGTAGGGAATTTAAAACCCATTCCAAAGTCTCCAAATTTGAACCAAACGCCCCCTAAGAGATTGATGCCGTAAAGTATGGATATGGCTTTTGCTAAAGTGAGAGAGGTTGGCCCTTGACTGACTTGAATGGGAGATGAGGCTTCATGTATACAGCCCCAATAAATTGGGAATGGAAGACTTTCTTGTTATTATCCTTCTCTTCTTTCATTTCATCAGTTTAGTTCCGCTCTTTTCATTCTTCTCCCCATCCTCTCTCGGAATTTCACTCCCTGAGCTTCTCCACTGTCAAGATTTAAATGCAGGATTTGGAGGGATTAAAGGTGGTCTAAGGAGTGCTTTTGATATTTATACGTGGATTTGAAGATTAAAATTCTTTGGCATCTTACTGTTCTTTCTTGTACACTTGGACCCATGCCATTCTATTTTTCCAGACTCTTTTTTCTCATCAACCTGTTATCTTCTTCTGCTTCTCTTCTCGTTGATGAATTTTGAACACAATGACAGGGCTGACGGAGACTATGGAGCCGCAAAGGTTATGCTGAGGCCTGCTTCCCCTGGTACTGGAGTTATTGCTGGCGGATCCGTGAGGATCGTGTTAGAGATGGCAGGCGTAGAGAATGCTCTGGGGAAACAGCTTGGAAGCGATAACGCCCTCAACAACGCCAGAGCCACAGTCGTCGCTGTCCAAAAGATGAGACAGTTTAAAGACGTAGCTCGTGAGCGCGGGATCCCCATGGAAGAACTGTGGAAATGAAGGAAATCGTGGACATCGAACGACCTTGTAACTGGGAATACTTTGCTTTTTGGGTGGCAAGATCCATTTATTTTTTATTTTTTTTCTTGCTAAATTTTTGTGTATTTTATCTGTTCAAATTGCTGGTTTAAGTGAATCACTGCAAACTGGATAGCAGTTGTGCTGGAAAATCGAGACGTGGTTGATCGAATATCAAAATCAGGTTGGTCATTGACTTGTTGTGCCAACACAATCAATCTGCTCTCTAGCTATTTTCATGGATACTCGTCCATTTTTCCTAAATGATAAGGGGAGAAACAATCATTTAGGGAGAGTTCGCTAGATTACAGGAAACTATCACCCAAAATCGTACAATTTGTTAATTATCAAAATGAGAGAGATTGATAAATGATATAATTAATTCTTGTACTTTTTTTTTTAGAAAAATTTTGAGTGGTACCCCACTTATATTACCCATATTTGTAGTGCACCTCACATTGTTCCACATATACATAAGTCACCCACTTCTAACGAAAAACGTCAAGTAATAACGTTGTTGGCCTTTAAAACACTTGCCATGACCGTAATACCCCTCCCCCCTTTCCTTGCTGTTGAGTGGAAGGAATTTATATTGGAAAATCCGAAAATGCCCTTCCTCCTATTTACAAAGCCCAATCTCTCCCCCTTTCTTTGCTGTCGCAGAAGAGGTTCCCAAAGCTCACAGCAAAGCCTTCGATAGATCTCCCATGGCCGGCCATTCATTGGAGATTAGGGTTAGGCTTTCCTCTCTCTCTGTCACTCAAACTTTTACTCTCTCTTTTACTCTTTCTTTCTCATTTGATAGATTGATTTGTTTTTCAACATGCATTTTTGTTGTGTTTTGTGTAGGAAAAATGTCAAATATGCTCTAAAAATACCCATATCGCAGACGAATGTTACTTTTTGAGGTCACCGTGCAAGAGTGGAAATTGTAAGGGGATTCGGTACGTGTCGAAGTCAAATACGAAGGCTAACCCCGGAAGGAAGTTTTTGAAGTGTCCCCTATGCTTGGATTTTGAATGGTTGGATGTTGCAATTTATGAAGGCAAGCAGGAAAGTTCATCTTCCACAATTAAAAGGGAAGGGTGTTTTACGTGCGGTCAATTAGGTCATTGGAAACAACAATGTCCATGGAAGGAAGCCTCTTGCCCTAATTCTAATTGTCGAGGAAAGAGAGTTGTAATGGTGTCAAAGAGGAGCCACAGCTATGGAAGACGATTCTTACAATGTCTAAAATGCAACAATGCATTTCAATGGTTGAATGAAGCTACCGAGCGTGATAACCCGTCCGTGTCGAAAATTCCTGTTCAAATTGTTGTAAACACAACTTTAGAACAGTTGTGTAAGAGATTTGGAAAAGACTTGGCTATGTAAACATGAAATTTATCTAAAATGATGTATCTTTTCATGTATATAAATGCAAGAAAGTTTATTGGTTAGCTATGTGAATGTATTCCATATCTGCTCATTCTCAGTCGTACATATCTGTGAATTACATATAGTGCACATTCAAGAATAAGAACAAATATCTGTGAATTACATATCTGTGAATTACATGACAACAATTCCATTCCAAATGAACATTCCAAATGATAGTGTCTAAACAGTTTACAAGTGAACATTCCTGGAGATAGCACATTCAAGAACATTCCTGGAGATAGAACATTCCTGGAGATAGCACATTCCAAATGATAGTGTCTAAACAGTTTACATTCCTGGAGATAGAACATTCCTGGAGACAGTTTACATTCCTGGAGACAGTTTACATTCCTGGAGAGAGCAATCCTGGAGACAGAATGAAACTCTTTACATTCCTGGAGTAGTTAACATTCAAGAATGAAATTAAATCAATCCTGGAGACTGAATGATAACAAATAGAGTGAACATTCAAGAATGAAATTAACATTCCTGGAGAGTCAAAATGATAACATTCCTGGAGAGTGAACATTCCTGGAGATACACAGAAGAGTCAAAATGATAACATTCAAAATGAAATTAAATCAATCCAGGAGCTGTTGAGTCAAAATGATAACATTCAGGAGCAGTTAACATTCCAAACATCCAGGAGCAGTTTACATTCCAAACATCCAGGAGCAGTTAAATACAATGTACAAAATGATTCCAACCTAAAACATCTCCTTTCACCTAACATCCAAAATGATACGAGTTTACATCCAAAATGATACCAGTTTAGATACAATGTACAAAATGGCCAAAAACATCGATTTCCTTTCACCTAACATCCTGGAGATTCTCCTGATGGGCCCGTAGCAGCCTTCCCTCGCCTTGGCCCCCTTGAAACCTTTGGCCTCTTGTAGACAGTATTTGTTACCCTTCGTGGCCTAGGTGACTTAGGTTCCCTTGGTGGCCTAGGATCCCTGCGTTTCTTTGTGTTTCCTCCAATGGGTCCTCCCTGGCACCCTCTTGCATTGTGATCAGAAGGTAACTTACATCTTCCACAAATCCTCTGCCTCTTGGAAGCTCTTCGAATCTCATCAGATTCTAGCCTCCTTACTCCCCTTGGTCTTCCTGGTAGTCTGTGTCTACCAGGTGGACCCACCTCATATGCAGGCTAAAAAATAGAAACACAAGTAGAAGAGACATACAAGCAATGAAGTATGTTAGTTAAAGGAAATGAAATAGAAACTTTGTTGTGGAAGTAGTGAGATTAATTACTTGATCCCATAAGCTTTGTTCTGGCAATGGAACAATCTTTCCTGCGTAAACCTTCTTGTAGGTACTGGCATGATAGTAGGGACTAGAGAACCTATACGAAGAAAAAGAAGAAAGTGAGCACCATTAAAAGAGACATCCAATTTAAAGAGAGACATCCAATTTAAAGAAGAATACTCACATTGTCCAGCTGGGCCTGCTAGGTAACAAGACAGCTACAGCATGAACACATGGGAGCCCAGTTAAATCCCAAACACAGCAGTCACAGGTTCTGGCATTGACATCTACAGTCCATCTGTTCTCAATGGAGAACACACTAGTGACACAAAACAGCCCCTCATCAGCCCCATTGACATGATATCTGTTCACTTGCTTTTCCCTTTGGTCAATCATTTTCTTAGCTCTTGGAGTTAGGTCAAAGTTACTCCATTCTTTTGAAGTCATTTTCCTATCGTAAATCAACTTCATGACCATCATATGAAACATTTCCACAAGCATGGTGACTGGTTTAGATCTGATTTCACCTATCCAATTGTTGAAGCTTTCTGAGAAGTTATTTGTTATGTGCTCACACTTTGTTGTTCTATCAAAATGAGATCTACACCACCTAATAGTGAAAAAAGTATGTTAGTTAAAGAAAAATATGGACAAAGAATAGTCCCAATATGGACAAAGAATAGTCCCAATATTTCACACTTTGTTATGTGCTCACCCAACCTAGAAAGTTTAGTACCAGAGCCCAAATATACTGCACTTGGAGTCAAAAAACAATGTTCCTAAACCGGGCCTAGCCCATATATCAAAGACAATTTAAAAGATCACCTAAGACAAATAAATTAGTATCAGAGTAACATACTAAGTGACCAGCCATCAAATATTGGTGAAATGATACATGTTGTAGTTCTCAGCCATCAAATATTGGTGACCAATGGGACATTGCGTTGCAATTGCTTCCATCCATTTAGCATGATCTACATGTCTGTATGCTCTAGCTGCACCCCAAGTTAGGTGTTTCATCTGCTTACTACCATTGACCTGGGCTTTGAAGTTTTTGTAGAAATGCCTAAAGCAAAATCTGTGGGGGTTTCCATAGAACTCAGTATCCACAGCTATTCCCAGGCCTTTCTGCCTGTCAGATATGAAGGTTATCCTTCCTGGATGTTGCAGCAACTTCTCCTTAATCAAACTAAGGAAATGGCCCCATGTTGCTTGGCACTCAGATGTGCATATGTATATGGCAAGTGGAAATAACCCATTATTGCCATCCAGAGCTGTTGCAGACAAACAAACCCCACCATACTTTCCTTTAAGATGACACCCATCCAATCCAACTAATGGTCTGCATCCATTTATGAATCCAGCCCAACTTGCTTCATATCCAATACAGCAGTACCCAAACTCTGTGGTCCCTGGAATATTTCTACAATAAGCTACACTCCCTGTCCCACAATAATGTAGAGAGACAACTTCAGGTTAGTGATTGGTCCAATATGCAACTAAAGTGCAACTAAACTAAGCAGATGTGGTCCAATGCAGATGTGTCTACAGGAGCTTTAAAATGCAACTAAAGTTTTAAAATGCAGATGTGGTCTAAAGTTTTAAAGTTTTAAAATGCAACTTCAGGTTAGTGTCTACAGGAGCTTTAAAAGTAAACTAAACTAAACTAAACTAAACTAAATAAACTAAACAAAAGTAAACTAAAGTTTTAAAGTTTTAAAATGCAGATGTGGTCTAAGCAGATGTGGTCCAATGCAGATGTGTCTACAGGAGCTTTAAAAGTTTTAAAATGCAGATGTGGTCCAATATGCAACTAAACTAAACTATATAACTGAAAGTGAAACTGGGTAAAAGTAAACTAAACTAAACTAAACTTTATAACTAAACTAAACTAAACTTTATAACTGAAACTGATTAAATTGCAACTAAACTAAACTAAACTTTATAACTTGATACCTGGGTTTGTTCTTCCTATTTGTCTTGCAACCTCAGGAGCTTTACTATAGCTTTCTTCAAAGCCACCAAACAACTTTTGCTTCACTCTGCCCAATGCGTAGTGGGCATTCCAATATGTGACCTTCACAGTATACTTGGACCACATCTGCTTCTGCACATCCTTTGCCTTCCATGAAGTGTGGTGTGCCTTGATATCCTCTTCCAAAACTTCAGCTATGAATTTACTAGTGGCCATTTTGTTCTTCAGGTTTGAGGTGTGCTTACAAGTGTGCACATCATTCAATTGCCTTAGAGTACAAGTGGTCTTATCAGAACTTGAAATTCTCACCCTGAACATCCATGGGCATGCTTCATCTTGACACACACCCCAGATTCTACTACGATCATTCTTCACAAATGTAATCTCATATCTGTTCTTTATGGCACAAGATCTTAAATATTTTCTGCACTCCTCAGGATTAGTCCATTGCTGCCATAGGACTAGGCCACTAACCACTGGAGCTGTGTACTGCTCCTCAGCCATCTCTCCCTCACTGTACAGATCATCTACAGGGTCATTTTCCTGCCCAACTTCTTCAGACCCTTCAGAATCAGATGACTCAGAGCTATGATAGTCATCTACAGGGTCAATTGCATCAATAGGAAGCTTCTTTTTCTCAGCATATGCCCTCTGAAATTCTGTTTCCTCCCCCCACTCTTCATTATTATTCTTTGGATGTACAACATACTCCCCCCAAAAGTCATCACCAGCCCCACTTTCTGTGCCTTCTTCCTCTGGTACAAAGGGTTCATCATCACTCTCAACTACTGGTTCATCTCCATGTAACTGTGTTTCAGCTTGTGCTTCACCCTGGATCTTAGGCTGTGAACCTAGTTCTGCATCCTCACTAGCATGTGAACCACTGTCATTATCCTTTGAACTACTTTCATCAGTTAAAGCTGCATGACCTCGCCGTGCTCTGTGTGCTACTACCTTTATATTCTTCCTCTTGATTGGGGTGTCTTGTCTACTAGAAACCTCCATATTTTCCAAGTACAAGTGTAGCTCTCCTTCTTGGTCAGACAGTTGGTTATGGAACATGTCTAGCAATGCAGCATCAGATAACACCTCTATGGTTTCACCATCTTTCATCTGATCAATCCAATAATACCTAAATCTGCCCTCCACATAGTTACTCTGGACTACGTAAGGAATATCCAGGAGGGAGATCACGTTGGGGTCCAATTCGTGCAAAAATGAAGTACCCTTCCAATGGAACCTAACCATGTATTTCCTGTAGAAGTAACGTGGAAATTCAAACATGCAGACTCAATCACAGCCCTACAATGCAGACTCAAGCAAAAAAATACGTAAAGATAATTTAAACCCTAAACCCCTAAATTCAGCAATAATCAGAACAAATCCAAACCCTAAACCCCTAAATTCAGCAATAATCAGAACATACAATATGTAAAGATAATTTGAAACCCTAAACCCGGCATTTAAACACTAAAATTGAAATCAATACCCATTTTGCCTAGCCATCGCAGCTCCTTCTCCTTTCGCTTCGAAAAAATCTGAAGAAAATAAAATGTGATCAAATCAAACACTCATTCGGACACAAATTGATCATCAATACATAACTTATGCATGGGGAAGGGAAAAGTTGCAGAAATACCTTGATGTTTTCGCGAAAAACTTGGAGGAGAAGACGAATTAGAGACGAGATGGAGCTTCGTGGGAAATTTTAGAGAAGAAGAGGAGAAGAGGAATTAGAGATGAATTAGAAGAGACCTTTCGTGCGTAATAGAAGGAGGAAGGGCATTTTCGGGTTTCTGAAAATAAATTGGGAATTTTTCTTCCACTCAACAGCAAGGAAAGGGGGGAGGGGTATTACGGTCATGGCAAGTGTTTTAAAGGCCAACAACGTTATTACTTGACGTTTTTCGTTAGAAGTGGGGTGACTTATGTATATGTGGAACAATGTGGGGTGCACTACAAATATGGGTAATATAAGTGGGGTGCCACTCAAAAATTTTCTTTTTTTTATAGCCAAACTCAAGCATACAGACATATGGGATTTACGAAAAGCACAATATTCTTCATCATGTTCGAGACGTATCGCGCTCACTGTATCAAGTTTTAGATACAAACACTTCAAGACTCGAGACAAAGCTCGTGCCTGTGCCTGTGCCTGTGCCTGTGCCTGTCCCTGTCCTCTAGAGTGTGTAAAAATACCATAGGGCCTCGTTTGGTTCGCGTAATGGAAGAAAAAGGTCAATTCCTTGACATTTTCTTTCTTTTGGAAAATTATAATTCGCGTTGATTTTCCTTTTCTATGTTTTGAAATGTCAAAAAATTTGGAAAAAAAAAGTGAATAATTCAATGTGGGAAAGTAATTTCTTGTTTGGATGGATGAAATCACTTTTCTCCTAATTTTTTTCTATTGGGAATCATTTTCATTTCCTTCTCAATTTCTTTGGCATCCAAACAAAAAAAAGTAATCACTTTTCTTTCCAAATCCGATGATTCCGGGAACCAAACGAGGCCTACTAGTTATGGATGGCAAAAACAAAAACCTTGCTCACAAGAGTCTAAGGATCTGCTTGGTAATAGTGTTTTCACCGGTTTTGAGGTGTTTTTAAGCTGACCGTTTATGAAAACCCATGCTTGGTAATTTTTTTGAGGCACCGGTTTTGGTCGGCTCAAAAATCCTCCAAATTCGGTGTAATGTATTTTTGGGTGGCTTTATAAACACCCCAAATCGGTGGGTTTTGGGTGGCTTTGTTATTTTATTCCGTTTATATCCTCACCAAATAATATAAATATAACTAATAATGCATAAATTCTATTTTTCCTCATTTCTTTCCGTGGCTATTTTTCTCGGCAACCACTGCTACTTTCCGCAGCTACTTTTCCTGCTACCGGTTAGACACAATTCTTCTCTACATGGTTTCATGTGTTTCTCTTCAACGTTTATTAACAATTCTTTCCTTTTGTTTCTCTTTGATGTTTATCAACCACTGCTACTTCTCGTTTATTAACAATTCTTCACCTTTCTAAATTTTTCTCTTTGACGTTATTAACTACCCATCTTTCTTCCCATGTTTATGGTTGTTGCACCGTCATAAAGGTGTCTTAATGAAGATGCTTCAAGATGCGACAAATTAATTAGGCCGCTAACTTGAGTTTTATTTGCTATTGCGACATTTTTGGTCTTGAAAATTTTATACTAGTCTAATTTGAGATTTTATTTTTATTATAAATTTAATTGTTGTACTAGTGAATGTCATTTTATTTGTTGTGCTAGTGGATGTTGAAGAATATGAGAATAACTGAAGATGCTATTATATTGTCTTCATCGAATCATCTTCACTATACAAACATTTGGCGATGAGAATGCATGAAATGCTTTTTTGATGCAGGGGTTACCTTCACGTTCATAAATCCATATTTTATCAAGAATAACTTTTATTTATATATGGACATAAATGTAATTTTATTATTTCATAAACCGCTGGTTATTGAATTACCAAGCATGAATTGGAGTGGTTTAAAAACCGCTACTTAAAACCACCAAAAACCGGACTGCTCATTACCGTTTATTTTCGCTACTCTAAAAATATCCCATAACCGCTACTCCCATAATTGCCAAGCAGGCTCTAATGTTCCGTATTTTTTCGAGGAACTCTGATAAACGTTCCGTATTTTTCCAGCAGAATTTTGTGTGGAAAATTCGCAGAACATCGGCGAATGTTCTGTGTTTTTCCAACGACTTTCTGTGTAGCAAAATATTGCGGAACACTGACGGATGTTCCGAGTACTATAGTTGGCACATAAAATGCAAATCCAACGGCTCAAATTCAGAATCATTTATGCACCAACGACTCTATTTCCAGCTGTTATTGTGTATAGTCAGAACTCCGACGGTACTCCATGGAGTACTGGTGTCACGCCCCAGAACCAGAATACTGGAGAGCGGGGGAATGACTCAGCTAGCTACGTATTACGGGTAGATGAATACCGTATAATACGATCAATGCTGTCTAAAAGACAAGGGGGTGCATACTACATGAAAAGTCTCGCTATGGTCACTTCACATCTATTGTCTCAATCATTCAAACAAGAAACAGAAATAGAGAACATGTAAGATAAAGCAGTAAGGCGTCCCAAACGCTCAGTCAAAATGTTCTTGATATCTGGCTTTACAAAACATAGCCAGATGATGTAGCAAAGTATACACAATTGTTATCAGCTGCAGTCTGACTTAATTACAATTATGCAAAAGTAAGTGCAAGACAATCCGACTAACATGTCGGTGCCAAGCGGCAAAATATAAAGTAAATAACAAAATGAGCGGGGAGATAAGAAACCCACTCGAGTCCTCCTGCGATCATCCCTCTAGTATTGACCATCTTGGAGGTAGAAGTAAGTTGAGTCCTCGGGAACCGGCTCTAAATCTGGCCATGCAAAACCAGAGAGGTTAGACCTCTAATAGCAAGTACCGCAAGGAAGCACGATATGAGGAGTTAAAACCAGTAATAAGAGAATAAGATATATAGATCTCTGCTTGCTACTAGGATTCATATAATGTCACGACACTTCGAACCAACCTCCCAACCAAACAAGGACAGAAGTTGGCCCGTCATATCCTGACATTCTGATTATCTTGGTTAGTTAACAGAGTAGGCACAGTACACAAACAAATCAGTTTAACCGGCCATGCAACTACTACGGCTTGCTACTGTGAGTCCCAAGTTATCCTGGAATTATGCAATAAAGGATTTCTCAGTTCTTACTATGGGCAAGCAAGGCTAGTCTATCCAATCAATCAATTGCGCCAATCATGAATTAGACGAGTCCCAGCGGGACGCCCGTCATCAATATACAATATACAATAATATAAGCAGATACTGCTCCCTGCCCGTGTGACAGATTTGCAGTATCTGTGGGAACCAGCCGGCCTGTCGGGCACTAATAGTCCCAAGAGGGTTGCCATGTAAGAACTCGGAAATCTATACTCTCCATGCAATCATTGTTTTATTTAACTTAGTAGCTTCTAGGTTAAGTGAAATTCCATGCCGTGGATCATGGTCATTCAAATGAGTACTCTCGTACGGGGTACGATATGCATTTCTACAACGATACCAGTGCGGTTAGGTTGTAGGTCTTACATAGCGTAATGCAACAATCAAAACTAACCACGGAATAATCATGCCTTGGCCATAAAGTACACATGCTGCTTTCGTAACAATAAATAAATAAATTTGTAGCCTGCATGATCTATATGTCAATATTTGGGTTTGGCTAATCGATTTCAATAGTTCATAGTTAATATGAACGTGTCTTATTCCATTCAATTCAATAAGACGACTAGCCAGCCTCTTAGTTCCATCTAGGAACGCATGATCGATGATTAATCAAGATAACAATCAATGTTAACTAATGCCAAATTCGGAAAATAAAATTGGAAGATAAATAATAATTGGAAAATAAATGATCTCATGCGCCTGAGGAATAAAGATTCATGCGGCTGTGGAAAATGATTGAAAAATAAATAATCTCATGCGCCTGAGGAATAAAGATTCATGCGGCTGTGTAAAATGATTGGGAAATAAATAATCTCATGCGCCTGAGGAATGATTGGGAAATAAATAAATCTCATGCGCCTGAGGAATGCGGCTGTGGGAAATAAATCTCGTGCGCTGTGGGAAATGATTGGGAAATAAACAATCTCACGTACTGTGGGAAATAATTAGAAAATAAATAAATTCATGCGGCTGAGGAAGGTGGCTGTGAGAAATAAATAAACTCAGGGAAGCTATGGGAAATAAATAAACTCATGCGTCTGAGGGAATCTGTGGGAAATAAATAAACTCATGCGCCTGCGGGAAAGGATTGAGAAATAAATAAATTCATGCGCCTTGGCTGTGGGAAGTGATTGGGAAATAAATAAATCCATGCGCCTTGGCTGTGGGAAGTGATTGAGAAATAAATAAATCCATGCGCCTTGGCTGTGGGAAGTGATTGGGAAATAAATAAATTCATGCGCCTTGGCTGTGGGAAGTGATTGGGAAATAAATAAATCCATGCGCCTTGGCTGTGGGAAGTGATTGGGAAATAAATAAATCCATGCGCCTTGGCTGTGGGAAGTGATTGGGAAATAAATAAATTCATGCGCCTTGGCTGTGGGAAGTGATTTGATGCGCTGTGGGAATAAAGATTTCCATGCGCTGAGGAATGAAGATTTGATGCGGCTGTGGGAAATAAAGATTTCCATGCGCTGAGGAATGAAGATTTGATGCGGCTGTGGGAATAAAGATTTTTCATGCGCTGAGGAATGAAGATTTGATGCGGCTGTGGGAAATAAAGATTTCCATGCGCTGAGGAATGAAGATTTGATGCGGCTGTGGGAATAAAGATTTCCATGCGCTGAGGAATGAAGATTTGATGCGGCTGTGGGAAATAAAGATTTCCATGCGCTGATGAATGAAGATTTGATGCGGCTGGGACTGTCCTTCTTCTCCGAATTTTCTGAGAACAGAACCATGGGAACCATGGAAGCCATTGCTTCCAAGCTTCATAAATCCTTCATCCCAAGTCCAAATATGGACTTCCATAGGTCAAAATTGGGTAGAACGAAATTCTCTACAACATGGAACCATCGAAACTTGAAGATAACAAAGTTTACTAGATCAAAACCTAAGAAATCCGAAAATGTATCAAACTTAGATCTACAACAAATAAGCCATGGAAATTGAAAATGCTAAGTACTAAAGAGACTTAGAATCAAATGATGAAGATGATGGAACAATAAAAATGGGGATCCATCAAGAAACAAGTTGGCACTTGCCTATCTCTTCTAGGTTGGTGGGAGAGTTATGAGGAAGAAGAAGTGAAATGGAAAGAAGTAATGAAGAGAGAGAAATGGTTTTGGGCTTTAAATGAAGGGGTGGTGGTAGGTGGGAGTATTGGGCCGGGTCCAATGGGTTCATCCAAGGCCAACCCGCAAGCAAAGCAAAGAGGTAAAAGCAGAAAATAAATGCAGGAATAAAAGCAGAAAATAAAGTGCAGAAATAAAATTGCAGGAAATAAATTAACATGAAAATTTAAAGAGCAGATTAATTAACTAACATAAATTTACAGAAATTTAAATACAGAATAATACATGGTAACTATTAAATAAATACGTATTCTGGGAACGGGAAGTGACATCTCTACCCTCCTTAGAAAAATTCCGTGCTCGGAATTTCAGATCCAAACATGATAGAAACATCGAAGCTAAACTAATCTAAGTACGATCAATTAGAGTAAGCAATCATTCTACAATATTAACAGTATAAACATATCTATGCTGAACATTCTACGACACCAAGCAATTCTACTTACAACGTGACAAGCATGAGGGGTTAAGACAATCAAGGTATACAGAAAGAGATATACCTTGTGAGTCAAACAGGTGCGGATACCGTGATCGGATATCATCCTCACGTTCCCACGTTGACTCCTCCAAAGAGTGATGACCCCAAGCAACCCGGACAAGGTTAATTGTTCGGTTCTTGAGTACCTTCTCTCTTCGGTCCAAAATAGACACAGGCTGTTCCTCGTAAGACAGGTTGGTACCAACAACCAGCTCAGAATGATCAAGGACATGGCTTGGGTCTGATACATACCTTCGCAATTGAGATACATGAAACACATCATGCACCTCTCGTAACGAAGGTGGAAGGGATAAACGATAAGCAACATCGCCTACCCGATCAAGAATAACAAACGGGCCCACGTATCGAGGACTCAACTTCCCGCGAATGCCAAATCTAATGACCCCACGGGTAGGTGAGATCCGCAAGAATACGTGGTCCCCAACAGAAAACTCTAACGGCCTACGATGCTGGCCTGCCCAATGACGATGCCGATCCTGCGCAACTCGAAGTCGCTCTCTAATTCCTTTAACCACTTCAACCGTCTGAACAATCAATTCTGGGCCTAGCATCTTTCTCTCCCCAATATCGTCCCACGCTAGTGGCGACCTACACTTCTTACCATATAGTGCTTCAAATGGCGCCATCTGGATACTGGCTTGATAACTGTTGTTATATGAGAACTCGACCAAGTGCAGGTGGCTCTCCCAAGATCCCCCAAAATCTAGGGTGCAAGCTCGCAACATATCTTCCAAAGTCTGAATTGTCCTTTCTGATTGCCCGTCCGTCTGTGGATGGTAAGCCGTACTAAATCTTAACTTGGTGCCCAGACTATGATGTAAGCTCTTCCAGAAATGTGATGTGAAACGGATATCTCGGTCTGACACAATACTGACTGGGACCCCATGCTGCCTGACTATCTGCTGCATATATAATTCTGCCAACTTCTCCGTAGATTGACCTACTCTAAAAGGAAGAAAATGTGCCACCTTCGTAAGCCGATCTACGATTACCCAAATAGCATCCTTACCACTTGGGGATCTCGGTAAACCGGTCACAAAGTCCATTGTAATATGCTCCCACTTCCATTCCGGGATAGGAAGCGGTTGCAATAATCCAGCTGGCCTCTGCTGCTCTGCCTTCACTTGCTGACATACCAAGCAACGGAAAACGAATCTAGCTATCTCCCTCTTCATCCCGTTCCACCAGAAGTGCTGCTTGATATCTTGGTACATCTTGGTCCCTCCAGGGTGTACAGAGTACTGAGAACTGTGAGCTTCTGCCATAACCTCCTGTCTGATATCTCCACTAGGCACACATAGACGTGACCCAAACCTAAGCGTACCATCTTCATGGATTTGCATCTCCTTCCTGAGTCCTGACTCACATTCTTCCCTAAGCTTCTGAATCCTTGGGTCTTGTGCCTGAGCTGCCTTGATTCTGTCTACCAAGTCGGATTGAACTTGTAGACTCGCCAGAACTCCTACATCACTAGGAAGTATAACCTCGATGCCCATCTCCTGAAGATCTTCTAAGATATGCCTCTGTGTTGTTAACATAAATGCGCCGCCTCTCCTGCTGAGAGCATCTGCTACCACATTAGCCTTGCCTGGATGATACTGAAGCTCTACGTCGTAATCCTTAATCAACTCCAACCATCTTCTCTGCCTCATGTTCAGTTCCTTCTGAGTAAAAATGTACTTCAGACTTTTGTGGTCTGTGTACATGTCCACTCGATCACCATATAGGTAATGCCTCCATAGCTTCAAAGCAAATACTACTGCTGCCAACTCCAAATCATGAGTCGGGTAATTCTTCTCGTGGTCTCGAAGCTGCCTAGATGCATACGCTATCACCTTCCCATGCTGCATGAGGACACATCCAAGTCCTTTACCTGACGCATCACATTAAACAGTAAAACCTCCGGGTCCAACTGGCAATGTAAGAATAGGCGCTGATATCAACTTCTGCTTCAGATTCTCAAATGATGCCTGGCATTCTGCCGACCAGACGAATGGCACGTCCTTCCGTGTCAAGCGAGTCATGGGTGCTGAAAGCCTTGTAAAGTCTGATACAAACCTTCTGTAATATCCTGCCAATCCCAAGAAACTCCGCACATCTGCTACGGTCTTGGGTACTGGCCAACTTTCTACTGCTTCTACCTTCTTGGGATCCACTGCTACTCCAGCTTCTGATATGATATGACCCAAAAATGAAATATGATCCGACCAAAACTCATATTTGCTGAGCTTGGCATACAACTGGTTCTCTCTCAGAACCTGTAACACCTTCCGGAGGTGATCTTCATGCTCCTCTTCACTAGTTGAATATACAAGAATGTCGTCGAGAAACACAACGACAAATTGATCCAAGTACGGCATAAAGATGCGATTCATCAAATCCATAAAGATTGCTGGAGCATTGGTCAAACCAAACGGCATTACTAAGAATTCATAATGCCCATACTTCGACCTGAATGCTGTCTTGGGAATGTCCTCCTTCCGAACCCTCACTTGATGATACCCTGAACGAAGATCTATCTTGGAGAAAACTCTAGCTTTGCTCAACTGATCAAATAAGTCATCGATCCTGGGTAATGGGTACTTGTTCTTCACTGTTGCCGCGTTAAGCTTCCTGTAATCGATGCACAATCTGGATGATCCATCCTTCTTCCCCACAAGTACCACTGGTGCTGCCCATGGTGACACGCTAGCTTGGATGAACTTCTTCTCCTTCAGTTCCTCTATGTGCTGATATACCTTGGCCTGCTCTGAATCCGCCATTCTGTAAACCCGATCTGATATCGGTTTAGTTCCAGGTGCCAATTCTATACTGAACTCAATATCTCTAACCGGTGGTAGACCTGGAAGCTCTTCAGGAAATACGTCTAAAAACTCTTCAACTACCTTCGGGACTTGAACTTCTTCCATTGCCGTTATTACTCCCTGCTCTTGCTGAGTTGCCTCTGATCTGACTAAGGTGAATCTCTTCATGCCTGGAATATCAAAAGATACACTCCCTCTACGACAATCTATTGTCGCATAACTGTCTTTCAGCCAGTCCATGCCTAAGATAACGTCGAAATTTCCAACAGGAAATTCTATCAACCGGGCGGGTAAGGAATGCCCGCAAACTACAACGCTACATGCTAGAATAACTCTACTAACTCCTACGAGCCCATTACCAGTGAGTATATTCAACCTCCCTGGCAATGCCTCGAACTCCATTCCTAGCCGTGTTGCAAATTGTGCAGATATAAAAGAGTGTGATGCTCCCGAATCAAACAATGCTACTGCGGGATATGAGGCGACGAGAATGTTACCTGCCACAACATCTCCCGATGCCAATGCCTCTTCCAAGGACAAAGTGAATGCCTGCCCTCGACCTCCTTGCTGGTTTCCATGCTGCGGCCTAGCCTGGTGCTGCCGCTGGCCCCTGCCTTGGTGATGCTGGGGTGGTCTATGCTGATGTTGCTGCATCGGCGGTCCCTGCTGCCGAAACATTTGAGCCTGCGTCATGAACGGGCGCTGTGCCAACGGCCTCACTGCTACCGCTGGTCCTCGATACTGTCCTGCCCCTGGTGCTGGCAGAGCAGGAAACTGTTGTACTGGTCCTCCTGACCTCGAATTCATGGGACATGTGGTAACCCGATGACCTGGATTTCCACATATCAGACACAGCCCGTTTAATGTCCGACACACATCTCTAGTGTGCCCTATCTTTCCGCAATAAGTGCAGCCTGCTGGGGGTTGCTGGTTCTTCCTCTGTTGCTGTTGCTGCTGCCTTGGTGGTGGTGCTGGCCCTCGCATTGCCACATCGTGAATGCGAATGCCAAGGGATGGTGATGTTGTTCGGGGCGCTGCTCCCCCTCCTCCTTCACTCTGACTGTGAGATCTCTTCTGACCTCCAGTCTTGGCCGCAATCCTCTGAACGGTTATCTCATGCCTTCGAGTTGCCGTCAATACTTCATCAAAAGTCTGGTAATTGTGCCCCTCTATCAATTGCAAGAGCTCAAGGTGAAATCCTTGCTGAAACCTCATAGCCCTCTGGCTCTCTGTTGCTACCATCTCTGGGGCGAACCTACTCAATCTGCAGAACTCTGCTGCATAAGCATCTACAGTCTTGCCAGCCTGTCTGAGGTTGATAAACTTCTGTTGCAGCTCAAATTGCGCCAAAACTCCATAGTACTTCGTCTTGAATCTTGCAGTAAAATCGTCCCAAGCAACAGGACGTCTGATGCCTACTTCCTCTGATTCCCACCAATCACGTGCGAGATCCTGAAGTAACAATTTCACTAGATCCACACGTTCTTCTGCTGGCACCTTAGCTGCTGTCAGAATAGCCTCCATATCCTTAAGCCATGCATCTGCTGAAATGGCATCTTCCGTGCCCTCGAAACGGCGGGGGTTGTACTTGCAAAACCTGGCTGATGCTCCGGAATCTGTTCTCACTCCTCTTTCTAAAGCCGTCTGCAATCCTTGGTTGAGCAACACATTCTGCTCTTGCAACTGAGTGTGCATGCGCTGCTGGGCCAACATCTGATGTTGCTGAGTAGCCATCATCCCTCTCATGATCTCCAGAAGGGCTGGTGTGTCCACTTCCACTGGGGTAGGTGGAACTATTGGTGGTGTTGGAACCTCCGGATACTGCGGTCCAACTGCTGGTTCCACTATCACCTCTTCTTGAATAGCCTCTTGAGGTTGTACTGGCTCTTGTTGCTGACCAACCTGGTCAGGTTGTCCATGTTGCCCTTGTTGTTGTTGCCCAATCCTGACAGATGCGGACGAGGTACCCCTAAGAAAAAGGGACAAGAGAATAATCAAACGGTCGGACAGGGAAGGTCAATGAAGTCAAAGGATACCGGAATGTCAAGCTAGAATCGAGAATACGAATCAGGAGATCAAGGGGAAACATGTGTGATTGAGACATCCTATAAATTAAAACACCCCACAAGTCTGAAATCAGACCTGCATGGGCCACCACTAAAACCTTGTCACGCCCCAGAACCAGAATACTGGAGAGCGGGGGAATGACTCAGCCAGCTACGTATTACGGGTAGATGAATACCGTATAATACGATCAATGCTGTCTAAAAGACAAGGGGGTACATACTACATGAAAAGTCTCGCTATGGTCACTTCACATCTATTGTCTCAATCATTCAAACAAGAAACAGAAATAGAGAACATGTAAGATAAAGCAGTAAGGCGTCCCAAACGCTCAGTCAAAATATTCTTGATATCTGGCTTTACAAAACATAGCCAGATGATGTAGCAAAGTATACACAATTGTTATCAGCTGCAGTCTGACTTAATTACAATTATGCAAAAGTAAGTGCAAGACAATCCGACTAACATGTCGGTGCCAAGCGGCAAAATGTAAAGTAAATAACAAAACGAGCGGGGAGGTAAGGAACCCACTCGAGTCCTCCTGCGATCATCCCTCTAGTATTGACCATCTTGGAGGTAGAAGTAAGTTGAGTCCTCGAGAACCGGCTCTAAATCTGGCCATGCAAAACCAGAGAGGTTAGACCTCTAATAGCAAGTACCGCAAGGAAGCACGATATGAGGAGTTAAAACCAGTAATAAGAGAATAAGATATAGATCTCTGCTTGCTACTAGGATTCACATAATGTCACGACACTTCGAACCAACCTCCCAACCAAACAAGGACAGAAGTTGGCCCGTCATATCCTGACATTCTGATTATCTTGGTTAGTTAACAGAGTAGGCACAGTACACAAACAAATCAGTTTAACCGGCCATGCAACTACTACGGCTTGCTACTGTGAGTCCCAAGTTATCCTGGAATTATGCAATAAAGGATTTCTCAGTTCTTACTATGGGCAAGCAAGGCTAGTCTATCCAATCAATCAATTGCGCCAATCATGAATTAGACGAGTCCCAGCGAGACGCCCGTCATCAATATACAATATACAATAATATAAGCAGATACTGCTCCCTGCCCGTGTGACAGATTTGCAGTATCTGTGGGAACCAGCCGGCCTGTCGGGCACTAATAGTCCCAAGAGGGCTGCCATGTAAGAACTCGGAAATCCATACTCTCCATGCAATCATTGTTTTATTTAACTTAGTAGCTTCTAGGTTAAGTAAAATTCCATGCCGTGGATCATGGTCATTCAAATGAGTACTCTCGTACGGGGTACGATATGCATTTCTACAACGATACCGGTGCGGTTAGGTTGTAGGTCTTACATAGCGTAATGCAACAATCAAAACTAACCACGGAATAATCATGCCTTGGCCATAAAGTACACATGCTGCTTTCGTAACAATAAATAAATAAATTTGTAGCCTGCATGTATCTATATGTCAATATTTGGGTTTGGCTAATCGATTTCAATAGTTCATAGTTAATATGAACGTGTCTTATTCCATTCAATTCAATAAGACGACTAGCCAGCCTCTTAGTTCCATCTAGGAACGCATGATCGATGATTAATCAAGATAACAATCAATGTTAACTAATGCCAAATTCGGAAAATAAAATTGGAAGATAAATAATAATTGGAAAATAAATGATCTCATGCGCCTGAGGAATAAAGATTCATGCGGCTGTGGAAAATGATTGGGAAATAAATAATCTCATGCGCCTGAGGAATAAAGATTCATGCGGCTGTGTAAAATGATTGGGAAATAAATAATCTCATGCGCCTGAGGAATGATTGGGAAATAAATAAATCTCATGCGCCTGAGGAATGCGGCTGTGGGAAATAAATCTCGTGCGCTGTGGGAAATGATTGGGAAATAAACAATCTCACGCACTGTAGGAAATAATTGGAAAATAAATAAATTCATGCGGCTGAGGAAGGTGGCTGTGAGAAATAAATAAACTCAGGGAAGCTATGGGAAATAAATAAACTCATGCGCCTGAGGGAAAGGATTGAGAAATAAATAAATTCATGCGCCTTGGCTGTGGGAAGTGATTGGGAAATAAATAAATCCATGCGCCTTGGCTGTGGGAAGTGATTGGGAAATAAATAAATCCATGCGCCTTGGCTGTGGGAAGTAATTGGGAAATAAATAAATCCATGCGCCTTGGCTGTGGGAAGTGATTGGGAAATAAATAAATCCATGCGCCTTGGCTGTGGGAAGTGATTGGGAAATAAATAAATTCATGCGCCTTGGCTGTGGGAAGTGATTTGATGCGCTGTGGGGAATAAAGATTTCTATGCGCTGAGGAATGAAGATTTGATGCGGCTGTGGGAAATAAAGATTTCCATGCGCTGAGGAATGAAGATTTGATGCGGCTGTGGGAAATAAAGATTTCCATGCGCTGAGGAATGAAGATTTGATGCGGCTGTGGGAATAAAGATTTCCATGCGCTGAGGAATGAAGATTTGATGCGGCTGTGGAAAATAAAGATTTCATGCGCTGAGGAATGAAGATTTGATGCGGCTGGGACTGTCCTTCTTCTCCGAATTTTCTGAGAACAGAACCATGGGAACCATGGAAGCCATTGCTTCCAAGCTTCATAAATCCTTCATCCCAAGTCCAAATATGGACTTCCATAGGTCAAAATTGGGTAGAACGAAATTCTCTACAACATGGAACCATCGAAACTTGAAGATAACAAAGTTTACTAGATCAAAACCTAAGAAATCCGAAAATGTATCAAACTTAGATCTACAACAAATAAGCCATGAAAATTGAAAATGCTAAGTACTAAAGAGACTTAGAATCAAATGAGGAAGATGATGGAACAATAAAAATGGGGATCCATCAAGAAGCAAGTTGGCACTTGCCTATCTCTTCTAGGTTGGTGGGAGAGTTATGAGGAAGAAGAAGTGAAATGGAAAGAAGTAATGAAGAGAGAGAAATGGTTTTGGGCTTTAAATGAAGGGGTGGTGGTAGGTAGGAGTATTGGGCCGGGTCCAATGGGTTCATCCAAGGCCAACCCGCAAGCAAAGCAAAGAGGTAAAAGCAGAAAATAAATGCAGGAATAAAAGCAGAAAATAAAGTGCAGAAATAAAATTGCAGGAAATAAATTAACATGAAAATTTAAAGAGCAGATTAATTAACTAACATAAATTTACAGAAATTTAAATACAGAATAATACATGGTAACTATTAAATAAATACGTATTCTGGGAACGGGAAGTGACAACTGGATAGATGTTCCGACTGCAAAAAAAAAATGCTTATGGCTTCCTTCTTCTTGACTTTGTATTTAAGGCTTCCGAGCCCTTCATTCAAAGCCATCCACTTTAGCCTTGAAAAAAATTCAACTACCAAAAACAAAATCCTTTACTCTACCAAGCTTATATTTGTCATCCACAAAAGTTCTAGAGTATCAAAGAGTTATAATCTAGATCTTCCAAGTACCCTTTCTTTGTCAAGGAAAAAGTTGACGTGCCTTCTTATCAAAGCTCGTGTGTAAGAAGTTGGCGAGTTTCGGATCAAAACTAGTGGTACGAGGATACATCATGTTTTATTTCTTTTTTTCTTTTTTTAATATGCAT
Organism: Iris pallida; assembly: GCA_029216955.1. NCBI lineage: Eukaryota > Viridiplantae > Streptophyta > Magnoliopsida > Asparagales > Iridaceae > Iris > Iris pallida. Next base: position 23,955,706 of record JANAVB010025999.1, read on the forward strand.
TATTATGCTTTATTGTGATGGTAACATTTATTACCTATTTACCCCCTCTAGGTTTCAACAAAGTTTAGCTGTCATTTTCTTTCTAAATAGACAACATGGCAAAAGCATTCAATCTATCTTCTGATCAACTTCAGCTTGCAGAAACTTCTTTCGACGGTATCTACTGCAACTGGTATAGTAAATATTATTCTATGAGCTATTCAAGCATTAGGAAAACCAAGACACAAATCTTTGATATACTCCAACACCTCAATTGGTTTGATTAACCTCTCCGGTAATGCTTTTCTTAATAACTACAATTTTGAAAACAATTCAAGCGCATCAATATCAGAATCAAGAGCACAATTTAGGGACAACAGGAAAAAAGAGAATAACGGTTATAGATTGGAAGAACATGAATACAATATTAAAAGATAACAAGATAGTTCAATGATTAGTCAGCGATGACATTTCAGGTAGACGACATTTCAGGTAGACGACATCGGCGACGGATCGAGGTGGCGAAGAGTGACGGGTTGTCTGTTGCGATTGTTATCATAAGCGAGGCTGAAGCGTCAAATGCGCAGTGCAAGAGAAAGAGCCAACGCGATAATGGTCCTTTCATAGACATGCAGTCTTGATAAGACGTGTTTATATCTTCTCATGATTAAAAACTCAAAAAATTAAGATCCCCTTAGCAGAGGAGGCCATTGGCGACGACTGTGTAGACCGTCTCCTCCTGGAGCCGGCTCTATAAATGGATGAGATTTAACAGGAAGATAAAGAGTTCAATTCCACCTTTGTTATACCTAAGTTATAAATTCTTTTTAACTTTTTATTTATAGATTCTATATTAGGTCCTTTAAATTTTTATATGCGGTAATACATATAAAAATATGTTAATTCTTATCCAAATCACATATATATTCGGAATACTATTTACATGAAGGGAGGAGTTTTTTTTTTTTTTTTTTTTTTTTTTTTTAACTTTCCACCTAAGAGGAATAATAATATTTTTGAATTGACCAAACTATCTCATTCAACATTAGAATTTAACACTCTATACTCACCTGATCCAACCTCAACCAAAATTAAACATAAACGCAAACCCCATGTCGAATTGACCAAAACATATGATCGAAATTCAACCTGGACCAAATCTAACTTAGACTCGGAACTCACTCGATCCAACGACTCAAATTCAACGCTTGAACCCAAATCAAGACTCGGGCATGACCAAAATCTAATACGAAGATGATTCGACTCAAACCCGTATCCGAGAGAAACCCAACACAAACCTAACCTAACTCAACTAGACCTGAAGCTAATATGACTCGATCAAAATTTGTAATTTAATTTTGTGGTGGGGTGTGGGTTGGTAACAAATGTCCTATTTCTAGTAAAGTTGTTGACAATAGCAAATATAAGAATCTTGCACTCCCAGAAATACTGTGTACTGTACCAAACATAGAAAAACAAACTAGAAATGTTTCATGGGAATATTTTTTTTTAAAGGAATATTACAATTGTGTACCATGCAAGTTATCAAACAACTCGATTTTAATATGTTAATCTTAATTGCTAGTAAGGTTACAGAGCTGTCAAGACGGGCCGGCGGGACGGGCTGGCCCGTAATCCACCATAATCCACCATTTGGCGGGACGGGGCGGGCCGACCCACCATTTTGACAGGCTGGAAAAATTTCAACCCAGCCCAACCCACCGGCGGACCGCGGGCTAGGCGGACCGGCCCGCTTAATTTTTTAAATTTTTTAATTATTGTTTAGTTTCTTAAAAGAAAAAAAAAATCATATATATAATATTTTCTACTCACTCTCATATGCATCAAATTACAAGTAAAATACAAGAAACATTATAATAGTAGATATTTTTTAAAACACATTCATTCATGTAAATAAATGACCAAATTTAATATTTTATACGTCATTACTTACATTAAATGAATTTTTTTATCATTTATAATACATATCTCATATATGTGTTAAATAAAAATATTAAAAATTTTATAAAAAAATAGATGGCGGGCCAACCCACTTGGTCCGCGGACTAGTCCACCGCGGGACGGACTACTAGCGGGCCAGCCTACTTAAGTCCGCCTGTTTGGCAGAATCCTAAATGCTCGGTCCAATCCACCTTTTTGGTGGGCGGGACGGACAGGCCCAACGGGCTTACGAAAGAATGTTGTGACCTTCCCAAAAATTCGTCACAAAATGAGATCCTACTAAATGATTTGGTTTCCCATACTTGGATATAAAAGATTGAGTTGTACTTGTTGAAGCCATAAAGCTTCCAATGGGCTTGCTAGCATATTTTGTGGAACATATGCATCATTCGTACGTGCATGTGACTTGCTGAGTGGAATTGTTGGGTTGATATCCACTGAGAGAGATGGTACATTACCAGTTAGCCCTAAGTAGGGTTGTGTCATTTTCTTCCAATCTTGGGAGCCCATCCATTCTTTCCCAATTTGGACCTCCTAAACCACCACCAACCAAATCAAACCAAAAGATTAGCCCTACCAAACTCAAGCCAGGACAGGGACCCTGCCCTAGATCTCAGTTGGGTGTGCCTTGGGGAGGATATGAAATAATAGTGTATGTGTGTAAATCAGGTGTAGAGAAAAGTACTTAAGAAAGTATTCAAGCCCTCCCAGGAGTTGTTACTAAGTAGGGGTGAGCATTATTCGGTTTTGAACCAAAAATCGAACCGAACCGAACCGAACCGAACCGAATAAGAGATTCGGTTCGGTTTTAAAAAAAATCGGTTCGATTTCGGTTTTGAAAATACTAAATTCTTATTCGGTTTCGGTTTCGGTTTCAGTTTTGGGTTTCGGTCCAAAACCGAAAACCGAATAAGAAAATTTAGTTTATATATATATATATATATATATATATATATATATATATATATATATATATATATATATGCTAACAAAAAAACACAAATAAATACAAAAACCGAATAAACCGAAAACCGAATCGATTTAATTCGGTTCGGTTCGGTTATTGACCAATTCGGTTCGGTTTCGGTCCAAAACCGAAAACCGAATAAGAAAATTTAGTTTATATATATATATATATATATATATATATATATATATATATATATATATATATATATATATATATTTTAGCCTATATATATATATTTTTATATATATATATATAAACTAAAAAATATATATATGCTAACAAAAAAAACACAAATAAACCCCAAAACCTAATAAACCGAAAACCGAACCGATTTAATTCGGTTCGGTTCGGTTATTGACCAATTCGGTTCGATTTTGATTTTGCTTATTCGGTTTTTGGTTATTCGGTTCGGTTGGAACCGAATAAGTCGAATACTCACCCCTAGCTACTAGTTTTGGATTGTAGTTATGTTTCATCTTGAACTTTATCTGGAACTTAAATGTAATTTCACTACCCTCTCTATTTCTTCTAGCTAGACGCTCATGCTCGCTTCGGGCCTAATGGAACGTCCACTTGAAACATCCGTCTGGCGAGCGGACGTTGGAGCAAATATCCACCTCTCAAACTACAATCCGAATTGGCCCTAAAAACCTAGGCAAGTCAACTTAAAGTTTGCATAGTCGACCCGTTTTGGAGCATCAAGTTTATGACGACCTATTAAGCCGGGAGAGGTTTACAAAGACCATGATGTAGGAGAGTTTATGAAATGCCGGTACTTGTTTCTTAAATCTCGTGTGTCAAGAAATAAGCCAATTAGCAGGGGCGGCTCTGGCCCAGGACAGACCGGACGACGGTCCAAGCTCCCAGACGAAAGGGAGCACCAACATGATTCTATCTACAATAGACCTATTATGTATCAAGTGTCATTCTTAAAAAAATGCATTATGGTGTAATGTTATAATGAAATCTTTTACATCAGAGGTCCTTGGTTTAAAACTTTGTGTTCATAAATTTTTGTTATATTTACACTCTTATTTAGGAGGGCCCATTTTAAAAGTTTCACTTCGGACCTCCTATCAGCTGAGGGCTGGCCCTGCCAATTATGCAAAGGCAATCGACTTATAGGTATTTTAGATCTAGATATATAGTTAATTAGTGCAGTCGTCTAATTGTTTATTATGGTCAGGTTTACATCCTGTTAGTACAATTCTGCAACAATTTTAACCATTGATGTAGTTCAAACATGTTAGTAGGGAAGGATCAATGCAAACCTTAGATTCCATTTTGGATCCCACAATCGAGATGAGACTAAGACACAAGGGGGCGGAGCCACACATAGGCTAAGGTGGGCTCAACTCCGCCCAATTTTTTTTTTTTTTTTTTCATATAAGTCAGCCCACATTCAAAAGTCCAAATATCTGGTTCAGCCCTCGTATTACGTAATGACAGTTAATTTATGAACAAGATTGAAGTACATCTAAAACACCTAAAGCTTAAAGAGGAAAAAAAAAGAGGGAAAAAAATGATATCCATGTGTCACGAGGTTTCGACCAATACAACATCTAGGACCGGGAGGGTCTAGAAGTCTATAAAGCAAACGATTGCAGTGCACCCCAAAGTTCGACCAATGCAATTGTATCGTGCTTGTTAATAATAGGGTTATTTTATTTTAGGGTCTCGTATCATATTCAAAATTTGTGTTAGGTCTCGTCCTGACGGTTGATTTGGGCTGACCGTCCAAAATAGAGACATAAATATAAAATTTGAGTATTATACGAGACCCTAGAACTAAATACAAATTACTATTATTATGTAAACCTAAAGGGTTATTTAGTTTTAAGGTCTCGTATAATACTGAAAATTTGCGTTTAGGTCATCATATTGTCCAAAAGAAGGTCTGGATCTTGTCCTAACTGTTGACTTGGTTGACCATCCAAAATGAAGACATAAACGCAAATTTTGAATATTATACGAGACCTTAAAACTAAATGAAAATATATGAATGTTGTGTGACTTGGGTTATTTAGTTTTGCATGGTAGAGGTTGTGTGACTTAGGTTATTAGCTTTGTCATGACCAATCGAGAATGAGAATTGTGACGTTGTTGTTTGCTTCTATACTGATTTCAGCAGCAACACAATCCAGTGTTCTTGAATTGCAAACATTCAACAATGTAACTGGGACGAGAGATATTTGACAATACACGATACCCACGAAGTCGTCCCAATCGAAACTACCATCATGGGGTTGTGTGGCTGCTGAGACCAACATAGAAACAAACAACAGTGACACAAGTCTCATGCAAAACTAAATAACACAAATAATACAACCGTCACATATTTTTGATTAATTTTTGGATCTCGTATAATATTCAAATTTGTGTTTAGCTCTTCATTTTAGATGGTCAGTGAAGTCAACCATTACGACTAGATCCAAACCATATTATGAATAATACTATACGAGATCCAGAATAAATAATTGAAATCTAAATGATATCTAACATGCATCCCAAGTCAAAACGTCATGACGATACCCAGACCCTTTTCTGGACAATAAAATAACATAGACGAAAATTTCAAATATGATACGAGACCGTAAAACTAAATTAATAACCCTTAATGATAAGTACCAATTTCATTATCATATGCCAATACATCGTTTCAGCAGAATCCAGGAACTTTTAAATGGCAATTTTAGCCAACTTTTATCTAAGAATATAGCTCATATTGTCAAGAATGTATTGTTTTAGACATGAGGAGTACAAATCTCCCTAAATATTTTTCTCTCTCTCTATATATATATAAACTTCCCTTGCAACTATAATCAAGTCACGCCACATCCTTAATTAAGACAATATATATTAAGCGAACAGATTGTTAATATGTGCATTTTTGAAGTATCCGTGTGCCAGTATCCGATACGTATCCAATCAGGGCTGGCCTGAGTTTATGGGAGCCTGGACAAACTTTCAAAATATAGCCCGTATAAATTATAAAAAAAAAAAAGTAAAAGAAAAATTAAAAAGTGTTAGAACCAAGAATTATACCTAGAACCTCTAGCGTGCAAGTTAACATAATAATCACTACACCACAATTGTTTTGTTATAGAAGAGAATTATGTTACATATTAGAGTATCTCCAACCCTATTGTGACTTTGGAAAAAAGTTAATGCCACATAAGAATGACAAAATTTTATTCAAAAGTTCTTCTCCAATGCAATTGTCAAGTCAATTGTGAAGCTTATGTGGCAAAAATTAAAGAAGACATTGTGAAGTTGATTGTCGTGTTCTAGACAATGCAGTTGACAATGTCTTCTCTTCCATGTCATCAATTATGAATAAAAAATATTAGAAAAAAGAAAGAAGATGAGTAGTTGTCTTAAAAGTTGTCTTGGAAGTTGGAAAAAAATACTTTTTATTGTCTTCTCAATACTTGCCACATAAACAAGACATTGTCTTGTGGCTCATGCCACATAGGAGCCACCTAAGACACAACACTTAACAAGACGATAGGGTTGGAGATGCTATTAGTTCTATTTTAGGTATAAGATTTTATATATATATATATATATATATATATATATATATATAATTATTTTTTTGTGGCTTCCATATTCTATGGAGCACTGGACGGTCGTCTTGGCCGTCCTGGACCATCGCCGGCGCTGTATCCAACACGACACAAACACGAAAATCCAGTGACTAGTAATTGCACCATTGCAGCAGCAGTTGCTGCTGCTGCTGCTGCTGCTAGACTTAAACCTAGCTAGTAGATAACAGGAGAAAATTTCTCTCTCCTTCACTCCTATTTGTATTCTCTGGCTATTGGAACCATCGCAAGCATAGGGAGAGAGAGACAACGGACAATTGATTGATGGGGTCTCACAAGGAAGAGGAGCTGAGAAATTAGGTATAGCTCTCAGAGCAGCACAGGAGAAAGCGGCTGCTACAGACTCCCAAACCATGAAACCACCCACTGCCCAAAGCTCAACTTATGTGTTAAGGTTACAGAAAGGAATCATTAAAGGAGCAAAAAAGCATGCATGCATTCATACCACTTCCCAATGTTCTTCATCTCATCTATATTATAAATGTACTACTTAACACACCTATATGCATACATAGATTGATAGGACACAACACAAATTAAAACATAAGCAAAAACAAAATGGAAATTGAACAACAAACATGTAGGAAGAAAGAACTAACTAAATAAGAGCAATTTCATGGAGACCCTTTTTTTTTTCGAACTCTTAAAATGGACCTGATGAAGTTGGAGGTGGTGGAGGGACGAGTCCAGAAGAGCCTCCTCCGTGTCCGAACACATTCCAAAACCCTTCTTCTCCGTCATAACCGGCAGCAGAAGCAGCACCACTCGCACTCGGTCCGGTCGCAGCAGCAGTGAACGCAGCAACCGACATCGGTGCCGGATGGATCATCATGTCGGGCGGCGGCAGGAGGTTCTGCTGCTGCAGCTGCTGATGCTGGTGGGGGGCTGGAAAGTTGATAAACACTGGCGGCAGCAGCGGCGGCGGCGACAGCATCAGAGGCATCATGGCAGTCTGTCCCCCTAATTCCGCAAGGATGTCTTCTGCTCCAGGGTGGAAACGGCACTCGTTTCCACCCTGGAGGCCCATCAGCCCTTCCTCCCCTATCCCCCCGCCGCCCATGAAAAAGAACGGAACGGACGGAGGAGGGGGAGGAGGGGGGAGGGCTTCCTCCGGTCCTGCCGACAGAGCCATGGCGGTTCTGTCGGCAGGACCGACGGCAGGTGCCGTCCTCTTCTGACGCTTGCCGCCCCTGCTGCTGCGGCCGCCGCCACCTCCCGCCCCGCCCTGGGGCACGTTGCGCAGCGTGCCCCCCTCGGTCCAGTACCTGCGGCACGCCTTGCAGTAGTGGCGCGGCTGGGACTGGCTGTAGTTGTTGTAGTAGCAGAACTTGGTGTTGGTCGCCTCGCAGCGCGGGCACCGCTTCGGCGCCTGCTGCAGCTCCCTCGGCCCCTTCCGCTCCATTTCACAAAATTTTCTTTACTTCTTCTAGCTGGTACTGTCTGTGGAGTGGTGTGTATATTTATAGGAGTTGTTGTCGCATGCGGGAGGGCGCGCGGGGACAGCGGCTGTCTCGGCAGTATCGACACCCTTACCGAAACCGCGGCTGGCACAAGCTCTCTACTGAGAGCATTTGTGGAATTTGTCGCAACCTCGGAAAATTTAATTTGGTGCGAGTAAGTAAGGTTTGGATTATATCGGGTATCTTAGTCAAAGACTAGTGAGGGGCGCATGCAGTAGTAGTATGAGGTTGAAGTCAACTTCATCTTCTGCAAGAGGAGGAGGAGGAGATGATGGAGGAGGAGAAGAGAGGATACAAAGATAACATTATATTCCTCAATTCACTCTTTTGTTTCTAAAGAAAAACTACTGTTATTGTCGGTGGCGAAGCTACCCTCTAAAAATTACGGAGGGCTGAACTTTAGTTATAGCTCGAACGGCACAAAGATACTAGCATCGCGTCACTAGAAACGACGCTGACTGTGGTCTAGGTGCAGGGAGAAGCAACGACGATGGAGGTTGCTGATAATGGCTCCTGACGAAAAAATATATGCATTGAAGGCTTGACGAGGCTGATGGGTTCGGTTCCTACGTATATAAGGCAGTGACGACGGTATCTAGTTGCGGATTCATGTTGAGGCGGTATCAAAGGTTGGGTTAAGAGGCCGGCAGCAGTGGTTGTATGACGAGGCTGGCGCTGTCGTCGTCGGCATGGAGGCTCACATAGGATAAAGTTCTGGTCGAATAACATAGAGGAACAGTACTGGGCTCGTCAAGAAGGGACCATGACCGCTGGAGGAAACATTAAACATATCCAAGGAAACATTAAAAATATTCAAAAAAAAAAAAAAATTGGGACGGACATATACTCCATGCCCAAGGGTAGCTCCGCCCCTAATTGTTCATATAGTTAAAAGAATTATTAGTCCACGCCCACTGGAGTTCGTCTTTATAAAAGAAACATGTGTCTTGAATATCATAAAATCTCGCAAATATTACATCATTACGAAAATATATAGTAGAAGATAGACTAGTAATATGAACCATTGAAATTATCCGATATATCTTGCACAGAAATAAGATCAAATAGTTATTTAGGACTATTTTAGCAAATGTCCCCATTCAAATGGTGAAAGTAGTATATACTCCCACTATTTTTTTATATAAAACAGCAAAAAAAAATTTTAAATAAATGGGAGTATATTTATTTTTTTTTACTGTTCCGCACAAAAAAAATGAGGGTATTTGCCAGTTAAAAAAATTGAAAATATGTGCTAGTTTTAACATTTGGAATATAATAATTTGCTAAAATATCTCTAGTATTTCAAAAATATTGTTATGAGAGTTTTGGAATGTCATGTATGTAGTGAGCGAGAGGAGAATGTAGTTTGTTGCAGTGTAATGGGTGGGGAACGTGAGATGGGTCCCAAGTAACGGAAGGAGGGTAAGCACCGGAGTGACGTCTCTGTCCGTTAAGATAACAACCTTCAATCCAAAAGTACAAGCGCTACGTATGCCCAAAAAAACAAGAGGGTAGAAAAGTATTATAGGAAAATATTGGTTGGCAACAATTTACCATGCAAATTATAATGGATTAAAAAGGAAAAAAAAAAAAGGTAGAGAAAATGAATATGGTAAATGCGTAATAATTTGATTTATTCTGGAAGAAAAATTAGTTTACGGTAGACCTAATTATAGTTGGAAAGTTGCACTGAAAACTTTATGCGAATACTATGTCCGTCATAAATATCCACTGTCATATGATTCGTGTTTGTTTTTCTCGTTGGTCGAAACGCTAGCAGGGAAGGTTACATCCGTTCATTTTTGTCCTTGTCTGCTAGCTTTAGGCTTACTTGATAGCGTCGTTTTACTCTATAGCAATGATTTAAAAGGCGGTTCAACCGTTGACCCGGTGAGCTCAATGGCTACTGATCGATCGGACTAGTTGGACCGGTCGAATCATTTGGATAAAAAATAACGAAATCTCTATATAATAAAATGAAGTAGTATTTCTCATATTAATAATATAAAAGGATAAATAAGGGTCATGATCAAAAAGATATGATTTATTTCAATCAAATAACTAAGAATATAATATGTGTGTATGTAAACAAAAACCTTTAAACTAATTAAACATATTATGTCCGAGCTCTCTAGCCTAATGGTATTAGAGCGGACATCCGGAGGGGCCGGCAAGGTTCGAGCCCCCCAGTTGTGTGTGTGAGTGGGATTTCAAAAAAAAAAAAATAAACATATTATCAAAGATTTATTAAATGATATAAATGAGAAAAAAAATTCAAAAATCAAGTTAGTGACGGAGGCACATGAATAACTAAGTGGTATAATATAAATGAAAGTAGTCATGGATCGTTCCCACAATTTTTTGAGAATATTTCTTGAACTTGGAAAATTTTAGAATTTTGGGGTCTTTCTTGAAATCAACGGTTGAAATTTATTCTTATCTTAATTGACAATCTATCTTACGATAAAGAATTGTTCTATGATACCCCTTGCTAGGGGTGTGCATCGGTCGGTGGTCGACCTATTTTGTCCCAACCGAAGTCGAACCGGAGTTGATCGGTTTGAAAATAAACAAAACCGAACCAAACCAACCAAATGGTCGGTTCGGTTTTGAAACCGACCAACTTGGTTCGGTTTGGATTGGTTCGACTTGGTCGGTTTTGATCACATAAAAATGAACTGTATGCTCTCTCTTTTTGTGAAACCTCAGTCAACTTGTACTTTGCAACAGTAAATACAATTCAGCAGCTTCAATTCAACTTGCGCTTTGCAGGTGTAGAAAAATGCCAATTATAAAAAAATCATATACATTCAACCAAAAGTCCCTTCCATGTGCACGGGAGCAATTAGAAAAGAATAGGAGCCGCAAGCACTCCTCTTTGAGAGAGAGAGAGCTCTTTCAACTTCAACTTGATAAATGGCTGTGATGTGAATAATTGAACCAAATCGGTATAATACAACCCAATGAATCCATACCCAATCGGTCAACCCTAATTATTTAACAAGGATTTGGTTCGGTTCGGTTCGGTTTAGTCAATTTTTGGCATAACCAAACCGTGAACCGAACCGAATCGGTCGGTTTTGAAAAAATTAAAGTCGAACCAAACCAACTGAACCATCGATTCGGTTTAAAACCAATCGATTCGATTTGACTTGGTTCGATTTGGTCGATTTGACTTAATTGTGCACAGCCCTACCCCTTGCAACCTATATATAGTTGTCTTCTCTCATTTCTAGACGCACCAATTTTTTTTTTTTTTTTTGGAAAGTGTTGACAACTGGCTGGTGATCGTATGTAGCTCCCTCTACTAACCACATGCTAAACATAATAAAAAAAAACAAAACAATATTCAGTAATAAACTACTTGCTACAGGTCTACCTATTCACTCCTGTGATCTAATTCATAAGCACCCACTTTGGTGCTTTCTTAGTTATCATACGGCCTTCTAAATTTCCTAAAAACTAACCCCAAAAAAAAAGCTTCAAAAATTCTAGAAAATTAAAAGTTAACCTATTCCAAACTAACACGTCATATGGGATTTTTTTTCTTCTTCTTAACAATTATATAAGTTCTATATGATTTTTATGTTATATGAGTTATTTCATAATTTCTAGCCCAATCTTGGACCATCATTGAAGGGAGAGGCAGATCTCCTTCCTGGCGCATGCAAGATCTCCTTCAGTCGTCTATTCGGGAGGACTTAGCTTCTCTCCCAAAACAGTCATTTTTTACTTTTGTTAGAAGACAAGGCAATAGTGTGGTTCACTCCTTAGCTGCCCATGCGATCAAGAACTCTGATAATTCGAGCTTTTCATCCCCACCAGAATGCATTATATCCACTCTGGAGGAGGAATGTAATTCTGCAGCTTTTACTGCACAAACCGTATAATAAAATCAGCTTTTTATTCAAAAAAAAAAAATTCTACTAATCAATTGAGTTTGAAATTTTGGTCACGATGAGTTAACTAATTAGTCATAAATCTAAAAACATTTCACTCCAAAAGGTGTTGTAGTTTTCGAGATACAACTCCAGATTCTGTAACAAATCCAAGGCTTATTTTTTTAGTAAAAAATTATAATAAATAGCAAAAAAGTTACTTTAACTCCCTACATTCAATGTTTGGACGTTAGGATTGGACTAAAATTTATAGAGGTGAATTTTTTTTTTTTTTTTTTTTTCAAATTATGAGTTATTTAGGTATACTACAAATGGGTTTTGTTGAAAAAGTAATTTACTATGTGAAATTTTTGGGCAACTAAAGGTTTTTCTAAAATCCTATAAAAATAAATTGGCGAAATTACAACTTGGTACCCTCAACTATTTCAGTTTTACAACTTAATACGCTCAACTTTGATAGGTGCTAACTTAATATCCTAATTTTTTTTTATTTTTTTTTGACAAAATTGTCCTTTCCCTCCATACCCTCCCTCCCAAACACCGCCTCCCGACTCCCACCGGTGACCTCCCCTCCCCCCCCCCCCCCGGCCCCCTTGTAATTGCGACCACCCCTCCATCCCGCGCTGTGGGCTTGTAACGTCGTAGACCCAAAATACTTAGGACGAAGTGCGTAGACATGTCAGCTGTATACATACGAAGTATACTCCAATGTATGGAACCCCCGTATGTATACATAAGCTGTAAAATACAGTAAACCATGATAACTAAATCTCATCCACCAAAGAATAATAATATAAATCAACTATAAAGTTTGTGATTTATACATGTATTGGGCGGAGACAAATCCACTACCAACTAATTGGAATAAAAGAAAATATACAAGGAAATGATCGATAAAATGACAAGAACCAATAGCAATCATCTTCGAAGGAATGGAGAAGATCACAGCCATGGCTAGAATACCTGCGAAAAGTCACAAAATACACACCTGGAAAGATAACCAGGTCCTCAGAGGGACGTAACAAGATACATAAAGAACATGCCACATAACTGAATATATATAATATGTCGTCAATCACAAGTAAAGTAAAATAGTCCCCATTTGTAACAAGATCCAATATCTCATCATCGAAACAGTGGACTACCCTATAACCAAATAAGGACAAGGGGTAGTACACTATACCGCGATGCGATATTGTCCCAAGCTACTAATGAAACCGGGGTGATATGACATTGACGAGGGTTAGCTGACCATTCTAATGTGTTTATGCAGTTAAGAACAAACCTTCAACGCATGGACACTCTGGCTACAGGAGCAGGAACTCAGGTATGGTCCCACCAGGATACCAGGGACCTCAAAGCATAACATTCATCGAATGTCAGAGGTCAGCAGGAAATCAGGTATCAGGATCCAGGACCGTATCTCCAGCGGAGATAACCGGCAATAATATGAAAGTGCATATGTGGCCCATACGTAAAGGAACTGTTCTCCCCACCCAATGCCTAGTAGAGTCACATCCATGACTCTTATACCTCTACTAACTGCCAAGTCTCCTAACATGCCTCTATTAGCAGTTAGCCCTAACGCATGTGCACCAGTGATCAGCCATCACGCAAGTACCTCTACATGCTACTCATCTCACACATACCTCGTGGTACAACTGTGTCAGGGTTTATGTTACACACTACAAATGGTAGTCCCTTAACTCTAGGTCCATATGCAATCAAAGGATAATAAGTAAAGTAAAGCTAATATCACTGAGCAGACAATAAATCAGGAACTGTAATAATGGTACAGCTACAAGACTGGAAATAAGTAAACAGTCACTACTAAAATATGCTCTATTAGCGACGGAATAAAAGAACGTCGCTAACTAGTGATATGCAATAATAAAAAATACAGACTAAATATAAGCAGTAAATATGGCAAGGTATCTTACCTGAGGTTGTGTGCAAAAGGACGATGTCCAATAGCTCGAACTGTCAGAATAGTGAAGCGATGAAAGCCAAATCCCGCATACGTCCTCGGATGTTGAAATAAACACCACGAACGTGTTCGAAATATAAGATATTTCTAGAAAATGTCTGTCCAAAAGTCCAATTCTGGAACAGGGGCAAAATATAATTTTGGGTCAAAACGATGTCCGCCGTTGAACCCGTTTTGCACCGAAACGCGTGTCAGAATCTAAGGTCTCTAAAGTCGTTAAACTATATGTCTACAGGTCCGGTTTGAGGAGACGAACCCAACCGTGTGTCCTAAGTTGGATTCCGGTCGGCTGTGCACAATTTCGCCTGTTGGAGCGGATCGCGGGCCCGCCAAATAGGTGTTCCAGTCGACCTTCTCGGAATCGGACCAAACTTGGCACACAGGACCAAAATTTCGATACGGTCCTGTTGGCGCAAGTTTTGTCACGATACGACGAATGTACACGAAGTTAGAGTCAAATTTGTAAAAGGTCGATACGGGGGTATCTCGACGGATACGCACTGATTTCGTCGCGCACACACAACGAAATTGAATTTCGTCAGTTCCCACACGTCGGCAACATCCATACACGTCTTTCGATGCGTATAATGTATGACCACGTCGTCCGGTTTATCGGGGCGCACACACCGTATCGGAATTTTTTTTCTTAATATTCTGCTTTTGAAAACAGATTTTTCTCAAACTTTAACCACGAATTAATTTCTGCGTAGACAATGAAAAATAAATTTATAAGGTGGATTTTAATCTCGTATAGGTTGGCTACAAGTCTATTCAAACAAATTTTTGAATCTGTCGACGGGTTGGCTAAATTTTGCCTTCTAAAATAGGAGTTTGGGCTGTATTCGTATTATGTTTTCGAACAGGATTTTCTCGTCCTTTGCGTCGATTTCGTAGGTAGGTTGTTCAACTTCCCTAAAACCTAAACACAAGGTCTCCTAAAGGGTCATATGGGTTTTCCGTAGGAGTTTAAAAATTGAAAACCATTGAGTATCGGAGAAGAAATTTGGTCGAGAATTGGTGTTCCTGGATTCGTTCGGAACAGCGTTCTCCCTAATTTTGACGGCGTCGGGGCGCCGCGGCCAGCGTTCTGGCGTTCCTTACGGCGGCACCAGTCGTCGGGGGTGGCGCGCCTGGAGCCTATAGCAGCCGTAGACCGTCGGGATTTTGGTTGGGTCCTGTTGCGGATTCTAGGGTTTGTGTTTCCTCCTTCAATTTTTTTTTCTTTTTATAAAGGAAGGGGAAGGGTGGGTCGGGCTTGGGAAGGAACTGTTCGGGAACAGTTCAGCTAATTTATTTTTTTTTCCTTTCTTTATAACTATATATACACATATATATATGTATAAAATCCATACTAAAATTTGCTAAATAAATTTCTAAAAAATATTTTCAAAAAAAAAAAAATTCAATAAATACTTTTACACTATGCCTACTATGATTACAATATGACTAAAAAATATATTAAAACATTTACCATGCTATAAATACTATAATTTATATTAAATGAATAAATAATTATACTAATAATCCTAAAATCTCAAAAGTATTTTCTAAAAACTATTTCATAAATACTCTGCATAATTATAGCTATTAGCTGCTTAGAATGTAGCAGTTACCGGCCACTGCTAATTTTAGCAAAATAATGAATAAATCATTAATTAAAAACAACGCACTTTAATAGTTAATAAGGTACTATAAAATTAGAATAAAACCTTTAAAAGTTTCCAAAAATAAAGATATCTTCCTCATACATATGGTACAAAACCTTGTACAAGTTTATATATGTATACATATACGGTAGCATTTAACTTGCTACCAAAATATCATCAAAACTTAAAGTAAAATCCAATAATATAAAATTTTCTCTAAAAGTACATAAAAAATACCTAAAATTTAGGGGCTTTACAGGGCCGTTCCGGAGCCGTGCGCGAAGCGGGTCGCCCAAGGGGGCTGCCGCAGCAGCCAGATAAGGCGTTGGGTTGTGGGGCATGCTGCAGGAGATGGGTGCGGGGGCACGGCGTGGGCCGGTCCGGAGCTGCGCGGGACAACTGTAACGACCCGCTCCGCCCTAGCGGAACGCCGATTCAAACGGCAAGTGCAACGACTCAAACGAGCCGTCGACCCAAAGAGTTGGCATCGACCAGATGAAGAATCGATGCAAGGCTTACATTGACCCGTCAAGATGAATCCAGACTTAGACTTTCAAAGGCGCGCTCGGAGTATCGCTCGGCCGATGCGAACATCGCTAAGGTGGGTGGCTCCGATGAACCCGTCTTTGCTTAGCCTAGACACATAACAATACGGACATTATCACTGAAATCGCTAGGCGATAACACCGCGCATGCTAATAAATGACCCAACGCACCTAGCTAAGGGATTAATCCCATCTTGTATGCTTGTATCGAATATGGAAAAGGAACATGAAAAATACGAGAACTCTCGCCACCGCGCTCCACGCCCGTGCTAAGGCACAAGCTTACGTTCAAGTTTCCTATGCGTTCAACAATCAAACAATGAATGGGTTACAACAATAAAACGGGAAGACTATCGATATAGTCGTTCTGAGTAGAGTTAGCAACATTGAAAGACTATGGGACCGATGGGTCGCCAAGGCGACTCCCGCACGAGGAGTTGCAAAATGTATGAATGAATGAATGAACAAATAAGTGAATGAATGAATCAACGAATGAAAGAATGAATACGTGAATGAATCGATGAACAAACGGACAAGTGAAAGAAAGAAAAGAAAGAATGAATAAAAGATAAGAAGCAAAGAAATGGTTAGCGACAGGTGTGACGGACACGTGCAACGGGGCTCGCTACCCGTGCTGCACGGACGCCAACCTGGTCGATAACGCATTGTGGCTAAGGGTTAGCCTGTGACGATAAAATACGAAATGGTCGTGGACGGACCCGTGCACGGGTGATTCGGACTCTGCGGCATGATCAAAGGGAGGATCGTGGCCGGCCTAGGCGGACCAAGTCGAGGCTTACGGGCATGCCTGGGTACGGACTTGGCCACCCGGGGGACGTAAGTGCTGAGGTATTTCAAGAGACTAACGGGGTGTGTGCCAGTCCTCATCCTACGCTAAGTTGAGAAATACCACGGTTGGAAGTGTCCAAAATGGCTTGTGATGCCAGCGACCAGTGCATATAGATTAAGTTGGCTTTGTTGGTGGCTATCCATGTACAAGTCCTTGCATTGAAATCAAAGTAGTCTAAGTAAAATGAACAAGTGCCTCCTGAACATGCTTGAAATGTAACATCCTGAACATGCTGAAAATGTGACATCTTGAACATACCTACGACGCGCTAGAACGTGCCTACGATACGCTAGAAACTGAGGCAGGGACACGCCCTTGATATTGAATGTTTTCAAGAATTACGTTATGTTATTACACATGAATTGTTGACTAACTTGGTTTACTTTGGACAGGAAAGGCCGGACGGTAAGTATGGGTAAGTCGTGCATGTATTTTAATGCAGATACTTGAATTCGGCAACACGATATGGGTTACGATATATGCCATGAAACTGATCCCGAGGCAAGATTAGAAAGACAATGAACGATAGACGGTGCACAAAAGTAAATACAACGTGTTTGGTAATGATAGCATTGTGGGCGAGCCAGCCTCCCCACCAGTGCATAATAATGTACTGATAACCCCACAGTCTGCTTGCAGGAAGCAGGAAACGTCGGCGGGTGCGGAACTTTTCTCGAACGTGCTAAGGCACAGAGCTATCTCTCAAGCCTTGGAGCGTTGCAAGGAGCTGGAGCATCATATACAGGACAATGTATTAGAACATCGCCATGAATCATTCCATCTTGTAAGCCACTTGGCACGCCTTTTATGTTTCAGAGAGAAAGAGCTTGAGCGACTTGTAATATCGGCCTAGCGCCGCTTGTAAACTTCTTGAATATCAATAAAGAGTTTGAATTCGCTTTAATTTGTGTTCATTTACTTTCCGCTGCAAAAATGGGGACACTCTGTGCGACTCTGTGGCCTAGCTCAAATCAGCCGTTTCTGGACTTGGCCTTGCACGGGCGCAACCTAAGCCCGTGCGGCATCACGCCTTAGCGAGGACGATCGCTCCTACGGGAGCGGGACGTGACATTTTGGTATCAGAGCACGGCTTTACGTCCTTGGACTTCATTTCGATTCTCTCATTTTTGAAAGCTCGGTTTTGAAACAAAAAAAATGTACGCTCTCTCTCGTTGTGCCTTAGGATGTTCCATACAATAAGTCTAATATTTTCAAAAGCTCGTACGAGTACTCAGTCGAACGGGATCGCTAGGCGAAGGCCTTTGTGCCGAACTACGACGTACTTGAGTTGGAAGGAACCGATACTAAGAGTTAGCAAACGCAGTGCGTACTTGAATGAGTTTACGCTGACAACAAACGAGTACGCAAGACCAAAGTATAGTTCGAACGGGATGGTTATGCATGCAGCCTTTTGGCTAAGTTGTGCAGAATATCGTGCACCTAGACCTTCTGGTGCAAACGAGTTGCGAATGAGATCGATTATCGCTCGAACGAGAATAAGTGAGCATGCGAACTCGAATATAGTCCGCACGGGATAGCTATGCACACGGCCTTCTGGCTAAGTTGTGTCGCGTGTTGCGCACCTCGACTTTTGGGTGCAATCGGGTTGCGAGCGATATCAAGTATCGCTCGATCGAGAACGGAGATACACTTAGGGTGTATATCAATAGGAACGCTATCAAACTAATGCTTAGGCGTACACGAAAGATTGGCTTGGATTTTGAGGATTAGTGCGAACGACTTAATACGTCGAGGCGACATGAGCGATTACGCTAGAGATTCGTCGAACGAATCTGAAGGATATCTTAGCGCATGACACGAACGTGATTGAGGACTAGATCGTATGGCTTAAATCCGAGTGGTGTATGTGATAGGTTTGGAGAAGAATAAGAATGAGTGTCGACGACTAGTCGAGTGGCTCGAACCCTGAGTGGTGTATGGACGTCATAGAAAATTGTTCGAGCGAGACTAAAGGATTTACGGATCGTACGAGTATGTCGACGTGGCGATGCGATCGCACAAAGCCTTAGAACGTGTCACGCTTAGTTGGTCGTGACTCCGTATGTCCCGAACGAGATGTCGTTCGGACAACTTGTCAATGGGCAACGCAAGTTAGAAAATGGTTCGGAACGAAGAATAAAAATGAATGGTCTTGATCGAGGAAACTTAGAGGATCGCTCGTACGATTTCGGATTGATTCAAATGAATTGTGACTTGAGTTTGAACAACGATCTTGAAACTAGCTTGAGGAATAGCAGTTGAACTTGATCTTGAATATTAAATGAAATTATGGAATATCCAACTCGGACAACAGCATGAACGCACGACTCGAAATCGGTTGCAAAGGAAGATCGTCAGGTTACGTATATCGTCGATGGTATTGAGGCGTATCAAAGATCGATATGCGATAACTCGGGGGTACTCTGACTCGGCGAATGACGATCGTGCAAATGTCATTGTTCTGTTGGATGCTATACTTGGGATGTTAAAAATGTATCGAGGAAAAGATAGACTTGGCTCGAGGATTTTCTAGTTGAACGCATGACGGTCAGACTGTCGAATTGATTTAGCTTGGATGAAAATGAGAATGCTTGGATTTGCTTCGTTGACAACCACAACGTTGACGTTCTTGTCTTATGCGAGCGCAACTCCAGCCTCGTACATGCGTCGCGCCGGATTAGGACGATCACTCCGCGTGAGCGCTGATAAGGTAATTCATACAGCGGGAGTGATTGTGTCACGACCCGCTACCCAAATTGTTGGGCCAGGCCGAGTCATGTCCAGCCTACGTTGAGATAAAACGTAGTAAGCTGTTCTAAAGACAACAGGATAAGACTAAATGTACTAACAGTTCTATAAGTGAAGAAGAATCATAAATGCTCCAAACACAAAAGTCGTCGTATATAGTAAAATATCCAAGTACAAGTGAACTGAAATGTAAAACTGGATACATGTCCAGTTACAAAATGATGTAGTCTAATACATGTCTACTCTCAAAAGTCTAAGTAAATAAAAAGACAACTAGGCGAGGTTCCCCGCAGGAACATCCTCGTAAAGCAGAGCCGGGTCCTCGGCGGTAACTCCATAGTATGAGTCGCAGAGTAACTCCTCCTCAGTAAGGATACCTACAACGTTATCCTGTCAGGACGGGAGCAAGCACTAAATCTAGCAAACTAGCATATGAAACATGGAAATGAACATGAGAATGAACATGTGAGAAATAACTAGAAAGCATGGCATCACATAGTATATCATGGCAAGGACACATATGTCATAGAGACAGATGCATATGTAATGTTTAAAACTGTAGCAAGTACGTGATCGGTCAATAGATGTACAATGTGCTGGAGGGCACATAATGAAATGTACATACGTACAAGTTAACAAGCATAAATGTACATCCGTACAGACATGCGGGGTAATGGCCTACGGCAAGGCAATGCATATAGAATGCGACCGAGCTCGCTACTGTAGGGGGGTCGTGATCACGTACAATACTATCAGTTTCCCCATAACCCATATTCTAATCATGTGAGAGATACATCAAGACGGTTTTAAGCATGGTAGTAACAGGAAGTACAACATGTAGAGATCTAACTTGCTACCCCAAGGATCAGCATATAACATGGTGGGGTTTGTAGTTCATTTATGTGACAATATGTAAAGTTCGTAGAAAGTACTTGCCTCTAGCAAAGCAAAACAAAACAAGCTGCGATAACAGTGCTATGGATGTCCAGTAACTCGTCGCTGTAGAAGTAAAATATAATAACTTAGTTTTACACTAAGCTAAATCACTAGGACACTAATTGGTGCGACACGACTTGTGACTGGGCACCTAGCCAAAATGATGACTTGGCATATGAGACCCATGTGGGGTGACACACTATGTTAACTAACTTTCTAGGGTCTTTACACTAGTGAGGGATGGGGTTCAATACGACTAAAACTCCAAATAACACAAAAAGCTACAAGTCGTAATTAATCAATAAATAAATCAAAAGATCATTGTGTTCTAACAATTTTAGAGATAGGCAAAAAGTCTAGTTTTTCTTAAAGTAAAGTACTAAAGTGATCCTTGTTAATCATAGAAATTTATTATAATTTTTCTGGAATTTATTAACCAGTACAAATATTTTATAAAAATCAGTTTTCCTAAGTTACAGAAAATAATTTTTGGTTTCATATGCCAAACTAGTGGCAAAACAGTAAATTAAATACTACAAAAATTATACTAAATTAGCTAACTTAACAAAGTATCTAAAAACTATTTTTCCATAATTTTAGCAATACCTTAAGTATTTTTAGAAAATCAAAAACAGCAATGCACACAATAATTAATTATCTACGTATTTTGTCCATGTATATAATTTGAACCAAAGTTCAAATACAGGACCCAAGGCCATGAATCAAGTATAATATGACTTGTACAGGTCTTGAATGTGTGAAAACATATTTGAGCCCAAATACCCATGCTAGGCTTGGACACCAAATGGTTGCAGTAATTTAAATACACTAAAATATAATTTGGTAAAAAGTACAAAACAAATATTAATATTTTAATAAGGCAAAATTATGTATAGTAAAAATATCCATACATATGTTTTAAAAGTACATATATATGTAAGAGAAAAATACTTAATTTATAAAGTATATATATATATATATATATATATATATATATATATATATATATATATATATATATATATATATATATATATACAAATATATATATAAAAAAAAAAAAAAAAAAATATACAAATATATATATATATAAGAACAAACTTAATAGTATAGTGTATATATATATAATATATATATATACATAGGAAAATGTATATATAAACATATATATATATAAAATTTACTAACTTATAAAATATATACATATATATTAAATACTGTAAAATACAGTATATACATATATATATATACTAATATATATATACATATACATATATATATAAATATATATATAAAACAAAAAGAAAAAGAAAAGAAAAAGAAAACAGAAAAGAAAACAGAAAGGAAAGGGGGGGGCTCGATCCTGAGCCAGCGGAGGGGGGGGAGGATTCGAGTTAGAACGGGCTGGCCAAGGGGTCAGCCCATTAGTTGTGTTAGGGATAGGACTTAGGTAGATTTTATTAGGTTTTGATTAACATAAACATTAAAAAAAAATAAACACGAGCCTGTGTCCGGACAGTTAGGGACACAGGTGTTAACGTGTCTGGGCTAGCACGACACGTACGAGTCGATTCTCGCGTGTCCAGTTTCACCATCATGTTCGTCAGGACACGGCGAACAATATACATGCGTACGAGACACGCACGACACAGTTGACACAAAAACACTCACGTGTCCAGATCTGGGGGGGGGGGGTTCGACGGTCGTGGACGGCGGAGGAAGCGTCGTGGCGGTGGCGGAGTGGTGGCGCTGGGGTCATCTCGGCCGGGCGCGTCGAATGGTGGTGGTGGTTGGTGACGACGACGGCTGTGGAGGTGGCGCTGGGGTCCGCCGGAGTAGGGTTAGGGTTTTCGTCGGGGAAGAAAGGCTGCGGTGGTTGGGGGCTGTCGTGGTGGTTGTGGTGGGTTAGGGCTTGGTCTGGGGAGGAAGGAGGGGGGTTTTATAGATGGGTTAGGGCGGTCGAGCGGCCGGGAAAGGCGAAGGAAAGTAGGTCGGTGGTCGTCGTTGGCGTGGCAGTCGGCCAGCCGAGTCGTCGGGGGCAGGTAGGGACATTTACAGGAAACCCCCTAGACTTTAGGTAATTACAACAAGGCCCCCAAGTAGTTAAATGCAAATTAGAATTTGCATTCCACAGTTTAAAACAATTAATAAATTACAAACAGATATATTAACAATTAAATAAATTGCATACTGATATAAAAATAATTCAAAAAATTGCAGAATGATATTAAAACATTTTAAAAAATTACAAACTGATATTTTTAATATATAAAACTTATTTAAAAATCATTTAAAAATTCTAGAAAAATTCCCAAAAATCTAAATAATTATTTTAAGGCTAATTTGTCACAAAAAAAATAATTAACACTAATTAAAAATGAATTTTGAAAATCAGGGGCTTACAAGTCTTCCCTCCTTGAAAAATTTCGTCCTCGAAATTCACAAGGATTGAAGACCCGACAATATTCTAACATAGCAAGCAATGAACCAAAAAGACTAAGGCTGCGATCGAAACTAACCTCTAAGGTATCAAGCGGGAACGGATGGTTCCCTCGCAGCGGTTGGATCGAACAAGTAAGGGAATCTCTCCCTCATGTCCGACTCCCTCTCCCAAGTAGATTCACCTGGGGAGTGACGGCTCCAAGCTACTCGCACTAGGGGTATAACCTTGTTCCTCAGCCTCTTCTCTCTCCGGTCTAATATCTCCACTGGCTGCTCAGAAACTGTAAGGCTCGGTCCGACCTCCAACTCTGAATGATCTAGCACATGACTGGGGTCTGGAACATATCTCCTCAGCTGAGATACGTGAAAGACATCGTGAACTCCTGCTAGGTTGGGTGGAAGTGCAACCCTGTAAGCTACCTCTCCGATCCTGCCAAGCACCTCGAACGGCCCGATGTATCTGGGGCTCAGCTTCCCTCCTCGTCCGAACCGGATCGTCCCTCTAGTAGGTGATATCTTCACTAGCACCATATCACCGTCTGCGAACTCCATCGGCCTGCGACTAGTATCAGCCTAGTGTTTCTACCTGTCCTGAGCTACTCTGAGCCTGTCTCTGATCATCCCGACTTTCTCTGCTGCATCCGTGATCATCTCTGGCCCAAGCATAACTCTGTCTCCGACATCATCCCAAAAGAGCGGTGTCCGGCATCGTCGTCCATATAGCGCCTCGAAAGGAGACATACCAATACTGGCCTGGTAGCTGTTGTTGTATGAAAACTCTACCAAGTGCAGATGGCTCTCCCATGATCCTCCGAAGTCCAGCACGCAAGTCCTCAGCATATCCTCCAGCGTCTGTATCGTCCTCTCGGACTGCCCATCTGTCTGCGGGTGGTACGCCGTACTGAACTTGAGCCTACTGCCCAACTCCTCCTGCAAGCTCCTCCAGTAGTGGGATGTGAATCTACTGTCTCTGTCTGACACGATGCTCACCGGCACTCCGTGTAGGCGAACTATCTGCTGCATGTATAGCTCCGCCAACTTCTCGGTGGAAAGCCCCACCTTGAAGGGTATGAAGTGCGCACACTTCGTCAGCCTGTCTACGATGACCCATATGGCATCCTTCCCTCCTTGGGAACGAGGAAGCCCTGAAATGAAGTCCATCGTAATATGTTCCCACTTCCACTCGGGAATGGGTAACGGCTGCAACAAACCAGCTGGCCTCTGGCGCTCCGCCTTGACCTGCTGGCAAACTAGGCATCTCGAGATGAAACGTGATACATCCCTCTTCATCTCGTGCCACCAAAGATGTTCCCGCAAGTCACGGTACATCTTATTAGCACCAGGGTGAATAGAATATCTCGATCGGTGCGCCTCCTGCAAGACTGCCTCTACCAGCTCTCCCTTTGGCACGCACAATCGGCTGCCATGTCTCAGGGATCCATCCTCCGCTATAGTGAAGTCATCCAGCAATCCAGCTAACGCCTGGGGTTGAAGTCTGCGAAGACTCTCATCTGTAGACTGTGCCTCCCGGATCTGCTCCATCAAACCTGGCTGAATGTCAAGCGCCATCATCTGTATCACTGATCCTGGCCGAACTAGCTCAATACCGAGCTTCTCCAGATCCTCCCGCAAATGCCGATCAATTATCAGGTACCATGCCATCGGATGCCTGCTCAGCGCATCCGCCACCACATTTGCCTTCCCGGGGTGATACTGTAAATCGATGTCGAAGTCCTTCATCAACTCCAACCATCGTCTTTGCCTCATGTTCAGCTCTTTCTGCGTGAACACATACTTCAAGCTTTTGTGGTCAGTAAAGATTTCCACACGCTCTCCGTATAAGTAATATTTCCATAACTTGAGTGCAAAGATCACCGCAGCTAACTCGAGGTCATGGGTAGGATAATTCCTCTCATGAGTCCGCAACTGCCTAGATGCATAAGCAATTACTTTCCCATGCTGCTGTAGAACACATCCTAGCCCCTTCCCAGAAGCATCACTGTATATGGTGAAACCTCCAGAACCTGAAGGTAAAGTCAGAACTGGAGCGGTCGTCAGCCTCCTCTTCAGCTCCTCAAATGCCGCCTGGCAGTCCTCTGACCAGATGTACTCTGCGTCCTTCCGCGTCAGCTTCGTCATGGGTTCAGCTATCCTAGCAAAGTCCTGGACGAACTTTCTGTAATAGCCTACTAAACCCAGAAAGCTCCTGATCTCTGAAACTGACGTCGGAGCCTTCCACGTCTCAACTGCAGCAATCTTTCTGGGATCCACCGAGATTCCATCTCCAGTGACTACATGGCCGAGAAACTCCACTCGGTCTAAAAAGAACTCGCATTTCGGCAATTTGGCAAACAATCTCTCCTGCCTCAGAATCCCCAAAACTATCCGCAAGTGCTCTGCATGCTCCTCCGGCGTCTTCGAGTATATCAGGATGTCGTCGATAAATACTACGACGAACTTATCCAGATACTGGTGAAATGTCTTATTCATCAAGTTCATAAAGACAGCTGGCACATTTGTGAGACCAAATGGCATCACCAGAAACTCGTACTGCCCGTACTTCGTGTTGAACGCCGTCTTCTGGATGTCTGCTGGCCTAACCTTCACCTGGTGGTACCCGGATCTCAAGTCTATCCTGGAAAACACCTTCGCCCCGCTCAACTGGTCGAACAAATCATCTATCCTGGGCAGAGGATATTTGTTCTTGATAGTGATGGCATTCAAGGCCCGGTAATCAATACACAACCGGACTGTACCATCCTTCTTAGGCACAAAGAGCACTGGTGCTCCCCATGGAGAAGTATTGGATCGAATGAAACCCTTTTTCAACAGGTCATCAATCTGCTCTTTCATCTCTATGGCCTCCTTGGGATTCACTCTATAGCAAGCCCGGGATACTGGTGATGAACCCGGCACTAGATCTATAGTGAACTCCACATCTCTGTCAGGCGGAAGTCCTGGAAGATCCTCTGGGAATACATCCATAAACTCCCTAATGATAGGGTGTGGCGGTGCTGCGTCCTCGACTGTAGCACAACAGTTCGGCTCTAGACTGATCTCCGGCCCTGTCCTCCTGACACTGAATGGTGCTGTGCCTGGGGGACTGAACACAATACTACCCTCATGGCAATCTATAGATGCATGGGCATAGCTAAGCCAGTCCATCCCCAATATGATATCATAACCGGGGAGCGGCATCACAAAGAATCGCCCTCTGAACTCTCTCCCGGCTATAAAAATAGAACACCTATAGATAGATCTAATAGGCACTGGTCCTCCTCCCGTCATCACTCTACTAATCTCCACAGTAGGTGTAGCTACTAGATGATGTTTATGCATAAACTCTAATGATAGGAAGCTATGAGATGCACCAGAATCAAACAAACATACAGCTAGAAAAGTATGCAAATAAATATGACCTGTGATGACGTCAGCTAAGTAATCCGGCTCCGAAACCTGCTCCGGCTCCGGCTCAACGGCTAGACTATAGACCCTCCCCTGAGGTCCCTTCTGCTGCTGCAGATGCTGCCCGAACCTCTGCTGCTGAGTCGGAAGCGGTCCTCTAGGCTTCGCTACTGGGCAGTCCCGAATCTGATGGGTGGCAGACCCACAAGCTAAGTACTGCTTCAACCTCTTCCTGCAGATGGTGCTGTTGTGCCCTGGTCTTCCGCAGAAAGAACAAATGGCTCCCCTCTGCTGCTGCTGCTGCCGGGGTCCCGGGGCTCTAACTGGCGGGGTCTGATGATGTGGTGTAGAGGGACGGTAGGTCTGCTGGGGTGGCGCCGGTGCTTTCTGCTGGAAAGCCTGACGCTTGGACGGTCCCTCATGATGTACAGGAGCCGGCCTCTTGCATGACAGAAGACGCTCCTCGATGCTCCGGGCTAACTCTAGGCTCTGGTAATAGTCAGTCGTACCGTTTGCCACTATAAGAATGCCAATGTCTGGAACTAGACCATGGCAAAACCTACGGGTCATCTCCTCTGGATCAGCAACCAGACTAGGAGCAAAACGGCTCAAGCGACTGAACTCTCCCGCATAGTCGTCAACAGAACGGTTCCCCTGCTGGATGTTCTGGAATCGTAGCCCCATGGCTACTCTAGCAGTGGTCGAAAAGAACTTCTTCTTGAACTGGGTCTTGAACTGGTCCCAAGTGGCTCTACCTCTCGCGAACAACGGCTCATTCCTGAACCAGACTCCGGCTAAGTCTATCAGCAGAAATCATGCTGCCTCGACCTGAAGGTCATCCGGCATCCTAACTCCCAGAAACTTCCTCTCTACAGAATCTAGCCAGTCATCAGCTACTACTATGCCCTCAGTCCCTGAGAACTCCTTGGGATTCAGACCCATGAAGTCCTTGACCGTCCCCGCTCTCTGCCGTGGCTCTACATGTGGTGGGACCACGGGACGGCCCTCAGAACGCTCCATGCTCTGGCGGAGTAGGGTAGTCTGCTCCTGATGGGTTGTTAGGAACCCCTGGATCAGTGTGAGCAGCTGGGTCCCGTCGAGTGTGACGGAAGCCTGGGTGGGTATAGTGATAGGGGGTGGTGGAAGTATCGGGTCCTGCTGGGACTGGGATGTGGAAGGTGGTATCTGGGTCTGTGGATCTGTGGAGTGGGGGAATGTGGTAGGTGGAGGTGTATCAGTCAACCGGTCAGCTGACTGGATATGAAGGGCCCCATTCTCGGGGGTAATATACTGGGACGAACGAGTAAGCACCATGTAAATTACACATAAAAGACTTATAAAGACTTATTTAAAGCAAGTAATCATATGCAAGAAAATCTAATTATAATAGCAAACATGTGATGTATTTTCTATGTTGCAATCCTAGCATTCCTCTAGGTGTTCTAAGCGTCTTTCCTAATGTTGTCTAATTACCTTAAGTTCCTAATTACAGGCATGCTTGGTACAATAACGTAACCAAACAGTTTAGTCAGGACCTGCATGGGCCACCACTAAAAACATGTCACGACCCGCTACCCAAATTGTTGGGCCAGGCCGAGTCATGTCCAGCCTACGTTGAGATAAAACGTAGTAAGCTGTTCTAAAGACAACAGGATAAGACTAAATGTACTAACAGTTCTATAAGTGAAGAAGAATCATAAATGCTCCAAACACAAAAGTCGTCGTATATAGTAAAATATCCAAGTACAAGTGAACTGAAATGTAAAACTGGATACATGTCCAGTTACAAAATGATGTAGTCTAATACATGTCTACTCTCAAAAGTCTAAGTAAACAAAAAGACAACTAGGCGAGGTTCCCCGCAGGAACATCCTCGTAAAGCAGAGCCGGGTCCTCGGCGGTAACTCCATAGTATGAGTCGCAGAGTAACTCCTCCTCAGTAAGGATACCTACAACGTTATCCTGTCAGGACGGGAGCAAGCACTAAATCTAGCAAACTAGCATATGAAACATGGAAATGAACATGAGAATGAACATGTGAGAAATAACTGGAAAGCATGGCATCACATAGTCTATCATGGCAAGGACACATATGTCATAGAGACAGATGTATATGTAATGTTTAAAACTGTAGCAAGTACGTGATCGGTCAATAGATGTACAATGTGCTGGAGGGCACATAATGAAATGTACATACGTACAAGTTAACAAGCATAAATGTACATCCGTACAGACATACGGGGTAATGGCCTGCGGCAAGGTAATGCATATAGAATGCGACCGAGCTCGCTACTGTAGGGGGGTCGTGATCACGTACAATACTATCAGTTTCCCCATAACCCATATTCTAATCATGTGAGAGATACATCAAGACGGTTTTAAGCATGGTAGTAACTGAAAGTACAACATGTAGAGATCTAACTTGCTACCCCAAGGATCAGCATATAACATGGTGGGGTTTGTAGTTCATTTATGTGACAATATGTAAAGTTCGTAGAAAGTACTTGCCTCTAGCAAAGCAAAACAAAACAAGCTGCGATAACAGTGCTATGGATGTCCAGTAACTCGTCGCTGTAGAAGTAAAATATAATAACTTAGTTTTACACTAAGCTAAATCACTAGGACACTAATTGGTGCGACACGACTTGTGACTGGGTACCTAGCCAAAATGATGACTTGGCATATGAGACCCATGTGGGGTGACACACTATGTTAACTAACTTTCTAGGGTCTTTACACTAGTGAGGGATGGGGTTCAATACGACTAAAACTCCAAATAACACAAAAAGCTACAAGTCGTAATTAATCAATAAATAAATCAAAAGATCATTGTGTTCTAACAATTTTAGAGATAGGCAAAAAGTCTAGTTTTTCTTAAAGTAAAGTACTAAAGTGATCCTTGTTAATCATAGAAATTTATTATAATTTTTCTGGAATTTATTAACCAGTACAAATATTTTATAAAAATTAGTTTTCCTAAGTATACAGAAAATGATTTTTGGTTTCATATGCCAAACTAGTGGCAAAACAGTAAATTAAATACTACAAAAATTATACTAAATTAGCTAACTTAACAAAGTATCTAAAAACTATTTTTCCATAATTTTAGCAATACCTTAAGTATTTTTAGAAAATCAAAAACAGCAATGCACACAATAATTAATTATCTGCGTATTTTGTCCATGTATATAATTTGAACCAAAGTTCAAATACAGGACCCAAGGCCATGAATCAAGTCCAATATGACTTGTACAGGTCTTGAATGTGTGAAAACACATTTGAGCCCAAATACCCATGCTAGGCTTGGACACCAAATGGTTGCAGTAATTTAAATACACTAAAATATAATTTGGTAAAAAGTACAAAACAAATATTAATATTTTAATAAGGCAAAATAATGTATAATAAAAATATCCATACATATGTTTTAGAAGTACATATATATATGTAAGAGAAAAATACTTAATTTATAAAGTATATATATATATATACAAATATATATATATATATAAGAACAAACTTGATAGTATAGTGTATATATATATAATATATATATATATATACATAGGGAAATGTATATATAAACATATATATATATAAAATTTACTAACTTATAAAATATATACATATATATTAAATACTGTAAAATACAGTATATACATATATATATATACTAATATATATATACATATACATATATATATAAATATATATATAAAACAAAAAGAAAAAGAAAAGAAAAAGAAAACAGAAAAGAAAACAGAAAGGAAAGGGGGGGGGCTCGATCCTGAGCCAGCGGGGGGGGGGGGGATTCGAGTTAGAACGGGCTGGCCAGGGGGTCAGCCCATTAGTTGTGTTAGGGATAGGACTTAGGTAGATTTTATTAGGTTTTGATTAACATAAACATTAAAAAAAATAATAAACACGAGCCTGTGTCCGGACAGTTAGGGACACAGGTATTAACGTGTCTGGGCTAGCACGACACGTACGAGTCGATTCTCGCGTGTCCAGTTTCACCATCATGTTCGTCAGGACACGGCGAACAATATACATGCGTACGAGACACGCACGACACAGTTGACACAAAAACACTCACGTGTCCAGATCTGGGGGGGGTTCGACGGTCGTGGACGGCGGAGGAAGCGTCGTGGCGGTGGCGAAGTGGTGGCGCTGGGGTCGTCTCGGCCGGGCGCGTCGAATGGTGGTGGTGGTTGGTGACGACGACGGCTGTGGAGGTGGCGCTGGGGTCCGCCGGAGTAGGGTTAGGGTTTTCGTCGGGAAAGAAAGGCTGCGGTGGTTGGGGGCTGTCGTGGTGGTTGTGGTGGGTTAGGGCTTGGTCTGGGGAGGAAGGAGGGGGGTTTTATAGATGGGTTAGGGCGGTCGAGCGGCCGGGAAAGGCGGAGGAAAGTAGGTCGGTGGTCGTCGTCGGCGTGGCAGTCGGCCAGCCGAGTCGTCGGGGGCAGGTAGGGACATTTACAGGAAACCCCCTAGACTTTAGGTAATTACAACAAGGCCCCCAAGTAGTTAAATGCAAATTAGAATTTGCATTCCACAGTTTAAAACATTAATAAATTACAAACAGATATATTAACAATTAAATAAATTGCATACTGATATAAAAACAATTCAAAAAAATTACAGAATGATATTAAAACATTTTAAAAAATTACAAACTGATATTTTTAATATATAAAACTTATTTAAAAATCATTTAAAAATTCTAGAAAAATTCCTAAAAATCTAAATAATTATTTTAAGGCTAATTTGTCACAAAAAAAAATAATTAACACTAATTAAAAATGAATTTTGAAAATCAGGGGCTTACAGATTGAACTTAGATGGCGTGGCAATTTGATTGCTTCGACTTGTGGTTTGACGCGAAAGTAAACTTAGGAATGACTTGGTGTGCTTGATGATTAAACTTGAGGATTGAGTAGGTCCAATTCGCGTATCGAGAATGAGTTAGTCTAAACTCAAACAAGAGTTACGCCCCGATGAGAATGACTATTCCACGGGAGCGTTGCATGGTGATTCATGAACCACCGTAGATGATCGGACTCGCGTGAGATTGGGACGCAATATATTGTCGAGCTGGATGACCTCGTGATCGAATACATGAATTGGTTAGAATGGATATGTGAAGTATGTCGATTGGGTGATTTAATGGATTCGAATATACGCAATGAATGCATTGATGCGGATAGGTGATCGTGCTCGATGTTTAGAAATCTGAGTGACGCAAGCTTGGGTAGAAAACCCCATACTACCGACTTTGGTTTGACCCTAGGATTGGGGTCAGTGTTGGCATTATTGTTGGGGAACTATGATTCCAATCCTGACATTAACTTAGCCTCGAAAAGATGGCCTAGCGGTTAGGCGAGACGTCCTGTTTCATGAGTTATCATTCGAAAGATTGATCTTGAGGATTGGCATGGATGGATAATGTGAATCACAAATATAGGAATACCTCTCACGAGATTCGGCTGACATGCATATATTCAGGGACGCTTGAGTATGTGCACTATGCGACTCGAGTGAGAATGACAAATTTCTAGATCATGCGGCTTGGCTGAATGCATGTATTTTGGGGACGCTTGGAATGCGTTCACGATCCAGCCAAGTGATACATTGAGTTCAAGCAAGACTTGAAGAATGGTAGAGTGTCGAAGATCTTGAAATTGCGTTAAGTAAAGGATCGATACTAGTACGAGCGTGGCTCGAAATCCAAGAAACGTGCGAGCAGAGTGTGCGTGAACGACAATGAGATTGGCTGTAAACAAGTGAATGATATGGAATCGATATCGTGCAAGTAAAAGTTGGTATAACGAATTGAACCATTGATAGGAAGATATGCTCGACGATAGTACAATACGTGGTCTTGAATCGGAAGAAAATTAAATAGACTCGGTCGACCCCGCTAAGTAGAAATCATACTGATTTCGTGGACACGAACGCTTGAGAAGCGAATCGGATCATCTCGATGACCGAGATAAACGAAAGTGAGTTGCCTCAGTCTACGACCCTCGTATTTGACGAATTACAACGTGCCTCGTGAAACCATTTTTGTCCCATGACACAGAGAAATAGCAACCAAGACGAAGAAACACTTGAATTGAATAAGTATCATCAACTCAAAAATGAATGAAAGGCTATTCAATAAAATCAACCAAACGCGTGCGACACGGAACTTAGAAAGATATCAAGTATGGTTCGATGCCATCGAACGATAGAGCCGTTCGATAGAATTGTCTAAGAAACACGACGACACGAGTTAAGGATTGGTAGGATGACCTGCACTTAGGAAGTCTCGAGGACGAAACTTATTTTGAGTGGTGTATTATGTAACGACCCGCTCCGCCCTAGCGGAACGCCGATTCAAACGGCAAGTGCAACGACTCAAACGAGCCGTCGACCCAAAGAGTTGGCATCGACCAGATGAAGAATCGATGCAAGGCTTACATTGGCCCGTCAAGATGAATCCAGACTTAGACTTTCGAAGGCACGCTCGGAGTATCGCTCGGCCGATGCGAACATCGCTAAGGTGGGTGGCTCCGATGAACCCGTCTTTGCTTAGCCTAGACACATAACAATATGGACACTATCACTGAAATCGCTAGGCGATAACACCGCGCATGCTAATAAATGACCCAACGCACCTAGCTAAGGGATTAATCCCATCTTGTATGCTTGTATAGAATATGGAAAAGGAACATGAAAATACGAGAACTCTCGCCATCGCGCTCCACGTTCGTGCTAAGGCACAAGCTTACGTTCAAGTTCCTTATGCGTTCAATAATCAAACAATGAATGGGTTACAACAATAAAGCGGGAAGACTATCGATATAGTCGTTCCGAGTAGAGTTAGCAACATTGAAAGACTATGGGACCGATGGGTCGCCAAGGCGACTACCGCACGAGGAGTTGCAAAATGTATGAATGAATGAATGAACAAATAAGTGAATGAATGAATCAACGAATGAAAGAATGAATACGTGAATGAATCGATGAACAAACGGACAAGCGAAAGAAAGAAAAGAAAGAATGAATAAAAGATAAGAAGGAAAGAAATGGTTAGCGACAGGTGTGACGGACACGTGCAACGGGGCTCGCTACCCGTGCTGCACGGACGCCAACCTGTTCGATAACGCATTGTGGCTAAGGGTTAGCCTATGACGATAAAATACGAAATGGTCGTGGACAGACCCGTGCACGGGTGATTCGGACTCCGCGGCATGATCAAAGGGAGGATCGTGGCCGGCCTAGACGGACCAAGTCGAGGCTTACGGGCATGCCTGGGTGCGGACTTGGCCACCCGGGGGACGTAAGTGCTGAGGTATTTCAAGAGACTAACGGGGTGTGTGCCAATCCTCACCCTACGCTAAGTTAAGAAATACCACGGTTGGAAGTGTCCAAAATGGCTTGTGATGCCAGCGACCAGTGCATATAGATTAAGTAGGCTTTGTTGGCGGCTATCCACGTGCAAGTCCTTGCATTGAAATTAAAGTAGTCTAAGTAAAATGAACAAGTGCCTCCTGAACATGATTGAAATGTAACATCCTGAACATGCTGAAAATGTGACATCTTGAACATAGCTACGACGCGCTAGAACGTGCCTACGATACGCTAGAAACTGAGGCAGGGACACGCCCTTGATATTGAATGTTTCCAAGAATTACGTTATGTTATTACACATGAATTGTTGACTAACTTGGTTTACTTTGGACAGGGAAGGCCGGACGGTAAGTATGGGTAAGTCGTGCATGTATTTTAATGCAGAAACTTGAATTCGGCAACACGATATGGGTTACGATATATGCCATGAAATTGATCCTAAGGTAAGATTAGAAAGACAATAAATGATAGACGGTACACAAAAGTAAATGCAACGTGTTTGGTAATGATAGCATTGTGGGCGAGCTAGCCTCCCCACCAGTGCATAACAATGTACTGATAACCCCACAGTCTGCTTGCAGGAAGCAGGAAACGTCGGCGGGTGCGGAGCTTTCCTCGAACGTGCTAAGGCGCGGAGCTATCTCTCGAGCCTTAGAGCGTTGCAAGGAGCTGGAGCACCATATACAGGACATAATGTATTGGAACATCGCCATGAATCATTCCATCTTGTAAGCCACTTGGCACGTCTTTTATGTTTCAGAGAGAGAGAGAGAGAGAGAGAGAGAGAGAGAGCTTGAGCGACTTGTAATATCGGCCTAGTGCCGCTTGTAAACTTCTTGAATATCAATAAAGAGTTTGAATTCGCTTCAATTTTTGTTCATTTACTTTCCGCTGCAAAAATGGGGACACTCTGTGCGACTCTGTAGCCTAGCTCAAATCGGCCGTTTCTGGACTTGGCCTTGCACGGGCGCAACCTAGGCCCGTACGGCATCACGCCTTAGCGAGGACGATCGCTCCTACGGGAGCGGGACGTGATATTTTGGTATCAGAGCACGGCTTTACGTCCTTGGACTTTATTTCGATTCTTTCAGTTTTGAAAGCTCGGTTTTGAAACAAAAAAAGTGTACGCTCTCTCTCGTTGTGCCTTGGGATGTTCCATACAATAAGTCTAATATTTTCAAAAGCTCGTACGAGTACTCGGTCGAACCGGATCGCTAGGCGAAGGCCTTTGTGCCGAACTACGACGTACTTGAGTTGGAAGGAACCGATACTAAGAGTTAGAAAACGCAGTGCGTACTTAAATGAGTTTACGCTGACAGCAAACGAGTACGCGAGACCAAAGTATAGTTCGAACGGGATGGTTATGCATGCAGCCTTTTGGCTAAGTTGTGCAGAATATCGTGCACCTAGACCTTCTGGTACAAACGAGTTGCGAATGAGATCGATTATCACTCGAACGAAAATAAGTGAGCATGCGAACTCGAATATAGTCCGCACGGGATAGCTATGCACACGGCCTTCTAGCTAAGTTGTGTCGCGTGTCGCGCACCTCGACTTTTGGGTGCAATCGGGTTGCGAGCGATATCAAGTATTGCTCGATCGAGAACGGAGATACACTTAGAGTGTATATCAATAGGAACGCTATCAAACTAACGCTTAGGCGTGCACGAAAGATTGGCTTGGATTTTGAGGATTAGTGCGAACGACTTAATACGTCGAGGCGACGTGAGCGATTAGGCTAGAGATTCGTCGAACGAATCTGAAGGATGTCTTAGCGCATGACACGAACGTGATTGAGGACTAGATCGTATGGCTTGAATCCGAGTGGTGTATGTGATAGGTTCGGAGAAGAATAAGAATAAGTGTCGACGACTAGTCGAGTGGCTCGAACCCTGAGTGGTGTATGGATGTCATAGAAAATTGTTCGAGCGAGACTAAAGGATTTACGGATCGTACGAGTATGTCGGCGTGGCGATGCGATCGCACAAAGCCTTAGAACGCGTCACGCTTAGTTGGTCGTGACTCCGTGTGTCCCAAACGAGATATCGTTCGGACAACTTGTCAATGGGCAATGCAAGTTAGAAAATGGTTCAGAACGATGAATGAAAATGAATGGTCTTGATCGAGAAAACTTAGAGGATCGTGCGTACGATTTCGGATTGATTCAAATGAATTTTGACTTGAGTTTGTACAACGATCTTGAAACTAGCTTGAGGAATAGCAGTTGAACATGATCTTGAATATTAAATAAAATTATGGAATATCCAACTCGGACAACAGCATGAACGCACGACTCGAAATCGGTTGCAAAGGAAGATCGTCAGGTTACGCATATCGTCGATGGTATTAAGGCATATCAAAGATCGATATGCGATAACTCGGGGGTACTCTGACTCGGCGAATGACGATCGTGCAAATGTCATTGTTCCGTTGGATGCTATACTTTGGATGTTAAAAATGTGTCGAGGAAAAGATAGACTTGGCTCGAGGATTTTTTAGCTGAACACATGACAGTCAGACTGTCGAATTGATTTAGCTTGGATGAAAATGAGAATGCTTGGATTTGCTTCGTTGACAACCACAACGTTGACGTTCTTGTCTTATACGAGCGCAACTCCAGCCTCGCACATGCGTCGCGCCGGATTAGGACGATCACTCCGCGTGAGCACTGATATGGTGATTCATACAGCGGAAGTGATTGAACTTGGATGGCGTGGCAATTTGATTGCTTCGACTTGTGGTTTGACGCGAAGGTAAACTTAGGAATGACTTGGTGTGCTTGATGATTAAACTTGAGGATTGAGTAGGTCCAATCCGCGTATCGAGAATGAGTTAGTCTAAACTCAAACAAGAGTTACGCCCCGATGAGAATGACTATTCCACGGGAGCGTTGCATGGTGATTCATGAACCACCGTGGATGATCGGACTCGCGTGAGATTGGGACACAATGTATTGTCGAGCTGGATGACCTCGTGATCGAATACATGAATTGGTTAGAATGGATATGTGAAGTATGTCGATTGGGTGATTTAATGGATTCGAATATGCGCAACGAATGCATTGATGCGGATAGGTGATCGTGCTCGATGTTTAAAAATCTGAGTGACGCGAGCTTGGGTAGAAAATCCCGTACTACCAACTTTGGTTTGACCCTAGGATTGGGGTCAGTGTTGGCATTATTGTTGGGGAACTATGATTCCAATCCTGACATTGACTTAGCCTCGAAAAGATGGCCTAGCGGTTAGGCGAGACATCCTGTTTCATGAGTTATCATTCGAAAGATTGATCTTGAGGATTGGCATGGATGGAAAATGTGAATCACAAATATAGGAATACCCCTCACGAGATTCGGCTGACATGCATATATTCAGGGACGCTTGAGTATGTGCACGATGCGACTCGAGTGAGAATGACAAATTTCTAGATCATGCGGCTTGGCTGAATGCATGTATTTTGGGGACGCTTGGAATGCGTGCACGATCCAGCCAAGTGATACATTGAGTTCAAGCAAGACTTGAAGAATGGTAGAGTATCGAAGATCTTGAAATTGTGTTAAGTAAAGGATCGATACTAGTACGAGCGGGGCTCGGAATCCAAGAAACGTGCGAGCAGAGTGTGCGTGAACGACAATGAGATTGGCTGTAAACAAGTGAATGATATAGAATCGATATCGTGCAAGTAAAAGTTGGTATAACGAATTGAACCATTGATAGGAAGATATGCTCGACGATAGTACAACACGTGGTCTTGAATCGGACGAAAATTAAATAGGCTCGGTCGACCCCGCTAAGTAGAAATCATACTGATTTCGTGGACACGAACGCTTGAGAAGCGAATCGGGTCATCTCGATGACCGAGATAAACGAAAGTGAGTTGCCTCAGTCTACGACCCTCGTATTTGACGAATTACAACGTGCCTCGTGAAACCATTTCCGTCCCATGACACAGAGAAATAGCAACCAAGATGAAGAAACACTTGAATTGAATAAGTACCATCAACTCTAAAATGAATGAAAGGCTATTCAATAAAATCGACCAAACGCGTGAGACACGGAACTTAGAAAGATATCAAGTATGGTTCGATGCCATCGAACGATAGAGCCGTTCGATAGAATTGTCTAAGAAATACGATGACACGAGTTAAGGATTGGTAGGATGACCTGCACTTAGAAAGTCTCGAGGACGAGACTTATTTTGAGTGGTGTATTATGTAACGACCCGCTCCGCCCTAGCGGAATGCCGATTCAAACGGCAAGTGCAACGACTCAAACGAGCCGTCGACCCAAAGAGTTGGCATCGACTAGATGAATAATCGATGCAAGGCTTACATTGGCCCGTCAAGATGAATCCAGACTTAGACTTTCAAAGGCACGCTCGGAGTATCGCTCGGCCGATGCGAACATCGCTAAGGTGGGTGGCTCCGATGAACCCGTCTTTGCTTAGCCTAGACACATAACAATACGGACACTATCACTGAAATCGCTACGCGATAACACCGCGCATGCTAATAAATGACCCAACGCACCTAGCTAAGGGATTAATCCCATCTTGTATGCTTGTATAGAATATGGAAAAGGAACATGAAAAATACGAGAACTCTCGCCACCGTGCTCCACGCTCGTGCTAAGGCACAAGCTTACGTTCAAGTTCCCTATGCGTTCAACAATCAAACAATGAATGGGTTACAACAATAAAACGGGAAGACTATCGATATAGTCGTTCCGAGTAGAGTTAGCAACATTGAAAGACTATGGGACCGATGGGTCGCCAAGGCGACTCCCGCACGAGGAGTTGCAAAATGTATGAATGAATGAATGAGCAAATAAGTGAATGAATGAATCAACGAATGAAAGAATGAATACGTGAATGAATCGATGAACAAACGGACAAGTAAAAGAAAGAAAAGAAAGAATGAATAAAAGATAAGAAGGAAAGAAATGGTTAGCGACAGGTGTGACGGGCACGTGCAACGGGGCTCGCTACCCGCGCTGCACGGACGTCAACCTGGTCGATAACGCATTGTGGCTAAGGGTTAGCCTATGACGATAAAATACGAAATGGTCGTGGACGGACCCGTGCACGGGTGATTCGGACTCCGCGGCATGATCAAAGGGAGGATCGTGGCCGGCCTAGGCGGACCAAGTCGAGGCTTACGGGCATGCCTGGGTGCGGACTTGGCCACCCGGGGGACGTAAGTGCTGAGGTATTTTAAGAGACTAACGGGGTGTGTGCCAGTCCTCACCCTACGCTAAGTTGAGAAATACCACGGTTGGAAGTGTCCAAAATGGCTTGTGATGCCAGTGACCAGTGCATATAGATTAAGTGGGCTTTGTTGGTGGCTATCCACGTGCAAGTCCTTGCATTGAAATCAAAGTAGTCTAAGTAAAATGAACAAGTGTCTCCTGAACATGCTTGAAATGTAACGTCCTGAACATGCTGAAAATCTGACATCTTGAACATGCCTACGACGCGCTAGAACGTGCCTACGATACGCTAGAAACTGAGGCAGGGACACGCCCTTGATATTGAATGTTTCCAAGAATTACGTTATGTTATTACACATGAATTGTTGACTAACTTAGTTTACTTTGGACAGGGAAGGCCGGACGGTAAGTATGGGTAAGTCGTGCATGTATTTTAATGCAGACACTTGAATTCGACAACACGATATGGGTTACGATATATGCCATAAAACTGATCCTAAGGCAAGATTAGAAAGACAATGAACGATAGACGGTGCACAAAATTAAATACAACGTGTTTGGTAATGATAGCATTGTGGGCGAGCTAGCCTCCCCACCAGTGCATAACAATGTACTCATAACCCCACAGTCTGCTTGCAGGAAGCAGGAAACGTCGGCGGGTGCGGAGCTTTCCTCGAACGTGCTAAGGCGCGAAGCTATCTCTCGAGCCTTGGAGCGTTGCAAGGAGCTGGAGCACCATATACAGGACATAATGTATTGAACATCGCCATGAATCATTCCATCTTGTAAGCCACTTGGCACGTCTTTTATGTTTCAGAGAGAGAGAGCTTGAGCTGTCACCCCCAGTTTTCAAATTAGGGATATTTTCGTCATTTTTCAAGTTTTATAATTTTTAGGAATTTTTATTTATTTTATGTGATTTTTTGGGATTTATTTGGTTTGGTTTGGATTTTATCCAATTCGGACTCAAATTGGAGACCCGGGTAGCCTGGACCCTAGTGGGACCCACATACTAGCTGGGCTTGGCCCACATACCACCCTAATTATGTTAGAAATCATAAACCCAACTTCCATGGCTTAATTAGTCATTTTAGAGCTTAATTAGTTCATTAGAAACAAACCGAAATAAACCGAACCCAACCTAAGTCTAATGGGTTTGGAGGGGCTAATGGATCCTACCGAAACCCACTAACCCCCCCTCCCCCCCCCCCCCCCCCCCCCCCCCCCCCCCACTTGGCCGGCCACATAGAGTAGAGCCCCCCTTTCTTCCTCATTAAGCAAACTCTCTCTCTCTCTCAAATTCCTTCTTTCTTTCAAAGCTCTCTCTCTCTCTCTCTCTCCAAAGAAACCTACTTTAGGTATGGATTTAATTCTCCATTTATTCTCCTTTTCCATTTATTGCTTTCACAATAAGTGTAGAGAAGAGGATTCTCTACACTTTGTCCATAGAAAATTGTAGGTTTCCTAAAAATTTAGGTTAGAGGATTAATTAAGGGTTTTCTAATTAGAGTGGGATGTATATATGTATATATATATGTGTATGTAGTATATATATATATATATATATATATATATATATATATATATATATATATATATATATTTGTGTGAGTGTGTGTAGAGAGTGGTGTGAGAATGGTATGGAGAGTGTGTGTTTGTGAGTGTGTGAGTATTTGTATGTGTGTGTATGTGTTGTGAGAGTGTGTGTGGGTATATGTATATATATATAAATGTGTGTGTGTGTGTATTTATATACATATATATATGTGTGTGTATGTATGTATACATATATATGTAGATATGAGGGTGTTTGTGTGTCTATAGATATATTTAGATGGATAGGTGGATATATATATATATATATATATATATATATATATATATATATATATATATATATATATATATATATAGATGAGAGGAGAGGAAGTGAGGAGAAGAAGAAGAATAGAAGGCAGCTGCAGCAGCAAGTAGCAGCAGCATGTGCAGCAGCAGGAGCAGCAGCAAGCAGTGGCTTAAACCACCCCCCCCCCCCCCCCCCCCCCCCCCCAGCCCCTTTACCCCTTAAACCCCCCCTATATATATATATATATATATATATATATATATATATATATATATAGAGAGAGAGAGAGAGAGAGAGAGAGAGGGAAATGAAGAGTAGAGTAGAAGAATGAGAGATTAGGAAATTAGAAGAAGTTAGAGGGAATAGGAAGAAAAGTTAGAAGGATTGGAAGAAGTAAGAGAAAGAGAAGGTAAGAATAGGAAGAGGGAAAAGAATAAGAAGAATTAGAATTAGGAATTAGAAGAGGATTAGAAGAGAATGAGGGAAAGGAGAGTAGGAAAAGAAGTTAGGAATTAGAAGAAGAATAGGAAAAGTTAGAAGAAGATGAGTAGAAGTGGGAAATAGAAAATAGGGAAAATCGAGTTAGAGGGTGAAACGGAGCCCGGAGTATCGGAATGAGTTGAAACTTGGCGTGGGGCTAGAATACGTGAATTAGATTTTGCGGATAGGCTCCCGAGTTGAAATCGGGGTCGTAGGGCGCCGGTATCGCGCCGTACCATTGCGTATCTTGAAATATTCAGGATATCGGCAATGGACGTATCATGGACTAGACGTCCACTTTATCTAGGTATTTTGGTAGATAATATATCTATAGGCTAGTACCTTACTACCCTAGGGAGCTCGGGTCAAAATAACAAGCGTAGGTAGGCTAACTAGGGTTCCACCAAGGCTAGAATTTTACCTTAGAAAAGGTAAAATAGGAAATTGGCCTACGGCCAAGATATGAGTTTCGAATTCCAAGATGGACTTGGATATGGGTTGTAGAGGTTGGTAATGATTAGAAATAGTCGTCTAGACCTAGTCTTGACCCCGGTTGACCACGGTTGACTTTTTAGACCAAAAGTCAACTATGGGTCAATACTTTACCCAATTTAGTCCCAAATTTCTTTAACTTGTGTAGTTGACCGAAAGTCAACTATTAGTCATCATTGACCTAGGATTGACCTAGGGTTGACCAGAGTTGACCGAAGTTGACCAGAGTTGACCAGTTGACCAAAAGTCAACTGTAAGTCAACCGTTGACTCAAATCGACCTAGATTAATTCCGTTTGACTTGCATTGACCCAGTATGACCTAGCTAGACCTAATATAACTTAGGTTGACCTCGTACGGTCTAGTTTGACGCGTCTTGACCTAGAATGACTTAATAGGGTTTAAATTGATTTGACTTTACTTCCTAAACATAGTATTGATACGTCTTGTTCTCTATAGGTCCTCAAGACGCTGCATTTGCTCCAGTTGACATATC
Source organism: Iris pallida (assembly GCA_029216955.1). Classification (NCBI taxonomy): domain Eukaryota; kingdom Viridiplantae; phylum Streptophyta; class Magnoliopsida; order Asparagales; family Iridaceae; genus Iris; species Iris pallida. Next base: position 23,998,053 of record JANAVB010025999.1, read on the forward strand.
ATACCATATTACAGGCGAGTACATTTTCTGACACTTTTCCAATTTACGATGATTGTTATAATTCATGTAATTAGTATAGATATGCTTGTTCTCGACACATTGGTCACACGGATTGGTATTCATGGATCCCGACATGAGATGTTATTCCTCGTTATCTTGGTATATCTTGTGCAAGCTCCCTTGTAGTTCTTGTACAGTATATGGACACCGATTCTCGAGGAGACTTGCTCCCTTCTCGTAGAATCCCGTGTCATAACGTGTCTTGCTTGGATCCACTCTACCAGTCGGGGACGGGGAGTACTAGTGTAGATGTGTGGTCATTACCCACCTTGTTTATTCTTGTAGACCTTGAATGCTACCAATCCTACACTCCACGTGGGATTGGCTGATCAGTAGACCTTGTGCAGACCCAAGCCGGCCACATATTGTAGCTAGTACTCACACATCTAGAGATATTATTCTTGATTCTTGTACATGCCATGATCAGTTTACTTGCCTTGTTCTAGCTCTAGTTTTACAGCTTACCTTACCATGATACTCACATGTACATTTCATAATTTTCTTGTATATACTCTCTATTTACTGTCTTATAGCTTTTGTCATATCTTGTGAACTGTTGTTAGTAGATTGTACTCGTTCCATCCTGACAGGATATGTTGACAAATATTACAGATGCTGACGAGGGGGATTATTGTACCTACTACGGTCCGGATGACGTAGTGGGCGTAGACTTGGAGACTTTGGTCCAGCAGGGCTTAGCTCCGCCTGACGAGACCTTACCACTTGCTTAGTTAGAGTAGGTCTTTGTACTGGACTTTGTCTCCAGCTACTTTTGAGGCTGTTATTACTATGGATTGTATTAGAGACTTGGACTTGTATATATTCTTGTGTTGGACTTGACAGGTTATTATTTTATTATCGTCTTGTTGTCTTTATCTTTCAGTCTTTACTTTGTTATCTTAGAGTTGTGATTGAGTACTCATATATATTCATTGCTTGTCCTCCGTTCGGAGTTGACCATATTCTCGACAGGTTTTTGATATATATATAAACTGTTTAGAGTAGAAAAACATACAGCGTTCCACGCCGTTTTTACGGTGAGGGCTGGACGTTGTCACGTGCACGTGCCCTTATAGCGGGTGCGGGTCGTGACATGAGCGACTTGTAATATCGGCCTAGCGCCGCTTGTAAACTTCTTGAATATCAATAAAAAGTTTGAATTCGCTTCAATTTGTGTTCATTTACTTTCCGCTGCAAAAATGGGGACACTCTGTGCGACTCTGTGGCCGAGCTCAAATCGGCCGTTTCTGGACTTGGCCTTGCACGGGCGGAACCTAGGCCCGTGCGGCATCACGCCTTAGCGAGGACGATCGCTCCTACGGGAGCGGGGCGTGACAACAACAGGGTCGAGGGCGGGGGAAACAGCTGCACCCGGAGGCGGGGGCACGTGGTGGCGGGGTCGGGGGCAACCGCACGGGACGGCGGCACGCGGGGTCGGGGTTGGGGTAGCGGGAAGTCGGGGTCGTGAGCGAGGGCACGGGGTTCGCTGGGGGACGTGGGGGCGGGTGTGGGGGGGCAGTCGCGGAGGGGTAGGACGGCCGGAGGGAGGGTGTTGCCGGAAAAGAGGGAGGTAGGGGTGTTGTAGGTTAGGAAGGAAAGAGTAGTTTTATCTTTTTTTAAAATTTTGGATTTAAACATAAAATTATTATATAATTGAGGGTATTAAGTTAGCACATATTAAAATTGAGAGTATCAAGTTGAACACTTTGGATAATTGAAGGTATCAAATTGTAATTTAGCCAAAATACATTTAAGGATATATACAGGTAAACAAACATATTAATAAAGTTTGAGCACAAAGGAAAATATGTAGCTTCCCCAAACCTTCACTTAAAGCCAAAATTAACAATGTACCTGTATGGATCCGATTTCCTGGGTTACCCATTCAGTACTGGAACACTCAGATAATAATGAAGTTTGCGAGTATGATAGGAAACACTATCAAAGGAGATGATGAGACGAACACCAGATCCACGTTACTCTATGCGAGGGTCTTTGTTGAGATAGAAGAAGGAAAGGCGTTACCGAGGGTGGTGGAGTACGACATTCCGTCGGATGAAGTCTTTACGCAAACGGTTGAGTATGAGTGGGTCCCGCCAACATGTCGCCAATGCAAGTGCTTTGGGCACTTGGTCCAGCATTACAAGTTGCAAGGAAAGGTTGTAGAGGAACAACAGAGGGAAGGGGATGTAGATGCAAATAGGATGCTAGAGGGGGAGGGGGCAGCGCATTCGAATGAGGGGGTACTCATGGCTGGGTGTAGTAGCTACTCTACGGCGTTTTCAAAGAGATGATTGTTTCGGATAATTTTATTTCTCGTCATTTTCGTTCTTCGTGTGTTCATGATTGTTTTTCTATTTCAGGGAGTTGTGGTGGTCCGTGTTGGATCAATGAGGAGCTTGATGAGGGTGTAATATCTTATATTCCAATAGTGGAGGCTTTTCAGGGTTGGACACCAATCGTCCTATGGTTTTACCCATAAGGGCTCGTTTGGATCAAGTTTTTGTATTCCTAGGAATAGGTTTTCAATTCCTTTCCCATGGGAAAGGAATTCAACATTTCCATACCCATGTTTGGTTAGGATGGGAATATGTAGTTCAAAATTTAAAAAAAAATTATCTCCATGTTTGGTTTACAAAGGGATATAAATATTAATTTATTTAGTTTTCCTTTAATACTCTCTCATTAATTTCATGATGATTTACATGTTTGGGATAGAAGTTGAAAAATTGAAAATAAAGAAAGGGTATAACCGTCCAAACAAAATAGCTAAGTATCATTCCTAGGAAAGCAAATCTATTTCCAAGGGAGGGCTTGGGAATAGCTTTCCCAAGTCAATGGGAAAAGCTTTCCCCCCTAAGCTCCTCCTATTCCCTCCTCATTCCCAATCCTAAACATACCAAACATGGGTAAGGAATTCAAAACCCATTCCCAAGCCACAAAAACTTGAACCAAACGTCCCCTAAGGATTTTTCACGTCAAAAATTTTGTGTCTGCCATTTGTTTCTTTGTGTATTTTGGCGTTTGGTTTTGTGGGTTGTTATTGCTCGGTTCTATCACAGACTTCTTGGTTTGGACGAACGGTTTCCGTGTTTCGTTCCCAACATTCTTTCTCATCGTTCACCACCAGACATCTCTGTTTTCCTTGTCTCGTTCCTTTTTTATCTGACATATATTCATATTCGGTTTAATGTTCATCTGCTACTCCTTATATTTCGTCTGCATCATAATCCATTTCTATATTCATCTGGTTTGTGTTATATACCAAATATTCCTAGTGATGTTTTTTGAACTAGTCTTCCTGAGTCAACCACCATAACCTCAAAATCATCCCAAGACTCAGAACTGATGTATCATATTCCTATTCCTCTAGGAGCTTCGAAGTCTTTGTATAGATAACACTACTGAGTGCTGGAATAGATAACACTACGATCTTTTCTAGCAATGTTAAGATTCATTGAATTGAGAATTTATACAGTACTTCAGTGAGCTTAGAGTTCTAAAACATTGTGTAACTAACTTGGTTACATGGAAGTTCAGTTCATGGATACACAAACAGAACTGAAGTTGCTTCTAACTCATGCTGAGGAAATGGCTTTTGTACTCGATTATCACGAAACTTTCCTTCATCGATCACAAATCCAGGGACCTGTATCAGACAACTCCATAAGAACCTTCCCCCTGCAAATAAGAACATGATATGAAGATATCATGTACTTCTCATTGTAAAAATGCGTTTTTTTTTATTAAAAGAAATAATCAGAAGCGAAGCCATCGACTCCCTTGACCGTCACAACCCTTCATAAGTTTTAGCGTGGTTAGCCATTGTGAAGGAGGGGTGTTCTGCAACTTGGACTTGGACTTGTACGTGTTTCGTTATTCTGTCTTTGATGGAACATTGAGTTCAGTGACGGAGCTAGCCTCTAAAATTAGGGAGGGCTGAACTTTAGGTATAGTTTGAACGACACAAGGACTAGCATCGCACCGCCTTAAATATTAACTTTTTGATAATTTATTTACATTTAGTTGTTGTATACTTCACATCAAACAAAAATATAAAACACAACTAAGAAACTATTATAATAAAAATTCCCCAAAATTTTGGGGCGGGCTACAGCCCACCCATGCCCAGGGGTAGCACCGCCCCTGATTGAGTTCCCGACGTTTCTATTAGTTTTGTTTCTAAAGTTATTACTCATATATACACACCAATATAATGAATGCCATTTTAATTACTCCAGGTCATCAAAGGTATAACAAGTTCAAAGACAAATAGTGAGTCAAGGAATCATTGTACTGTTTTTCAGTTATTAGTTTGGAACTAAATAGTTCTAGCATATAATTAAACTCAATATTATAACTATTTGTGTAATGCTCTTAGGTGAATAAAAATGCTTTCTTGCTTTTAGGAAAAGTGTAATCCTGAAGTAATTGGATTTTATCTTTGACACTTGAGCAAAAGTTCAAAATTCACCTATGTTGCAAGAATATGGAAACGGATATGGATAAGGACACGATACAGATACGAGATACAAACAATCTAAGATTGGTACAATAACTAGTAACCTATTTAACTATGTTGCATGAATATGAATACAGGTACATACGACATGAATCTGGACACTGTTTCCCCGTTTCTAAGTAAATCGCACCAGACTAGAATACGAAGAGTAATTATATGCCTCTATGTATATTACATCCTTGCTTGACAACTGCAAGTGAGGAAATTCGTTAGAGTCTCCCTTGGTTATTTCACAATTAATCCCAAGGCGTTGAGTACCTAAATCAGGTAAATTATAAACATGTTAGTTTTGGCATTTTTTGCTACTCTTGTTCCTTACATGGATTTGCTGCTCTTGTTATGTAACTAACAATAAACATGTCTTCATATAAAATTTGGCTGAGATATGTTGGAAAAATTGAATGTATATTTGTAGTAATAATAATAATAATTGTTTTCTATCAACGAATTTGTGGCAACGAATCTATGAAAATGTGTACGAATCTTTTTATTGGAAAGATGTGTCATTTCCATTGTGTTTCTTTATTTCTATAAAAGCATAAGTGTTTGAATGAATCAATCACTCAATCAATTCATCCATTTAGCATTAAGTCTAGAGAGAGAGGGACTACCAATATTGCTTCGATGAGTTCCTACGGTGTAAAATATTACTACCGAAGGGAAGAACCATTGTATCTTGAGAGACTAATCGCCATTAAACCGTAAGCACCAGTGCGGGACGAATATTGTCTTAAGGACATTGAACCAAGTTCAAGCCTCAATCTCGGTTAGATTATTATTTTATTTTTTTAATTTCAGAGTCTATATATAGAGTTGTGAATTTATACTAACAAGATCTACTTGATCCCATCCTTATTCTCTCGAAGAAGAAATGTCATTACGAGAATATATGTACTTGTTTGACAAGGCAAAGAGTACCTAAAGCGGGAGATTTAATAATTATAATCTCCATTAAAGTCATAATTATAGACATGCATGTGTTCTTCGATCATAGTACATGTGATACTTAGCTGCACTTTCCTGAATTCACAAAACATAATATAAGGCAAAAGAAACATAATAATACAAGGCAAGATATACCAACCTGACATGTTCCTCGGGATTGGACCCCGGCCCTCAAGGTTGAAGAAGATGTAGAGAACTTCACGACTCTTATCCTGTGCCTGTGCTCTCCAATGGCACTTTACTCTCCTTTTTGTATGCCATATCCATGTCATATTTGCAAGGTATGCATATCCCTTACATATAATCCTGCGCATAATTTCACAGACCACACTTCAAGATATCCTCTTCAATGTGATATATCCTCTTCCATGTCCTGAATTGTCAAGTAGGTGAATAGAGTACATGGAGATTTGCGAAGAAGGTTGCTTTGTCACGATACATGCTGAAACTGACAGTCACACAAATTGCTCGGTATCAGTAAGCAATACATCTGAATAGTGTCCTTAAGTATCAGAAAGGAACTGTTGTCATATAGTGTAAGAAATGAATCAATAAGGGACAAATTGAGCTTAAGAACTTCATTCAAAAAGCATGCTCATTAAGATTAATCAACAAGGGACTGATTGTGTATGGATATTGTTCGGTACTTCTCAAGACTACATACATACACTGTTCAGATCAACATTTCTTTTCACCACTGAATTAGTGTATTATAGTCTTACTACAACAACAATCTATAGCTCTTTATATACCAATGACAACCTTCACATTTTGATGATAGTTCCCATTAGCACCACGTACAACACATTTAACCCTTGCTATGGCTCTTTTTTCTTCTTAAAAGTAGTGAATCAAATTTGTGCTTGAGAGCTACAGCCCTTTGACTTTTAGTACAAAAAACTCTTTGATTTTTCTTCTCCCAAATGCCCAAAAATGTAGGAAAAAGCTTTTGCTGCATAGATCTGCCAAAAAAAACTGAAGATATCTAGCTACACAACACAACTACAAACAAAACTAAGAGGGGAAAAAAAAACTCCTGATGGTGATTAACACGCAAAGTTGTCTCTCCTTGCAAAGGAGATAATTGAAGTAGATAGATAGGGGAACTCGCTTCTCGAACACAAAGTTGCCTCTCCTTGCGAAGGAGAAAATTGAAGTAGATAGACGGGGGAACTCGCCTCTCGAACACCGATAGAACATTTGGTCCTTCGTCATTGGAGGAAACTTATGAACTCTAGCAGGGAATCCGCGTCCCTCTTCTCCGAAGGGTACCTGATCGGCTTAGAGGCATGCTTGGGGGGAAAAGAGGATCGTAGGGAAGATGTCGTGGGTTCCATTTACCGAATTGATGGCAGCGACCCCATCGCCATTCGCGCCTGCCTCCCGTGCATCATCCTGTGAGATGTTGCCCTTGTGAAGCCCACACTCCTCGGCCTCAGCGTCCTCCCACCACCACCTCCCTTCTCTCTCGTGCTGGCCGGGCAAGACCGGCCTAGTGCAGGGTTCACACCCGATCGACACATAGCCCTGCGAGTGGAGAGAGTTCACCGGGACATCCATGCTCCTAAGAAACTTCCAGACGTCCTTGCCATCACCATTAGCAACAGGGTTCCACTTTATCGAGCTCCCTTCGAAAGAAGGATCGCCTTGGACTACAGGGATGTCGGCTCTGGTGCCAGGGGACTGATCCTTCCGCTGACCGGCGATCCAAGCCTTGAGGCCCTCGAGGGCCTTCCACAGAGGCCTGACCTTACGGACTCGGCAGCATTCTCGGTGCCCGTCCTCGTAGAAGGAGAAGAGGCCCTTGCTCCTCCCGAGGGCCAGGACTTCATCTGCCTCCCGGAACATGTATTCAGTGTGAATGCCATAGCGCCTCTCTACGGTGTCGAAGTATTCGTATGTGTCGGGGTTTAGCCTTCCCGTGTCGAGGCTGAAGACCCTGAAAGGCCGACCAGTTAACTTGGCATACTCTATCAATGCAACATCCTCAGCTCCACTGCGCACGAAGCAAGAAATGGAAATTTAGCTCTCAATTTTAAAGGAGTTGATTGTCTCAGGATCCTTGTTAGCAATTCGGCAAACCGGAAAAATTTAGGACGACAAAAGTACGAGTATAAATCGGATCAGTGTAAATAAAATACGTTAAAAAATTCAGTCAAATATTCGAAATATTGAGGTTAGAAACTTCACATTCTTAAATTATATTGTCAAATTTGGTTAATCAAACAGGTTTCCACCACGTTTTTTGTGCCAAATTGTTCAATAATTTATACGGAACGCGTTTAAAACTTTGCATGTTTAAAATTTACGTAATGATTTGGATTGTCAAAAGTACGCAAGTATTATACGTTTCTGAAAGATACGAAAAAAATTGCGTATAATACGAGTTTTCTTTTCGGGTGATTGCTAACAAGGCTCATGATAGGATTAGAGAAAAAAAATGCAATGTTTTTTTTCCTAGAACAGTAAGGTAGGGGGGGACTTAGTTTTCAAGTTTCTACTAAGAAAAAGAAATCTGGGATAAAACAATCATTGTGATAATCGAGAAGTATATTGTAGGTCACTTATCTAGCAATTCAAGCCCAAAGCCTTCAAGTTTTATTATGAGCCACATTTTTTTTTCCCTCTACACACTTTTATCTAAAAGAATGAGAACAAGAATCATTAGTAAGCTCATCTAAACTCGATAAGCTTCCAAAAGATTTAGTCGCTTAGACTCAATGATGTGTTTATAACTAGGCTTTGGGTCATTTGTTATAATTGATAATTAAACTAAGCCATAATTCATCATAATATGTCATTAGTAAGCCCCTACGCCATGACAGAAATCTTCCAATAAAAAATAACAAGGGATAATTTTTGAAGTAGGTCTACTTTTATTTTTTGACTTCATATGTAACGGAATTATATTTCTGATTTAACAAAATTGCGGAGTTAAAACTTTTCATTTAACAGAGTATAGTCTATGTCGAGTTCTCACGCCTATCGGGGTCAGTAGTATCGTTTCAAGTAACCTCAAGTTCTTCCACCACTTGGTTGTATAGAACTGCACAGAATTGGCGAAGGGTTGATGACAGACTTATATGCTCTTTCTACTACTCTAACCAATGTATGGTTGTACTGTCTTGCACGGACATGAATAACTGGACAGAATGCTAACACAACATTGACACCACAACTATTTTGGAGCGTCTGTTGCGTGTCTTGTCTGAAACGACACCAAGACAACAGTTTTCCGAGTGTCGGTGCTTCCTAGGCAATGACAAAATACCTACGCAGCCTGAGTACGACCGACATGGTGGGTCCCACAGCTGTCCTATATTTCACTATTCACACTAATTCTAAAATTAACACCCCGCAATTGATTACATAAATACTAGGGATGGGGCACACGCCTTGTGTGGACAGAGAATACTTACATGAACCACAACAATGACAGCGCAGCTATTTTTGAGTGTCTGTTATGTTTCTTGTCGAAATGACACGATCATAATAATTTTCGGAGTGTCCGTGCTTTCTAGGCATTGACAAAATACCTACACAGTCCGAGTACAACCGACACGGTGGGTCCCGCAGGCTTATACATGTCTTAGAGCATCTCCAACCCTATTGTGAGTTTAGAAAAGATGGTTGCCACATAGGAATGACAAACTTTCATTCCAAAAATTCTTCTCCAATGCAAATGTAGAATAAAACATGAAGTTGACATGGCAATGACATGGCAAGGAGAGTGTGAAGTTAGTTGTCTAGATCTAGACAATGTACTTCACAATGACTTTGTCTCCATATCATCAATTATGAATAGAAATATTTATAAAAAAGTTGAAGAAGTGGAGGAGTTGCCTTGAAAGTTGGAAAAAATACTTTTTATTGTCTCCTCAATACTTTTGCATTGGAGATAGTTTTTCTATCTCATTGTCTTTTGAGATATAATTTTGCTACATAAACAAGACATTGTCTTGTAGCTCATGCCACATAGAAGCCACCTAAGACTCACAACACTTAACAAGACAATAGGGTTGGAGATGCTCTTATACCCCGTAGTTGAATAATAAATACTATGGTCGGGGCACAAGCTTTGAGTGTGCAGTTTCCAAGGGTAGAGAGAGTGTGTGTGAAGGTTTTAGATCAGTACTAAAGTTTATGTTAGTGGGTGAGTAGATAACATTTTTATTCATACATCATAACATGTTTAGCGAAGAAATGTAAACTAATGATATCCCAGTATTTGAATTATATATTAGTATAGTAGTATAGATTTCTTCTATTTTATAAATACAATTTCTATTTTAAAGCTTTAAGGTGATAGTTAACTAATATAGATCTTGTCACCATACCGACCAGTACAATTTATAAATTATAATCTTCCAAGATCTCAAAACCCACTTATAATCTTCCAAGTTATCAAAAGTCAAAACTAAAACTATGTTTCTTCTGATCATGGAATTGCATATGATGCAGACATCTATAAAAGAACAAATTAACAATAAATTAATAATTTTCGTCAATTATGTGTCCTAAATAGTTACATATACGAAAAAATTCCCCAAACTATTATTCCAAGATTCCAAAATAAAAATAATCCCATGTGATATAGGCATCCATACAGTATATATATAAAAAAAAAACGATATTAAACCCGTCGTACTAAAGGTGGGTCTTGTAATGCTAATCAAACGTGCTTAATGCTTATGCTTTTTTTTTTTTTACTTTTGAAAAAGCAACACATAAGTGTGACCAGTAAACTTGTACGGCTTTCAATAATGATTTATTTTAAAATGCTTTACGGTTTGTTTTGTTTTCAAAAGTTGTTTCTGTATGATAATATTTTCATTAGTCTATGTCTAATCTCATCATAATTCGCAAGCAATACATATATAAATTATAAAAAGTTATGTTAACATGTGTATTAAAGACCCACAATAACATAATAATAAATATATAGATTTATATAACTTCTCCCATCTGTGTGTGTGTGTATATATATATATATATATATATATATATATATATATATATATATATATATATATATAGCAAATGACCTCTAGCCTAGTGGTTAAGAGAGATGCATGCGGCCCGAGTGGTCAGGAGTTCGAATTCCAGTGGGAGCGATTCCAGAAACAATTTACCTGGATCAATACATGTTAATATAACCTGTATATGTTAAGGTAACCCTCCAGTCATTAGTGACCGTCTTTACCATTGTCGCTTGCAACCCCGTCCTACAGGATAATTTTTCCGTTGTCACGTGCTACTAGAACGATTTACCTTCAATTAACCTTTTTTTTTTGTTACAAATTGTGTTAATTATTCCTATTTTTTACACTTATTATAAAAATTACCTCTACTTTGAAACTAATTACACGGACAGCTCCTACAATTTATATTTTCTATAGAAATTTATAACACTGACCACCCCTATGTTCAGGGCCGTCTCAAGCCATTTGGAGACCCTAGGCAAAAGTTCAAATATGGGACCCTTTTAAAAAAAAAAATTAAACATGGTTAAATTATATAATTATATTGATATCTGTTTAATTAACCAATATGTAAACTTTAATCATGCAAAATTTTAAACATGTTCTGTATAAATTATTGAATTATTTGGCACAAAAAACGTGCTGAGAACCTGTTTAATTAACCAAATTTGACAATATATTTAAGAATGTGAAGTTTCTAATCTCAATATTTCCATTTTTTGAATATTTGTCCGAATTTTTGAACGTATTTTGTTGGCATTGAGCCGATTTATACTTGTACTTTTGCCGTCCCGAATTTTTCCCGTTTGCCGAATTGCTAACAATGATCTCAAATAGAACTAGTATGTATATACCATGGACCTTTTTAATACAAATTTATTGTGGTGTTCTTATTTTAGACTTGTATACTAAAGGTCTATAAGTTCAATACTTGGTTGGGTAAGATTTTAATATCTTTACATTATGTATGGGGGTCCTATTTTGAAAGTTTGTTCTGGCACCTATGAGCTCAGGGTCGGCCCTGAACGACCTAGAAGACTTAGCAACCCTTCTATTTCTGCAATAGATTAATGCCTCCAGAAAGTATCATTTAAAAGGTAATTTTGGGGAAAAAATTACTATAAAGCCTTCTTTTTTTTTACATTATATAATAGAATAGATTAGCTTTTACAATACCTTAAAAAAGCAGGTTAAGGGTTTGAGAGGAGAACATTCATTCACCTGAAGGCGATGGCTATACTGTCGCCGAACATCTCCAGCGGCGAAGCCGCCTCCAGATCCGCCGCCAGCTTCACGTAACCCGCTTCCGCCACCTCCACCACCGGCGGCTCGGCCACCGCAGCGGCCGCCGCCGCCGCCGGAACCAACCTGGTGGCCTCGACCGCCTGCACTGCCCACCTCCTCCTCCCTCTCCCGACCTATGCTTGCAGAGTCGGCCGAGTTCGCACCCCTAAGCAAAATTAATTTGAACAATATTCAAGAAACGGGGCGTGCTGCAAATAATCCAAAAGAGAGGGGGTCGGATGAAAAAATTGCACCTGTGGATTCTCGGAGAAGAAGCGGACGGGAGGAGAGGGCGTTGCCGGAAATGGCAATAGCCGACGCCATTGTTTTTTTGTTTTTGTTTTTTTTGGGCAAATAAGCCCTTCTTCTTTTGAGGAAATTATAGAGTGCACTTCTTCCACCTCTCTCTCTCTCTCTCGAGCTTGATAAATAATGGCGACGAGGAGGAGGAGGAGAGCTTCAGGTTCGATGAATGTGGACGGGGTTACGAACTCGGTGGGATTTGTATACGTGGCGGGTTCTGATTGGTTGCGTTAAATTTCGCGTCGCGATGGCGCGTCGAGAGAGACGAAGCTTGGATGTTTATACGGCCGCCGGTCAATTTGGGAATCTAATGGGAGCAGTTTTGCTGTTTGGAACCTTTTTCAAGTTTTTCGTATTTTTTTATTATTTGCTTTTTCTTTTACTTTTTATTATTTATTTTGGCCTATGTAAGTAAAAATAAAAAAAATTATGGCCTCTCGCATAGGGGTAAGCATTCGGTTAATTCGATTCAAACTGAACCGAATAATCAAAAATCGAATTGGAAATCGAAACCGAACTAAAATGGTGCATAACCGAATCAAATCAAATTGAATTAAATCGGTTCAATTTTCGGTTTATTCGACTTATTCGATTTTTTGATTAATTTGTAAAAAAAAAATTGTTAATATATATATATATATATATATATATATATATATATATATATATATAAACTAAATTTTTTATTCCGTTTTGGACCTAAAAAATTTAGTATTTTAAAAATCGAAATCGAACCAAATTTCTTCAAACCGAACCGAATCTCTTATTCGGTTCGGTTCGATAATGGTAACCTCTACTCTCGCAAACTGAGAACCTTTCACTACCTGTCATTAACCTCCACACGGATGTGCCACCCTATGGCTAAAGGAGAATTTGCTTGTAAAAGGATATAGAAGTGCTACATTGTCCGCGGATTTGGACCGCAGTCCTAGCCCACGGGCCACATATTGCACGCTCATTGGATTTGTGGGGGTTGCGGAGCATACAGGAGGCTCTCCCAGACTGTAGTCCGGGCTTCCGCAAGAAATACAAAGAGCTACAATTTTTTCATCATATATAATTCTTAGCTTAGTTAGTTGGGTTATTGGCCACTTTTATAGAAAATCCAGGGTTCGAATCATGTGGATATATACTATGTTTGTGGTGATATATACGCACACAGTCACCTTTCGCAGGCCATTTCGAAAAGGATATTTACTATGTTTGTGGTGATATATATGTCGAGATCCAAAGATTCAGGCCGAGCCCGAGCCCAATATTGACCTTAGGCCTCGTTTGGTTCGCGGAATCTCCGACTTGGAAAAGGAAAGTGATTACTTTCATATGTTTGGATGTCAAAGGAATTGAGGAGGAAATGAAAGTGATTTCCAATGGAAGAAAAATTAGGGAGAAAAATGATTTCATCCATCCAAGCAAGGAATCACTTTCCCACATTGAAATATTCACTTTTCTTTCCAAATTTTTTGACATTGCCAAACATCGAAAAGAAAAATCAATAAAAATTAAAATTTTTCAAAGGAAAAAAAAAAGAAGATAAGGAATTAATTTCTTTTTCTTTCCGTTCCACGAACCAAACGAGACCTTACAGGTACTTTATTCAGACCCGAACTCTCATATGTGGATCTCCATGACATTCAAATCAGGGTATATAATCAAATAATCCGCTTGAATCAGTGGGAATATTTTGGTTGATTCACCACCTCTATAAGTCATGTTAGCTTATTCCTTGGCTGGCTTATTCGACAAGTTGATCGTTACTTAGGGGCTGTTTGGTTCGGTGAAGTGGAGTGAAGTTAAAATTTTGAAAATGAAAAATTTGCGTATGCATTACGTATGCGCGTTATGCGTACTCATAGTTTATGAGTTTATTCGTCTGAGCGATTGTTGGATTGAGTTGGAAAGTATAACTTTACATAGTTACTACGGTTTGTACAAGTGCAATCTAGACTTCTGAGAAATATCAGAAACTGTAATAGTTTTGTCTTGTACAAGTACAATCTAGACTTGTACGACATCACGTCCAGTGGCTAATTTTTGATTTTCCGAAATCGGGACATGACATGCCTCACCACTACCACTAGGCTAGGGGTCATTGACTATATATATATATATATATATATATATATATATATATAGTTGAATTTTAAGTTTTTTATGTGAAGAAATACGACTCATGACACATGGTGGTAGTTAATTTTAATGATTATTTAAAAAATAATAATAATTGGTGGAGGATATACAAACGACTAGGACGGTTTATTTTTGAACTGTTTTCAAGCTGCAGTATAATAGTAGAGAAATTTTGTAATATTAGATATTTTCTTAGTAGTTTTTTTCTCTTTATAATAATTTTTTTTTTCTTTATTCTTTCCCCCAGTTATCAACACCTATCTCATGGACAAGTGGGTGAGGTGGGCCGTAAACGTCAATGGTCCTAGGATTTCCTTGGGCCCATAAGTTACACTCGAGTGGTTGAGGAAACAATAATGGAGATCCTGATGTTAAGAGCATCTCCAACCCTATTGTGAGTTTGAAAAAAATGGTTGCCACGTAGGAATTACAACCATTTTTTTCAAAAGTACTTCTCCAATACAAATGTGAAATAAAGTGTGAAATTGACATGGCAATGACATGGCAAAGACAATGTGAAGTTGGTTGTCTAGATCTAGACAATGTACTTCACAATGTCTTTATGTCCATATCATCATTTGTGAATAAAAATGTTTATAAAAAGAAGTAGAAGAGTAAAAGTTGTCTTGGAAGTTGCAAAAAATTACTTTGTATTGTCTTCTCAATACTTTTGCATTGGTGATAATTTTTTAAACTCATTGTCATTTGTGAATATAACCTTGCCACCTATACAAGACATTGTCTTGAGTCCCATGCCACCTAAGATACACAACACAAAACAAGACAATAGGGTTCTTTCTGACAAATAGAAATTGCTACTTTTGCATACTCTATTTATGAGAAAACAACAATGGATCTATATGACTGTGTATGTAGACACATGTTATGGATGTACAATGTCAAGACCAAGGAACATTCTTTGTTGACTGTGTATGTAGACACATTTTGGGTGGTGAATGAAACTTTTCTTCATGTTGTGGATTGCTGGCCGTCAATTGGTATCCATATAAAAAATTTGTGCTGATTCTGATTGACAACTATGGGGACAAGGTGAGTGACCGTAGGCCATAAGAGAGCAAATTTGTTACAACTAGCTCATGACTTTGTTAGTATTACACCGGGTTGATTTGTTTGTCACTAGCAAATTTATCCTATCTTGGGCCCTCGTAGGTAATTCAAAACTTTCAAATTATTATTAAAATATTTTATAAATATTTAATAATATTTACTAATTATATAATACAGTGATTATTATATTTTGTCGGAAGAGACCACTCTCTTTTGATCTTAAGACATATAGATAATCAGAGGCGAATCTATATAGAGTAAAAAAAAAATGTTAATTATTATACAGAACTTTTTACAAGTTTACAATATATATTATTTTGACCCTTTATTTACAAAGAATAAGGTAGCTCAAGTGGTAATGTTTTGGGCTTTCAATTTAGAGGTTGCAAGTTCAAATCTCACCTCTCACATAATCATATATTTTATGTATAATGTTTTGCTTCCTTTTTTGTAACAAATTAAAAATATTGGCTTTATATTTTTGCTCATTCTTGTTTGAATTTTAGTATTTTTTTGCTATTTAAGTCCAATTAAAATGACAACTTAGATTTCTATATGTAGTAGCACGACTCCATAATTTTAATCCTGGCACCGCCCCTTTAGATAATACATACAATTGTTATCTTCCTAACCATCTGATTTAATCTCTCTCTCTCTTTTTAATCTACATCCTTCTTTATGCACTCTTTTTTTGTCGTGAAAAACAACTCTATTTTGTTACAGACTGGTATCAAGTCCCACTTCTAAGATATGACGAGTTGAGTACGTAACATACATTTCAAGCCACGCGACAAACGAAAACTCTAGTACCATATTCGTGATTGTGGGGCCTATAAAGTTATAGGATAGGTTATCCAGGAATCATTTGAAAACTAAACATCAGCTCTCATATTATTCTTGAAGATCAATTTGCTTCCGATAAATTTATCTTCTTCAGTCAGACTGGCCAACACCCAAGTGTTGTTGGATGTTATGGAGTCAAACTTGTCGACCATGGATTGTCTTCCTTCCAAAAGACATCGTCTCTGGACTTTATTGTCTCATTATAGGTAAGTGGTTAACCTTCCACATAATAGGTGATAAAATTTTCTCCGAAATCCTTCAGCCTCCTCACTCGCTTTGTTGATGGCTCATCGAGAATTGTTTTGAGCGTTGTCTCTTCACCGACAACCTCTTCTTGGACTACATCTTTTCTATAAGTACTTACTTCTTCGGTACCAACAATGTTCTTCGAAACATCTGCAAGAACAATGGTCTTATCCCTAGCAAACTTGTTTTCAAAGAATTTCGCGTTGTGAAATTCAATAATATGATTAGATTCAATATCAAGGAACCTCTGAGCATCACTTTTAAATCTTGACATCCGGAAGCTTCACACACGCCAGACACCCCCACACTCGAATGATATTCAAGTTGTGTCTGACCATGAACCAGAGTTCATGAGAAGTAATGTCAAATGTCGCAAATGGTACTCTGTTCAAAATAAACGAAGCCGCAAGCGCAACTTCTCCCCATAAACATTTTGGAAGACCCTCAGTCAACAACATAGAGTTCATCATCTCTGTCAGTGTCATGTTCTTCCTTCCTGCAACTCCAATGGATTGGAAAGAATACGGAGGATTCATTTCATTGATAATTTCATATTCATTGCAGAACAATGCAAATTTATATGAATGATACTCTGCACCTAGATCACTTCTTAGTCTATTGAATTTTATCCACAAGAAACGTATAATTGATAGTGGAAGCACCTATAGTTTTCATGACCCTTTTGTAACCCTTGAATTCTGAATACCAATTTTTAATTTCCCGAATTATTTTTCCTAGCTCCTCAGAAAAGTAGGTTTTGAATATTTATTTTAAGTTTCTCAAATTGAAAAAAAAAATCATTAAAGCAACGTATTAAGGAAAAGAAATTATACAAATTTTAGTTGATTAAGAAATTAGAAAAGAAAGAAACAAAAAATAAAGTAAGGGAAAAATATATATATTATAGGAACCAAATTTAAAACTCAGCTGATTTTTGTGGTCAGCGAGGAGATGTACATAATCTCCTTGGACAGGCGGACGGTCTTGAGATCGAGCCGCGGCGAAGGTGTGGAGGTATATGTATAAAAATTTGGCGACGGTAGGCCCAAATGACATGCAACGAAAATACAGTTAGATATATCGTACATGATATGATCCAAAAACAATCACAAATAATCAGCCTCCATAGTTGATCCTCCTATCAACTTTGAACTGACCATTATTGTCTGTCGACATACGCTTCCTCCTTTCAGCCTCCATAGTTGACTTGGTAATTAATTAGGTCAAAAATATATTAGTCTCCTCTCTAGGAAACTCTCATGACGCTTCCTCCTTTAAGCCATCCCTTCTCTTTTGCCTAAATAGAGCCACCCATGCATGCAGAACCCAAGTTTTTTGGATTCTATAAGTAGCACCCCTTCCTTTACGTTCTCCATAAGTTTTCTCTGCAGAACCCCTCAGTCCATCCCGGCCACCCACCGCCATCGACTCCACCGGAACGTCCAGAGATCCAGCACTCCCCGCCGGCCGGCAGCCCCTCGGTAAAGTCTTCTACTTCCACTGTCCCTTCCCTTGAATCCGGGTTCAGTCAACTAATAGAAAGAGAGCAATTTATTCTTAAAATGAATAGGTTGGGCCTAAAGCCTATTAAGAAAGTTCACACGGAATTTGTGTACACTGCATTGCATGCTATTTGAATTCATTGTCCGCAATTTCACACACATCCACCTCCCCCTTGGGTCGACTGTGGGACAGTCCGCCTAGCCAAAGTACCTCTTCTCACTAACCACAAGAGCCGGTTGACTTTGACAGTTAAAGCCTATTAAGAATTACTTATCAGAATAGAATGTACGGGGCCTTCCTGAAAGTTGGCCTCATTTAGTTCGTAATTCTTTATTTGGGCCTTTAGCAAAAAGTAGGACTGTGGGCTCGATCATAGAAGTCAGTATCAAGGAATGTATAGATTGGGCTCCAACCTTAATAAATAAGAACTTTTTTTTTTCCGATGCCTCCGGTAACTCACAAGACTTTGTGCACGCTGCGTTGTATGACATTTGGGCCACTACCCCCAAATTAACACACGTACACACCTCCCCTACGGTTCGAACCCAAGACCGTCCGCCTAGCCAAGAAGGTTATACCTCTCATCACTGGCGGATCCACATGGGAGCCACTGGTGGGTGGGGCCCCCAGTGAATTTTTATTTTTTAATATATTATTGTACTACAAAAAAATTTTTTTTGAAGGCGTTGTTTCCGAACCCTTTATAATTGTGCCCACCAATGAATTATAATCCTGGATCCGCTAGTGCCTCTCATCACTGACTACAAAATCCAGATGAATTCGGTATAAATAATAAATGTTGGACCATTAAATTATGACCTAATACAGGACTAGCAGTATTAATAAATACAAAGCAAAAAAATTTACAGTTCTGTAACTCTCTCTGGCTTTAATACACAATTATAGCAAATAGTTACGGATACAAGTTTTGATCCGAAGGTCTCGCCGACATCTTACACAAAAGTTTTACTCCGAAGACTCGTCGACTCCTACACAAGCTTTGATACGAAGACTTGCGGACTTCAACCTCTTATGAATTATTTTGATCTTCTCACAACAATAAGAAGATCCACTTTACAACTCAATGAAAACTCTCAATATGATTTGGCGAATGAAAACTCTTGTATGTGTGAAGAGATTTGAAGAATATTAGATAAAAAGTTCCAAGAAGTGAATATGAATTGGACCAACTTTTGTTTATATAAAAGTCAAAAATATCCCAAAAGTTACTCTACAGACGGAATATCACTGGTATACCGCTTTGTACAGTAACAACTATAAAAAGTTAGTTTTTTAACCGTTATGCTGTAATTAATGCGCCAAGAGTAGGCTGACTGGTATGCCGTTTGTGGTCACAAATGTGATCACAGAACCTCCTGTGATCAACTGCTCAATATTCGGTATAACGACTGTATACCAGTATGATACCACAGTTTTAGAACTTGGATATTTGGTTGGATATTTGGTTTAGTTTTTATTTTGTCTTTTTTTTATTGAGTTATAAATAATCTTATAGACTCAATAATAAAGAAGGATTACACTGAGCACGATGTCTTGATAGTTTGGCTTCTTTCTTTCATGAATGGTGGATTTTTTTTTTCTTGATGGTAGTTGTCTGAAGCTAACCAGATCTGAAAATCTGAATACATTTCGTAGACTTTGCCCCCGAAACCCCACGGGAGGCGCTGCCCCCCTCGGCCCTTGTCCGCTGATTGATCTTACTTATTACCTTTTTGCAAACACATGTTAGACGAGCAAAAAAATAATACACATAGTAGCAAATATGGTATTATTAATGCACATTAGGACTCTACCAAGTTTAAGTATAAGCACTATAATGATAGCATGATCATTAGTGTTTTTATAATATTAAACTTAATCGATTAACCATAATAGAAAATTTAATTTAATCATTGGTCTAACAAACTTTTGCTTCCTCTGACAACAACCATCAAACTTTTTAAAAGCTTCCACTAGTCGTTTCTGAAAAGACTGAAGAATACTTCGTCTTTCAAATTTCTAATAGATATCAGGCTACTGAAACATATACCAAAAACATAACGAATATCCTTGAGCACTAGAATAGCTCTTGTACTCATCTTCAAGTGCACATCTCTAATGGAAATAGTCTTTAACACGTTTCCATTGTCCATCTTTAATATTCCACGGTCGTCTGTTGTGTAAGTAGCAACTAGCAAATAGTACACTGTTATGAGATACGTGCGTTGAAGTCTATGAGTCCACCAACCAACTGTTGTCATCACGGGAGAGGTTCATAGTAACCTTATCACCTAATGATAATGTTGCCTTTTATGTACGGAAGTCGATGATGTAGTGTTCTCGTTCTGCTTCTCGTTGTCGTCATTTTTCTCTCTTTTCCATGCAAAATTGTTTCTTTTAATATGGCCCTTCTTGCCATAGTATAACGATCATAGTTCTCATATCTACCCTTAGACTTTCCTCTACTCTTGTCCATGTTGCCACGGTGCCACTTGGACCCCTACTTTTACACCTCCCCTGCTCTCTAAGACCAACACTTTAGAATGTAATGAAGATGATGTGCTTAAGGATTTCCTTCACACCTCATTCAACACTATTCTTGGCGAACTCCAAACTCACAATGCCTTTCTACGATTAAGATAATGTACCCCATAAACGAAAGTCCTTGCACTTTGTTGTCAAATTTGACTCACATAGACGACAGTTGATCGACCATGTTATGGAACTCATTGAGGTGATCCATAATTGGCGTACCGTCCTCAGACTCATCATCTATCATAGCAGAAATAATTGATTAACCCTGGTCTTCTCGGCATACAAAGACTCAAGTTTTTCCCAAAAAGTCTTGGCGTGATCAATGTTCGCGATGTAGTTGTACATATTCTCATCTACAAATTGTTTGATGTACCCACATACATGTGCGTGCTCGAACGCCCAATCCTCATTGGATTTATTACTGGCCTTCTTTGATGCAAATACTGGTAGATACTGCTTATTGACGAACAAAAAATCCTTCACCTTGCTTTACCAGTAATGATAATTGTTACCGTTCATGTTAACCATACACACATGTTTCACGTCTATCTATTCTATCTGATTTGACAGTCAAATGCCTGACAGCTACAACCAATAACTCTAATTCCACTCTGTTGGGAATAGAGCATGAAACCAGTCAAATAAACCGTTTCCAAACCGGAAGAAACAATCAAATACTGAAATAAACGTGGTACTTACCACTACTACAATATCCAAGCACACAATGCAACAATGCAAACACAACAGACTTTTACGTGAAAAATTTTGACTGAAAACATAACGAGATGGTTGGAGTCCACCCCGGAAAAAAAAAACTCTACTGATAGCATATAAAGAATTGAAATTGATTACAATGATGAGAAATATCTTTACTGAAAGCAAGAAAACGAGGAAGAACCGATGCAGATCTCCTAAAACGACCTCCTTCGAATCAAACCAAAACTCTCTCAGAATCCTTCTCCATCTTTTCTTGAAAGATACACCACAATTAGAAATATCTCTACTGAACATCTACCACACTTTAGAAAGGATTAGGTTCAACTAATAGACCCCTTTACCAATCATATATAAATCACAACCATTGGATATGATCAAACGGCTGGAAATAAGTCCAAAATCTGCTTAGTCCAGATCCGGTGCTATACCGTCAGTACACTGTGGCAACAAAAATTTCACACAGAAATTTGTTGGATGAATTTTGCAATCTTAAACATACTGGCGGTATGCGGCACACTCTGATACAGTTCTGATACGTCTCAGAACCAATTCAAATCGAGCCCCTTCTCTCATACTACTTCTCGAGCTTCTCCAACACATGAATAACGCTCGTAGCACTCCAGGATGTTCTCCACATAGAAATGGAACCCCATCCAACTCCAACAAAAGGTTAGATAATATTAATATCTTAATGGTTTGAAGCGCTAGTTACAAAATGCACATCTACACTTCATATTTTGCTCATCATAGCCTATCCTTCAACAGGAAGTCCTTGTTGAAGAGATCTACGAGGTTCATGCAACTCTTAACATCATCTCCATGTCTGATTAAATCTCAGTTGAACCATTTTCAATGTCCATTATCATATAAAACTTTAACTTGTTATACCATTGGTCATTCTCATGTATGGGTTAAAAGTGCTAATTTATAATGTCCCTTTCCTTCTCTTATCAATTTTTATTTCTCTTACCTAAGGTTGGTTTTCAAGATAAGATCCTGTGACTAGTAAGATATGTACCGAAATGCATATTATTTCCTGGGTACTCATTTTGTTGGCTTTTTACTCTGAGTTGATTCTTACAGGCCATATGTAAGGATAATTCCCACTTGAGAGCTTTCATGAGCTCACTTGAGTGGCTGCTTGATTTCTAGCTTTAATTGAAGGAAACATTTAAACTGGCCAGTTGACTAGGGGTATTTTTTTTTGTTTTTAGTTATATTACCTTGTTCAGGGTGTTGCTTGGCACGAGGATAAGACTTGTTGCTTGCATCCTGAAGGATGCAGTTTCAAGTCACGGAAACAACATGAGGGATAAGGTTTTGTACATCTGATCGAGTGACCTCGTGGCATGGGGACCCTCTACTACACGCGCACATATTGCATTTTAGATGTTACCTTGGGGATATCTAGTCTGAAGTTATGGACAAACCTTTCCGTTAGTTTAGAATAACTTTCTCGTGGTACGTTTTTAGTTACAAGGATATGAAATTGGGAATTTCTTGTATACAACAACAACAACAACAAAGTCTTTATCCCAAACTTTTCAGGTTGGTTGTTTGAATACTTTCTTTCATTTAGCTCAGTTAAGGGCCATGCCTTCAGTTTGTAATTTCTTGTGTGATTGATTTAATTTTTTTTTTTTTAAAACTTTAGTTTTACTTTAGTTTGCCTATTAATTGGTTGTATGAGTGAATATTGTTAAGATCTTTACTAGTAGTTGTATATCCATGAGCTTCATATTGGTGGTAATTAATGATGGTAGGCAACTCTTTTTATGTAGTGTTCATAAGTTTTACCTGGACAATGGAGAGATCAGATAAGTTGTGCCATCCATCAGTGATACAGAAGATACATGGGTCATCCTACTTGACTTCTACACTGGCTCTTGGCCGCGATCAAGGAAGAAATGGCCATACCTATAAGTTACCCGGCTCTTGCGTCGGCCAGGGTCTGCACCACAACAACAATAATATTGGATCCTTTGCCCTTTCGCCGCTCTCGTCGTCATTCCCTCATGTCGTTGCTTGTGCGCCTCAAGAGAAGGGTACCGTGGCCGGGTTCCTCACGGATTTCCTGATGGGGGGCGTTTCGGGTGCTGTGTCCAAAACGGTAGCCGCTCCGATCGAGCGGGTAAAGCTCCTGGTACAGAATCAAGACGAGATGATCAAGAGCGGTCGGCTCTCCAAGCCTTACCATGGGGTGGCAGACTGTTTTAGCCGGACAGTCAAGGAGGAGGGCTTCCTTGCCCTGTGGAGAGGAAATGCTACCAATGTCATCCGTTATTTTCCCACCCAGGTTCATAAATTTTCTCTCTCTCTCTAATATATATATATATATATATATATATATATATATATATATATATATATATATATATATATATATATGAGGAGGGATCCACATCCCCTCACTTTTGCATCCCCCATGCATCCCCATGATAACACCCGTTGGATCTTATATATATATATATATATATATATATATATATATATATATATATATATATATATATATATATAATAAATGCACGTGTTTTGCACGTATAATAAGAATATTATCCAATTATAATCAAATATTTCTTCTAACTCACGTGGTTCGATTTCCCATGTTGAATAAATATAACAAATTTAAACTTTTTTCAACAATTTATTACATAATTTATTTATTTTTAAATAAAATGGACCGTGATATACATACAGCTCACTTTTGAGTCATTTTGAAGCCTATCTTCCACTATATAATGAGGCTTCAAAACGGCTCAAAAGTGAGCCGTCTAAGCCGTCATTATATCACGGTCCATGTTATTTAATTATGTAAAGAAATGTTGAAAAAAGTTTTAAATTGTTATATATATTCAACGCGAGGAATCGAATTTAACCAAACAAAAAGAATACCTTTCACCTTAACCACATGAGTTAGAAGAACTATTTGACTATAACTGAATAATGTTCTTACTATATTATTACTAAAAGTTCCTAGTTATATAGTAGAAGATATATCTAGGAAAATGCTAAACTAACTGCGGGCTAGGAAAATGCTATACTGACCGCGGGAGGGGTGACCGCAAGCCTGGCCCGCGCCTACGTGTCCCCCTCCCTGCTGTCTGAGTGTACGCCGCACCACATGGGTCCCACCCCAGAAAATTTTGGACCCCCCTCCAATGGGAGGCCGACACGTGGCGGCTGCGGGCCAGGACTGCGGTCTATGTAGCACTACCGATATATCTAACTCGATTGTGTATTCCATGATCGGTAGGCCGCAAACTTCGCCTTCAAGGACTACATCAAGAGCGTGTTCAACTTCAAGAAGGACAAGGACGGATATTGGAAGTGGTTTGCCGGGAACTTGGCGTCCGGAGGCGCCGCAGGTGCCACTTCGAGCCTGTTTGTGTACTCTCTGGACTATGCCAGGACTCGTCTGTCCAGTGACGCGAAAGCTGCCACGAAAGGAGGCGAGAGACAGTTCAATGGTTTGATCGATGTGTACAGGAAGACCCTAAAATCTGATGGCATTGTGGGACTCTACCGGGGCTTCAACATCTCCCTTGTCGGTATCATTGTGTATCGGGGGCTCTATTTCGGGATGTATGACTCTCTGAAACCAGTGGTGCTGGTTGGTCCCTTGCAGGTTAGCTACAAACATTATTGCTAAGTGATAACTTCGGTCACTCATTACACACTCTCATGATCAGTTGTACGTAGTTGTAGTTGCAGTTCTTGGTGGTTGTTTTTTTTTTGAAACCTTTGGTTTACTCATAAGTTAGGTTGACAGTATCGGGATCGGTATCAGACTATACCTATGAGTATTGGTATCGGCAATATCGGTAGTATCGACGGTTTCGGATCGGAGTATCGAATTTTTTTGGTATGGAAAAACAAATAATTATTTACATTTAAAAACATATATTTTATACATTTAGGCATAATTTAAAGTAATTTCAGTGTTATTTCTTAGTAGTTTTAAAATTAGATGAAATAGTAGTCAACCTTACCGATTGGTTTACGTACTTTCTTCTTTTACATGCTTTTACAACCTTATCATGCTTTAAACCTTTGCTGATTTGTCTTCTTCGTTTAATTTTTTTTCCCGAATTGACCGAAAAACAGACCCCCAATGTCGGTATCGGTCAGTATCAGGTATCGGTCGGTATCGGATCGGAATATGCCAAACCGTATCGATATCGGCCGTATCGGATCGGTATCGGCCGACACTTTAAACCAAGTCATAACATTCTTATAATGCCTGCATTTGAAAGCATGCCAAATCTTTCTGTTATCCTTTGAAACTCATGCCAACAACACCTAGTCCTCACAGGAAAGAGTCTTTTTACAAAGTGACTTTGAACTCATCCCATCCTCATATATAGTTTGTGTTATTATTTACATGTCTTTTGCAGGACAACTTTTTGGCCAGTTTCTTGCTGGGATGGGGAATCACAATAGGCGCTAGTCTTGCCTCTTATCCTATGGATACGGTACGGAGAAGAATGATGATGACATCCGGCGAGGCCGTGAAGTACAAGAGCTCGCTGCACGCGTTCCGGCAGATCGTCAAGGAGGAGGGCGCTAAATCGCTCTACAAGGGCGGTGGCGCGAACATCCTGCGCTCGGTCGCCGGAGCCGGCGTGCTCGCGGGCTACGACAAGCTGCAGGTGATCTTCTTGGGGAAGAAGTTTGGATCAGGTGGAGGAGGCTGATACCCTGTCCTTGTGCACTTAATACTCTCTTCTAGCTGATAAAAGCCTTTTAGCCTAATTTTTTTTTTCCTATGATCCTCAATAAAGGCTACAAGCCAACAATAATGGTTTATCAATTAAGCTTTCGAACTAATCTATGATCTTTAGTTGTATTGTATGGATGGATACATATCAGGCTACTGTTTGATTGTTTGGGTTAAGGGGTTGGCTGAATTGTTGCCATAAGATTACATTTGGTTCATTGATTGAATTGTATTGTATTTGAGTTTTTTTTTTTTTTTTTTGAGAATAGTATTTGAGTTTATTATGTAATGGAGTTACATATTGCATTACCATGTTGGATTGAAGCATGTAATCAAATCATATCATATAATATCAATTGTATTCAAATGTTTGTTTACCATTTAATATAATTGAGTTTCTAATGTATTTTTTTTAGAACATACAAATTTAAAATTTAAAATTTAAAATTAAATTTGAAAAAAAAAGTAAATTTAAATTAGTAATAAAAAATTATAATTTAAAAATACATATAAATTTTGTAAAATGAAAATATAATTAAAATAAGAAATAATATATTATAATATAATACGTATATAATATAATATAATTTAATTTAATATAATATAAAATAAAAAAATAGAGAAAATAAATAAATAAATATAAAGTAATTTTAACTTTTTTAGTTGTTATTTTTTTATTTTTACAGTTCTTATTTTAAAAAAAAGTTTGGCTAAATTACAACTTAATAACTATTCAAGTTTTCAACTTGATATCCTAAACTTTGATAGTCGTTAACACGATAACATCAACTATTGAAAATTTTAATGTTAATACCTTCAGTCAGTCTAATAAATTGATTAAAAGATGAAATAATAAACAATTAAGGTTGCACTTCATGAACTTTGGAAATGTAAGGGCTTTGATTAAATACATAGTATGGGCCTATCTAGTACAGGTTAAGTAATGGGCCTATATGAATCCATTAGAATAAATTACAAGTTATGGCTTAAAACCTTTAAACAAACCCTAAGAAATAAAGTTGGACTTGATATAAATCAAAGTTCATTCTTAGGCTTCATAGAAGGATTGCCTTTTATGGATTTTAGCGTATGGAGAAGACTTAATAGCAATTCCATAAATATGTATAGGAAACCTTATTCATGAGGGAGGTATTGTATTTTGAATAGGTTAGGACTAGGTGTAACTTCGACAATTTGGACCTGAGACAAGTACTCTATACGTGATATTTCTCAATACATTATAATTGCTGCATTTATTTTTCTCTAGTTTAGTGACATATTGTGATACGATTCTGATAGACACTACTTTATTTTGTATTGTACGACATTTTATATATTTTGTATAAATATACTATGCACCAATCCTTGACATATTAGGTAAGAGGAATGGAGATGACATTTCAGATCAGATAATGGTATTTGAAAAATCTAGAAATTATGATAGACAATTATGATGTACCAAATGTATTTGATATAGACACTTTTGTATTACCATCGATATCGCGCTCACGCACTCGTACCCGAACTACCGAACGCGAGTCGTGACATCTATGGCCCCACACACCCACTCCGATCGCGGCCCACCCCACACCCCCTCGTACCCCTACACTCGTGTCTGTATGGCACGTTGCCACGTTCGCACACTACCGCTGCTGCCACATGTTGCAGCTACCACGAGTTGCTGCAAGAGAAAGAGGTGGCCGCCAAAGAGAGAGAGAGAGAGAGAGAGAGGAGGGGGATGTCGGATAGAGAGGGGGGATAGGTATTTGTGTCTTTGATAAACTTTTGTTAACACCAAGAGGGTATTAACTTGTAAAATTAAAGTTAAGGTATCAAGTTGACGCATGTCAAAGTTTAGGGTATAAAGTTGAAAAACTTGAATAGTCGAAGGTATCAAGTTGTAACTTAGCCTTTTTATGATTGTAAGTTTTAACGTTGTAATATAATCACGATTATATGAGTTTTATGAGGTAATTGGTTTTAAAAGAAAGTAATGTAATGCAATCAAGCTTATAATTGCGATTACATTATATCCAACAAATTGTCCAACCAAACATCCGAATTAGATTGATAATGTAATGCCAATTATATTACGTTGTCCAACCATGTAAATCAAATAGGCCTAAGTTTCTTTTGGCGGCAATGAGAATTTTGTTCATTCTTTCAAGTCGTTGGAAACTACTTGCAATATTTATCAACGTTAGGATCGTTATGAACGGTTGGCATGGGTTGCCCTAGTCGTAGTAAAGTTTAGTTGTCCCTTAACCCTTATTGTGGACCGACCATGGGAGGTTACTTGCGATGCCGACAACTTAATGGTCAAGTTGGGTCTGGAGGGTTGCCCTAAGCAGAGAAAAATGTTAGTCATGCTTGGCCTTGGGGTTGTCCAAGCCTAAAGTCTTATCGGACTTATCCCTGGGTTAATCCTATCAATATAATGCACAACAAAATTACACATTTTTATAAATATCTAACAACTTAACTTTTATGTTAGTACATTTACATTCTACCAGATCTTCCCTCCTTCGAGATCCATCTCCTCGTCCATATCCACGTCTATGAATCTATGACATTGTCTTTCAAAATTAACCCAAAGTGCTTCAAATGGTGTTGCGAACGCTAGGAGACTCTTAAATGTCAACCATTTTTCCATCGAAAAGAACAAGAAACATAATATATTATCAGCATAAAGCTCAAACTTGAACATAAATAATATATTGTCTATATCTATTCTATGGTGGTGAAACTTTTGAATTCTTAAAATACCCTTGAGTATTTTGTAAACATGATGTTATTATGTCAACTTACATATCATTTATGTTAAGAGTCAAATCAATAAAGTTTGCATGCTTTGAAGTTTCCTTTTTTCATACAACTCCTCATGTTCTAATGGTAATAAATTTGTTTGTACTTACTATTTTACAAAGGCTATTATTCTGGATAGAAAATTAAAAAAAACGAAAAACAAAATTCGTACTTCGAATCTCTTGGCATTATAAAAAGAAATCACACAGACATAAATAGTCATCTGGAAAAGACGAAAAGACGACAGCTGATCTTATGATATCCTAATTAAAATACGTGCAAAGCACATACATGTAGACTAGTATAACATAAAAGGAAAGTTTTATTTGGAACAATCGAGTACACTGACTAACTGCATCAATCTTCACTCAATGAGATATTTGTTAGTATTGGGTGAGATTACCTACCTATGTAGAGAACATCTCGAATTGCGATGAGCGACATCCGTGTGTCAAAGAAGCTCGGAGAGTCAAAGGCGACAAAGGTGGTGCATTTGAGCGCATGTCAGACATTTGAAAAAAATTGTATCAATGTCCGTCGGTATACCGATGCTGGTGTACTAGTTATATAACAGTTCATTCTAGAACTGTTCCGACTCAAAATGACCAAATTTTGGTATACCGTCGGTATACAATAGTCATTATAAGGTTGATATACCGGTGTCGTGGCTGGAGTTAAATATTGGATATTTTATTAACATCGTTGGATCGTGATCAATGGTCCAGATCTTTTTGAAAGTTAGGTGCTTTAAATAGGTGTTTTCTAATCCTAAACTCAAAAGACTACAATCTAAGGAATGATTTTCTCAAAAGCCCGCATTATTGTCAGTGATTATTGCATTTTTTTTATTTTCATAAGGGTATAGGGTTACCAAGTTGGTTTGGTTCCAAAGCCTAATGGTCTGCATTATTGCAAGTGATTATTGCAAAAATTATATGGGTTAAAACCAATCTAAATCTAACCATGTATTCTTAACAAGTTAACTTATCTACTTATTGACATTCCACTCTAACTATATTCTTAATTAAATCTAAGTAAAATCCACAGTACATTCTATTTCAAACTATCCTCTTATTTATGGGCTAGTCAATCAATTATAGGTTCTTCCTATTAGGGCCTGTTTGGTTCGATGTAACTCTTTGGAAGTGTGGAAGTGCACTTACATCATGATGAATTTTTTTTGGAAGTGTGAAAGTGGCACTTTCCAAAATGTGTTTGGATAGAATCTATTTTGTCTGCTTGAAGTGGAAGAAAAATGGGTTTGGTGTTTGGATGATTGTTGAAAGTGGAAAGAAAAAGAGTACGATTGTTTGGATGGTTGAAAGTGGAAGTTTAGTTGGAGATATGGTAACCCCGGTAAACTTACCCCCAAATGGACTGTGAACCAATTTAATCACGAAATAAATAGGTGATTAATAATGGACTCTGAACCAATTTAAAACAACAGAACAATTGAAGAACAATTGAAATCACATATATGATAATGAAATACAATACCGAAATTCATAACAACAATTGATACTCAAATACCACTCTCAAATACAATTGATACTCCAGTACAACGTTCAAATTGAAGAACAACTGACTTTGCACGCCCAGACAAATCCGAACATTCTGAAATGCCAATTTTGCAGACATAAAATAGTGGGGCTCTTCATTGCAGATTTTGCAGCAAAATGAACCAAATTGCAGCTCTTCATTGCAGATTTTGCAGCAACCGATATGCAAAGACAGGAAACATAATGGGGCTCTGTGTGCTCAGAAATGCAGCTTTCAAAAATTGTAGAAACAAATAAATAAAAAATATAGAAATAATTCATTGCAGAAAAAAGAACTGAAGGTGACCACAGACGAACTGAAGGAGAGAGAGTTCCAAATGGAACTACAAGTATAAATCGTCCACCCCCCCCCCGGAGTTACTCCTCTTCAGCCCGGTAGGTGGGCTGGAGTAATTTGGAAGACGAAAAAGCTGAGGATGGGACGGATGCAAAGAGGGATGGGACGGATGCAAGTGGCTGGAAGCTGGCAACCAAACGAAAGGAGTCACGCCACTTCACAAGGAAACCCCAAAAATGACCCACTTCCAGCCCAAATACAACGAACCAAACAGGCCCTTAGGGTCAATCCTTACACTAGGGTCCAAATTGTTCCTATACTATAGAATGTCTATTTAAGAGAAGTGTCCATCCTACCTATTTGTAGTTTTGAGTAAACTTCTTATGAAGCATCACCAAGCACGACTTTTTCAATTGTATGACGAAGATCTTCCTTTGAGGGGAACCACCAAGGACGAGTGTTTATTTCCCGAAGATCTTCCTTCGAGGAGAACCAAAAGATCTTCCTTTGAGGGGACCACCAAGCACAAGTGTTTATTTCTCCAAAATAGGGCAAGAAAAGAGGCAATGATAGTGACGTCTAGGTGGAGGTAAAGCAAAATACAAAATTCAAGGGAGATAATCAAATCCAAAGAGTGTTTTTAAAGTATTATTCGATTCAGATCCTACTTATAATTAATCCTATTACAAGTTCGTTCGGTACAGTAACGTAACTAAGATGATATAATTTTGACCTTCACGGGATATCATAAAAATATTGTCACACTGCAGTCCTAAAATATGTAGAACTAAGGTATGTAATAATGGTCAGTTACGTATCAAGTGGACTCCAGCCTAACTCGAAAACATATACGCTGCCCAAGGGTCTGGCCAATCTATCTACATCTTAATATAACTATTGAACAAGACTATATCGCAATCTTCTGAATATGAAGATAAAAAATAATAATATATTTCATGGTCTGCAACTCATGCCATACTTGTTCGAATAAATCAAAAAGGAATAATATATGTGCCTACAAAATACTAGGATATAATAGAAGGAACGAATAACATAAAAGTAACATATATATACTATGGAAGAACCAATACCTGAATCAATGAAGAGAACCATCAACAAAACCCTAAAAAAACTCAGCTAGATCTGTCACGTCCCGCTTCCTAGATTTGAACGGTGACGTCAAAACACATCCCAAGACTACGCACAAAAAATCGCGATTGTCGTCCGTAAATCAGCAAAAATGAAAAATACAAGAAAATTTATATTGCATTACACATAGTAATTATAATACAGGAAACTTATCTAACAGTACATTGTCTTACAGGTTTATTACAAAATAATTTACAAAAGTAACTACGACAGCACTAGTCATAAACTGAAAGTCTTCAGGTCACTACTCCTCAATGTACAGTGGCAATGCCTCGGCAGGGTTGTCTTCTTCTTCCCCTAGTGAACAAATACTAGGTCGTTTAGAAACGACAAGCAATTCCTCGGGTCAAAGACGTTTAAAAGAAGTTTGGAATAAGAATCAGAATGTAAAGATTTTCAAAAAAAAATTAGGAATATGACAATTCACAATTACTTGTAAGTGCCTTTGTACTAATCATTTAAGAAATATGAACATCATTCTTACTTCATGTAACGAAAAATTTCTACCATCGTGAGATGCAAATTCCGAGCTTCCCTTGAGCTTACAATATGTAGTTTTGCCTCCCTTGAGCAAAACAGAAAAACTGCCTTCCTTTAATAGGGCGATAGTCCTTAAAGTGAGATGCAAATTTAGTGAACACAAAATGTAATGCAATTTAGAGAACAACCCTGATGTAACACCCACTTTTCCAAAATAAGGGTAAATTTGAACTTTTGTATTTTAAATCATTAAAGTATTTGATTTTAGTCATGATATAATTTTTGGTGATTTTTAGTTATTTTAAAACTATTTAATTGAGTGAAATGTGAATTGGTGTTTTGCTAGTGTAACATTAGTCATACATGACCTAGAAGACTAATCATGACCAATGAGGCCTAATCATGTATTTAGGATTTCAAATTTCTACTTTTAAGCCTAGGGGTATTTTAGTCATTTTGACACTTTTGTGATTTTGTGAATTATATTAATAAATTATGTGTTAGTTAAATTGTTGAGTCTTGACCTAGAAGTTAGCCTAATCTAGATTGTTAATCATGATCCTAGAGACTAAGTTAGAGGGTTTCATTAAAGTAATTACATTAGTGAATATCTAGATATTTGTTAAAAGATATTTTGGACTAAAAGTTAAAGGATGCTACTTTAATTGTGAGCCATTGGATTAGCTAGAAATTGTTGGAGTAACCTTAGCCCCTCATCCTAAACCCTAACCCTAACTTAATGGCAGCCAACACTCATCCCCACCCCCTATAAATACATCCCATTAATTATTTGCATCATTTTTAATTCATTCTATTGCCTCTTTTGTGTTCTTCCCTAAACTTCTCCCCAAATATCCAAATCACCTCCAAATTGAGCCAAATTTCTTGCATTGGAATCCCCTACTGTTGAGGATGCTATAGGGAGCTAGCTAGCAAGGTTGCACAAGCATTTGGCACCCCCAAGTGACGAGGACACCCCCCTTTTCTTAGTTTTCATTGAGTTTTCACTCAATAGGTAAAATGCCTCAAAACCTATTGATATGGTGATTTCTCTTCATGAATGCATGCATATAGGTACCAAGGATCTATAGGCTAAGTTTTGTAGGAATTAGATAGGGTTTGGTGTCCGTATCGGACACGTATCTAGGTCTTTATTCAAGTGTTGATGATTTGCCACAGTGAACAAAATGTTAATAATTTCGAAAACTATTTGAACACATTTCTAGCCCTATAGGTGTAGATCACAGAACCATAGCTCTGAGCACGAGACTGTGTCGTGTCCGTGTCCAAATCGGACACGAACTCGCTGCACGATGCACGTACACAGTCCCCTGCTCACGCACCCCTCGTGCTCGCTGCACACGCCACGTGGACAGCTATAATTTGGCATGAGGAAGGGGGCAGTGACTGTCAGTTGACCCCTCGAGTTTGACACGAGATCGTGTCGTATCGAGGGAGCACGGACACGCGCATTGGTTTTGCACTGCGCAGTAGCAGTCGAGAATAGCGTTCTGATACGCGTCTCGTGTCCTTTATACATGACACGTGGACACGTATCAGGGTGTGGAACACGAAGCCTGACCCTAGGTGTACCTACACGCGTGATCACGAGATACGAGGACACGCGTGTCGTGTCCTACACTCGTGTGAACCTATGCACGACACTGTGTTGTCTGTGACTGTGTGTGTGTGCCTAGATCGTGTTTTGTTGTGTGCAGACACGTTGTGTCTTGCTGTATGGACACGAATGGATATGTGAGACACGAACACATGTGACACATTGTTTACCAACCTTTGTATTGTAATTTTAGTGATTTAATTTGAGTTCGAATTTCCTGAAACCCCAATTTTCCTGATACCATATTTGTTCTTCAGTTTTAGTATTTAAATGATATTCAATTGTTAATTCAGTGTTAATTAAATGTTAATACATGATTAACATGTCAGTGCTATGAGTTTACATAGGTAGGATCACATGTATGCATGTTGGGGTTTGTAGCATGGGTTTCGAATGGGGATTTGATTTCTGTAATCAAATGTTAAAACTGAGATTTAGTTGATATGTGTAAAAAAACTGAGAAATCTGAATTGGGGTCTTGATTGACAAATAAAACTGAGATTTCAAACTAAAATCTGAGAAATGATTTCCTTTCCTTCCTTAATTGAAAAAAACTGAATGTTAAATTGATTCCAATATAGTTCACTGTCAATTATGCATATTCCTATCACCTGTACATGTATACACATCACATGATTAACTTCCCTTATGAAATATCATGTATACACCTGAGTTTGATTGCTTGAGTAACCTGAAAACTGAAATGGGAGAACCTGAGTTGTACTTGGCTGTCCTTTGTACACATTGTTTAAAACTGAAACACTGTCCACACACACACATTTAAAAACCTGAGAATTGGGTTATGGAGATGTGTAACTGAGAAAAACCCCAATGCTGAAATCTGAACTTGTCAAATACCTGAGATATAAAACTGAGACATGTTTTACACCCTCACACACTCTTGGCTATGTTTCACACACATACATATCACAAACTGGAACCAACTGAGATGTTCTCTGATTTTAAAATGATAATTTGAATTCACTATTTACTCACATGTTGCTTGAACCTGAGATATCCTGAGAGTTCCTATCACACATGTGAAGTTAACCCCCTCTCTATACACAAAACTGAAATTTGTGGTTGTTAGGTTATATGTGTTCTATGTGTAAAAACTGAGGAATTAAGTTGGGTTGTTTATATGTTATTTCATTGCTATATACATCTATGCACCCTCTCTCACTTTCTCTCTATATAATTCCTAGTCTTCATAAGGATAAGTTATGTATGTGATAGGTCTGGACTGATTTTTGCAAGGCTGAGAAATCAAATTCCTGAGACTATTAGTTAAGGATTTGATCTCCTTTCCTATTGTAACCTCACACATTGCATCTTCTGTTTTTTTTTTTTTCCCCTCACTAACTCATGCATATACACCTGTATTGTTTTCCTTTCTTGTGTGTTCTTTCACTGCCTTGGGGTTCCTGCACATTTACATGCACACTGTCACAGGTTACCTTCACAGTTTGCACCACTGTCACACCTATACACTAGGTCATATTGCACACACATTGGCCTTGATTTAGTAAAACAGTAGCAGTTGCACAATTCCTGAACCCATCACAACTAGAACCTAGTTACACATTGTTTTCTATATATACAAATGTCATGAATATAGACTAAACTCCATACATGTACACCATGCTATGCACACACACCACATACATTTTCATGTACACCAAACACTCATACACACACTACACATATGTAGGTTTCCCCTCTCTAGACTCTCTATGTGTACACATGTATATATATGTAATAATATACATGCAACCAATGTGAAGTATAAGTTATTGTAGGAATAGCCTACATAGATAGTGTGTGTAAGTATGTGAATATAATGTGAAGGTTGAGATTCCTATGATATATGGCCTAGTATTGATTTCTCTTTTCATGTACACATCCATGTTCACACACACACATAGCTTACATGTTAGTTCCTTCCTCTTTTATATATATATAATGTTGAACATGCATGAATAGGATGTGCCTTGATATGTGCTTGTGTTTGGCTTGTATAGCCTTGTGATTGGTGTGTGATTGCTAGATTAGGCTTGGTTAGGCCTAGTGAGACTTGTTAAACTTGTTTGGGCTAGGACTTGACCTAGTTTGACTAGTGTGGTTGACTAGAGTTGACCAAGTGTCGACTTTAGCCTAGTTTGACCTAGACAGCATGCAGATGCATTGTACATTTCATATATCACCCTCTGTATACATCTTGACTTGTGTTGCTCTAACTAGGAGTCAGGTATCTCATCTCGGACAGTACATTTACTTCAGACATTCAGATACGAGGCGAGTACATTCTCTGATCTTTTCATACTTGTCTGGATTTACATTCTTGCTCTAGATTACTGTACTTGATGCTGACACGATTGTTATCACGGATTAGTACTATACGGATCTCCTTTTGGGATGTTATCCCCTTGTATTCACTAGATACATATTGTGATGTGCGTTTCACTTCCATATTGTATTTATTGAATACCTATATCCTTGTATACTCCTTGTGCATATTGTACTCTCAGTATCACATGAGTCCCAGGGATAGACATTGTACACTATTGTATAACATTGTACAACCATTGTATAATATTGTACATCTATTGTATATTATTGTACATCCATTGTATAACATTGTACACTATTGTGCAAGATAACGTAACGGGAGTGGATCCTTGTGTATTGATTGGGGAGGGGGAGTAGAATTGGTTATGTACTCAAATCCTATTGTACAACATTGTATAACTATTGTATATGTCTATTGTACACCCACGTACAATGGAGTTACCATTGCATTTTCCTAGCCCGTTTACATAACCAGATTGTACTCTAAAATCACATGTTCTTTACAGTTCTTACTTATCATATTTAGATATTTCCTGTTATAAAATCTCTACTGTTTTTCATATATCTTCTTCTTCAGCGTTTCATGTACTTTACTCTATTGCATGCTTTATATTTCCTAACTCGATATGAACTGCGTGAGATGTTTTGTGCTCACTCCCGTCCTGACTGGACCTGTTGAAAATTTTACAGAGGATGATGAGGAACCCTGCACCCCCTTACTTGGAGCTTGCCTAGATGACACTCGCGACCTGGACCCCTGGCGAGGTTCAGGCAGCTGCTCAGGATGATACCTTGTATAGAGTAGATAGCTTAGACTATTTTCCTTTCATGTTTAGCTTATGTCTTGTTTCAGAGTTGTATGTTGTAGAGATGTTGAGACTTGTATTTAGTTTTGTTGTACCTCAGTTGAGGATTTTCTTATTTATTTTATCGTACCATTTTCTATCTATAGATTGTGATTGAGTTTACCTCTGTGTTGGCCTCCTTATGGAGAGTATTCATATTATGTTAGTTATAGTTCATGACCTAGAACAGCGTTCTACCGCCGACACTGCGGCGTAGGCTGGACGTACCCACTTCTCGTGCCCTTACTCTAGGGTGCGGGTCGTGACACCTGAATATTCATCTAAACATTTTCCGTCAACAATCCCGTTAACCCGGGATCAGGCTGTGAATTCCGAGCCTCCCTTGGGCTTATCAATCGTCTATTCGATGTTACTATCGAAATAGACGTAATAAATTTTCGAGCCTCCCTTGGGCTTAGTTTGCCTCCCTTGAGCAAACAAAATACTGATCAGCTTTTTGTTGTAATTATGTTACGGGACATTTAGGGATATTCAGTTTGTTCTCCCCCGCCCAATGCATCCTAAATGTTACCAAGAATTTCCCAAATGATTTTAGATTTTAAAGAATGTTCCAATTTTTCTGAAAGTCGGAAATTGACTCTCTTGAAATTTCCAAAAATTTCGGCAGAATCTCCTTTGTTTTTAGAGACTCCGGAAATTTGCAAGAGACAATATATGATAAAAATAAATTACGGGTTCGCCGACCCCTTCGGTGGAGCAACTCTCAACACCGGAACCACGCAAGTATATATCGGGTTCACCGACCCCTTCGGTGGAGCAACTCTCAACACCGGAACTCAAGCAAGCATATGTATATATAAAAGGCTTAATTCTTACTATGGCAATTTGGCAAGCAAGCAAGCATTTTATTTAGGCAAGCAATTTCCTTGATTTGAGCGGCTTGTAGTTCACTATCCCAAGTATCCAAATGAAGTTATTAGTAGTATATAGGCATCAAATCTATGTGTCATGACTTGGAAAAAAAAACCATGTTAGACTCTTTGTAATATTGCATTGGTGTGCTAGAGAGTTGAAAATTCATAGAAGTAAAGTTATCGTGGTATATATGGACTTGCAAAATAATTAATTTAACCATCAACCATTCCAACATGGGTTATTTTGATAGGTTTAATAATTTGGACAGAATTATATAATTATGTTAATATCGAAAACTACTCTCGTGTACACGTGTTCAAGTAAGAAAACGTAAGACATATATATTTATACACACTTTAACACTATATATAGATGTAAATTCTTATTCATATATATATATATATATATATATATATATATATATATATATATATATATATATATATATATATATATATATCAATGTGCATTTGTAACTCTCGGTATAATTTTAGGGGCTAATTCGACCCGAAAAATATATATATATATTAGGGGCTATTCGACCCGAGGATATGGTACCAGCGATTCGCATTCAGCTGGAAGATATTGCTGGATACTGGTGGAGTACCGAATATCCGGAAGATTCTGATAGGGACATGTCCTGGGCTGAGTTTAAGAGGAAATTTGAAGAGATATTCTATTCTAAGTCAGCAAGGATAGAATTAGAAAGGCAATTCAACTACCTTAAACAAGGAAAACGCACAGTTGATGAATATACTGCGAAATTTTTCAGACTTAGTCGATTTGTCCCAAATATGATAGCTGACGAAGAAACGAAAATATCTAGGTTCTTAGAAGGGCTTGGGACCCAACTGAAGAGCAGGGTTGCATCTTATCGATATCTGACATTTTCTGAGATAACAGAAGCTGCTCGAGACCAGGAAAGGATTCTAAGAGAAGAGCAACCTTTCCGGTCATCACAAACAAAAAGAACCTTCGAGGAAGGGGCATCCTCCAACAAGAATCATTGGCAGGGACCACCTAAGCGTCCTCAAAATGGTAACCCAGATAGGTTCATCATTTGCAACTACTGCCAGAAACTAGGACACAAGAGGAATGTATGTAAAAAATTGTTGGGACTTTGCTTGAAATGTGGAGCGGGAAATCATCCAACTAATCAATGCCCTCAGCTGCCTGCAATTGGAGCAACGACACAAGGCTTCAATCAAGGGTATCGATCTCCGATTCAGGGGAACAAACCTCAACCAAGGGTTCAGGCACCAACCCCACAGGCGGTCATGACTTATGGGAATCAGCAAAGGCCACCATATGCCCCTCAGGCATATCAGTTCCAACAAGCACAAAGGGCGGGTCAAGCCCAAAATCACAACAAGAAGAGAAAGGGACAAGGGCAAGCATTTATGATGGGGACTGAAGATGCCAATATCCCAGGAGAAGTAGTTTCAGGTACGATTCTAGTTTCTGCATATCCAGCATCAGTATTGTTTGATTCCGGGGCTACCCATTCATTTATAGCATCTTCTTTTATATCGCAACGTGAAATAGAATCCCAACCTCTGCCTAAATCACTAAAGGTTCTCACCGGTAACGGAGCGGTAGAAGTCAATCGCGTATGTAGTAAATGTCCCATAAAGTTGGGTGGAGGAGCTTTTCGAACTCGGTTACTTGTTTTCCCGACAAGCAACTACGATGTGATACTAGGCATGGATTGGCTAACCGCAACATTAGCCAATATAGATTGCGGCCAAGGAAAAGTTTCATTTCAACTTCCTGACGGAGAGTCTTATGAATTTGTAAGAGACCAAAATGAATTCAATATAGAAGAACTAGAGAAGTTTGAATTACCAGTTCAAGCAATGTTGCAAGAATCGGTAGAGCAATCATTCCCAAGGAAAGTGGAGGAATTTAAAGACGTATTCCCAGAAGAATTGCCAGGAATACCTCCAGATAGAGCTGTAGAATTCTCTATAGACTTAATACCCGGGACAGTACCCATAGCCAAGAAGATATACCCAATGAACAAAGAAGAGCTAGCTGAGTTGAATAAACAGATAAAGGAATTATTGTCAAAAGGATTTATTCAACCCAGCGCGTCGCCGTGGGGTGCACCAGTATTGTTTGTGAAAAAGAAGGATGGAACCCTATGCCTAGTAATTGATTATAGGACCTTGAATGAGGTTACCATCAAGAATAAATACCCCTTACCTAGGATTGATCAACTATTTGATCAGTTAGGAGAGGCAAGGGTATTCTCAAAAATTGATCTAAGGTCTGGATACCATCAAGTGAAGGTAAAGAAGGAAGACGTGCCTAAGACTGCATTTAGAACTCGATATGGGCATTACAAATTCTTAGTTATGCCATTCGGGTTAACAAATGCACCCGCCATATTTATGGATCTGATGAATCGGATATTCTATCAATATCTGGATAAATTCGTAATTGTATTCATTGACGACATCCTTATATACTCCAAAAGTGAAGAGGAACATGAAAAACACTTGAGGATTGTATTACAAACGTTGCGGGAAGAACAATTATATGCCAAGCTTAGTAAATGTGAATTTTGGCTAGACCAAATACCATTTCTAGGGCATATTATCAGCGGAGAAGGCATCTCGGTAGACCCGAGGAAGGTGGAAGCAGTTAAGTCTTGGCCAACACCTAAATCTGTAACAGAAATCAGAAGTTTATTAGGACTAGCTGGTTACTACCGAAGATTTGTAGAAAAATTTTCAAGAATTGCAGAACCTTTAACCCGTCTTACCCGGAAAGAA
The DNA here is from genome assembly GCA_029216955.1 of Iris pallida. Taxonomy (NCBI): domain Eukaryota; kingdom Viridiplantae; phylum Streptophyta; class Magnoliopsida; order Asparagales; family Iridaceae; genus Iris; species Iris pallida. Next base: position 24,038,646 of record JANAVB010025999.1, read on the forward strand.
AAATTTAATTGGACAGAGAAATGTCAAATGGCATTTGACGAATTGAAGAAAAGGTTAATTTCGGCCCCAGTGCTGGCATTGCCATCTGGTTCGGGTGGATATGAGATATATAGTGATGCATCAGGTAAGGGTCTGGGATGTGTACTGATGCAGCACGGGAGAGTCATAGCCTATGCATCCCGACAATTAAAGACACATGAAAGGAATTATCCAACTCACGATCTCGAACTTGCAGCTGTGGTATTCGCACTCAAGTTATGGAGGCATTATTTATATGGAGAGAGAATCAAAATATACACAGACCACAAAAGTTTAAAATATGTCTTCACACAAAAGGAGATCAATATGGACAAAGAAGATGGTTGGAGTTACTAAAGGACTTCGATATGGAGCTGGAATATCACCCGGGCAAGGCTAATAAAGTGGCTGACGCTCTGAGTAGAAGGCCCGAAGCCTTCTTTATGAATACACCCAAGGAGATCCTTGAGGATTTAAGAAAAATGGGAATTGAAGTGATATGCCCGATAACCCAAGGAATATGGCAAAACTTACAAGTGCAATCCTCCTTAATAGATAGGATTAAGGAAGGGCAGCAAAATGATTCAAAACTTCAGAAAATTTGGAAAGAAACAGAAGCAGGGCTCCAGACTGGGATAAGAAAGCATCCGGACGGATCATTAAGATTCGGAGATCGATTATGTATGCCCAGTGGAGATTTAAGAACGGAGGTCATGTCAGAAGCCCATAACTCACAATATTCTATTCATCCGGACAGCACTAAAATGTATACAGATTTGAAACAAACGTTTTGGTGGCACGGAATGAAAAGAGAAATCGCCAGATTTGTATCTAAATGTCTCGTCTGTCAGCAAGTGAAAGCAGAACATCAAAGGACATCAGGACTTCTTCAACCTTTACCCATACCCGAATGGAAATGGGAGCATCTCACAATGGATTTTGTGACAGGACTGCCTAAGACCCAAAAGGGTAATAATGCTATCTGGGTCATTGTAGATAGACTTACGAAGTCCGCTCGATTTCTGCCCTTTCGAGTTGGACAGTCGACAGAAGCACTGGCAAAAATGTACATGAAGCAGATTGTCAGTCAACATGGAGTACCAATAAGTATAGTATCAGATAGAGATACCAGATTCACTTCTCATTTCTGGAGAAGTCTACAAGAAAATCTGGGCACTCAACTGAAATATAGCTCCGTCTACCATCCCCAAACAGACGGCCAGTCGGAAAGAACCATTCAGACCCTAGAAGACATGCTGAGAGCCTGTACTTTAGATTTTGGAGGATCTTGGGATGATCATCTACATTTAGTAGAATTTTCATATAACAACAGTTACCATGATAGCATCAAAATGGCTCCTTTTGAAGCACTATATGGTAGAAAGTGCAGATCGCCGGTATGTTGGACCGACGTAGGGGAGAGATAATTACTGGGACCAGAACTAGTAACACAAACTGTGGATATAGTCAAAGCAATAAGAAGTCACCTGCAAGCAGCCCAGGATAGACAGAAGATGTGGGCTGATAAGCATCGAAGAATACTAGAATTTTAACCTGGAGAGCATGTGTTTATGAAGATTTTACCAACTAAGGGAACCATCAGATTTGGGAGCAGAGAAAAACTGAGTCCGAGATACATTGGACCCTTCTGACATACTGGAGAAAGTAGGGAATGTGTCATATCGATTGGCCTTACCACCAACGCTAGAGGGAGTTCACAATGTATTCCATTTTTTCCAGTTACGAAGATGTGAGATCCGAGCCATATACTTGACCATTCAGAAATCACCGTCGGACCTACACTACGGATAGAACAGAAGCCCGTTGGGATCTTGGATCGAAAAGATAAGATACTCCGCAATCGGATTATTCCCTTAGTACGAGTTGCATGGAGCAAGGATCCTCCTGGAAATTCAACCTGGGAGAAAGAAGAAGATATACGGAGGCAATATCCGTATCTATTTCCTAAGCCAGGTCAGTAATCAATTGTTGTACTAGTTATTTCAAATTCCGAGGACGGAATTTTTCTAAGGGGAGTAGACTTGTCATACTCTTATTATTATTATTATTAGGCTTAATTGCTACTTGATACCCTCAACTATTACGCTTTTTCAAGTTGATACCCTAAACTTTTTTTTGTAACAACTTGATACCCAGATAATTTTTTGGACAATAATGCCCTTACCCAAATTTTAAAACTACCACTCATCCCCCCCCCCCTACTCCAGGCCACCCCTCCCCCCTCTCCCCTCCGCCCCCCCCCCCCCCCCGCCCCGCCCCGCCTCGCCTCGCCTCGCCTGCACCCTCCCCCTCCGCCGCCCCACCCTCCCCCTCCGCCGCCCCGCCTGCACCCTCCCCCTCCCCCCCGCTCCCCTCCACCCTCCGGCAACCCGCACCCCTCCCCCCTCCCTCTCTCGCTGCCCTCCTCTCCTTTCCCGACTCCACCATCGCCGGAGAGGGAGGGGGGGGAGGTGGTCGCCGGAGAGGGAGAGGGGGGGAGGTGGTCGCCGGAGAGGGAGGGGGGGGGAGGTGGTCACCGGAATGGGAGGGGGGGGAGGGGGTTGCATGGGAGAGAGAAAGCCAGGGGCATTTTTGGGATTTTTTGTGTTTTAGGTATTAAGTTGAAAAAATAAAATAGTTGAGGGTATCGAGTTGTTGAGTAAAAAAGTTTAGGGTATTAAGTTGAAAAACTGAAATAGTTGAGGGTATCAAAGTGCAATTAAGCCTTATTATTATTATTATTATTATTATTATTTGTTTTAAAAAAAAGGAGAATTTTCCATGGCATGACACATGTCATGCCATGTGTCCATTAGAAGAATGGAGAAATGGAGTAGGTGTCCCTTGTAATTATGAGGGGGGACACCTCATCCACTCTTCCCCTTTATATAATTACCCATTCACACACACAAGCAAAAAAAAAAAACAAACACACAAACCACCCCCACCGGCCCACTGCCGCCCGCCGCCACCTGCCGCTGCCGCCCGCCGCCGCCGGCCGCCCCACTCCGGCCACCCCCCCAACCTTCATCTTCATCTTCTTCCTCCTCTCCTTCCTCCTTCCCTCCTATTTCAAGGAAAACCTAGGTAAAAAAAAACCTAATTCTTTTCCCCAATTCTTTTCCAATTTCTTCTAAGCACAAGTTCTAGGTTAAGCTTTACTAACGAAGGTTATTTTGAAACTGTGATGGGATTTAATGTAGGGATTTGTGAAGAGAACCCTAGATTATCTCAAACCCAAGGCAAGTCCTCTTTTTCCCTCCTTCTCTTGAAGATTCTTAATTTGATCATCTATATTAATTTTGAATAATTATGAATTCATTTAAAATTCTAAAATTACAAGTTAAGTTCATAAGAATTTAAATTGTAAGATTTTGGTAGTTTTGGAGGTTAGAGTAACACTTGGAAGAAAGTCCTCCTTTTTCCTCTATCCCTTTGAATTCCTTTGTTTTGGTTAATTTCCTAATTAATAGGAGCAATTATTGAGTATTTTTAAATTCTGAAATTTGTGGACTAAATCAAAAATCCAATTTGGTTGAAAGAAATTGGGAATTCGAAAACTATTATACACAGGTATATATGTGTATATCAATAATTGGACACATGAATGAATGTATTGGACACGATACAATTAATATATGTAAAGGACATCTTGTGTAGGATACAACGCAAATATATAAGTATTGGACACGACACCAATGGGTTCTTGGACACATGATATATTTATACACACTTTGACACGTCTTTGAGTGGTGGCCCATGCAGGTCAGCAAGAATAGGAAATCTAGGATAAAACATAGGTTCGGATAGGACGTAGGTTCTAGAATTATAAGGAGCACCTCGAGTCCAAATCACGCCCTAGGAATCCTTGAGAAGGAAGTGTCAATAGTTAGTAGCATTGTGCAATGATTACCTCTTTCTTATCTAACCAATTATTTTAATCTTAGTAAAGGGATACTGACCCAAGGAATTCTTGGTATAGATCATGTCCCGATTCGCACCTTTTGCAAGACTAGGTAATGACAGCCACAGCCTGGACGAATATTATGCGTTTGTAAAGAAGATGTGGCGAGTAGCACCAAAAGGGATGATAGAGGCCTATGGGGTACATTACGAGCTGAAATATCCGGTGGTAACGGATATAGTGGATGAAAGAAGAGTATATTATAATACGGTGCATTACTATGTCCTGATCAAGGCAGAACCCTCTGAAGGTCCAGAAACCGATCGCAATGGTACTCTGGAGGAATGGAAGCAGACGTATCCAGAGGAAAAAATCCATAACATAAGGCGAATGTGGATTTAGATCCCCAGAATGTGGATGATGTGTAAATGTAGAAGTGTAAATAAGTATTAGATCCCCGATATGTAGGTAAAATATGAATATAGGTAGTAGGAATGTAATGTATGAATGTATGTAGTGGGAATTTGATGTATGAATGTATGTAGTAGGAGCATATTGTGCTGCCAATAAATAAAATATGCTTTTCCTATATTCTTGTATTCCTTGTAAGTACTTCTTACTTAAGGATATTATGAATGTAGGTATGGACCTGTTTATGCCGAGTTTGGAATGGGATGGGAGTGACTATACCTTGTACCTATACCAGCGGTATGCCAGAATAGTGTGGAATGCACCGGACTGGTATGACATTCATGTCTACCAAGTGTTCTATGGAGTCAGGCGTCCCATCATCAAGGATATTGAGGATGGTGCTGAAGTATATTTTGAAAATACAATCTACTGCCTGTATGTCCGGGATCCAAACCGTATCTACATCGGACTACATGGCTATGAGGGCACACTAGACGACTTTGAAAGACTTCACCCAGAGGTCGAGATCCTCACTGAGGAAAGGATCCTCATCGAGGCCGTGGGATAAGAATCCCTAACCATGTGTATAGTATAGAAGGGGGGTCCTTCTCTTTTGTCTGCTGTATTGTATTTTCGGAATCAGCAGATGTATAAAAGTATGGATTAGTGGAAGTAGAATAGAATACCATGTCACATTTTGGGGAGATGGGTGACATGTGTAGGCTAAGTTAGAAAAATGTAAACAGATGTAAAGTTGGGAGTAGAAACAACATTTTGTATTACTCTCATTATAATGAAATAATGAAATATATATGGTTCGTGCTGTACATCTTGTTATAAATAAATATTGTGAGTCAAATATTCCCTGAGGATTGTGTCTCTCAAATTTTTTTCAGGATATGGACAACCCGGATCAATCCAATAATCCACCACCTCAAGTATCAGCTGAACCAACCATGGCTGATATGCTTCGATTGTTCCAACAAATACTGGAAACCAATAGTCAGAATACCCTAGGATAGACATGTCTAAGACATGTCTAATAGGTCAGAATACCCTAGGATAGGCTCCATGGGTCCCTAGTTGGACTAGTTTTTTGTCGATAGAATTTTTGTGATCGATTTGAGTCCAATATGACTATAATTTTGACTTGTGTGCCACTTAAGATAAACTAGCACATGGAAACTCAATTGAGTGGCACACCAACGATATGTGCGTAGTAGGCTCAAAATGGATTAAAACCATATATTGGGTCAAATGATTTGGATCGAAGTTGGGCCTTAATTGCTAATTGGAAAGCTAGTCAAATTTTACGGTAGAGACTAAAATGACTATTTTATCCCTAAAGTTGCACATGAAAAAATATAGCACAAGGGAACACGTTTTGATGGGACATGGTATATCATACTGAAGGTGGACACGTTTAAAATACAATGATGGTGATAGATTTGAGAAATTGATAATTATTGTGTTTCAAAAATCAAAACTACGAAAAAGTACATCTATAGTCATAATTAAAAATAAAAATCTAATTTAATAAATAGAAAACATATAAAATAGATAATAATAAAATAATTCTAAAAAAATCAGGTTCCTTACAGGAATGGTATATCAATAATGTAATATATGTATCTAACACAAAGATCGTGCGAATGTACAATTGTACATGCATGCAAGATGAAAATCTGGCTCTGTGCCAATACATACATAAAAAAGTATGTGTATCTGAGTCGGTATCGATCGTTAAACCCCAAATACTTTATTTACCTAACCAATGAGTGGCTAAGAATAACAACGTACTAACTTTACTAGTTTCTTACATTCATTATCTAGGATACTCATAGTTCTGCTCATATATGTAGCTAGTATCATAAGTTCTCATCAAATATGTGCAGTATATATTTTGAACAAAACTAGAAGCCCTACAATAATATGAAGCTAAGATAAGTAATCAATTGCACACTAGAAAAGAGTGTTGGGTTGTCGCATCATCATTACCAAGTATGGGGGAGCGACATCCATAGGGTTGTTACCAATTCCAGGATGCTAGTTTTAGCCTTATCAGGCCAGAGCCAAGTACAAACTGTTAATTTTAGCCTCGCCTGATCATTGCCAAGTCCAGACTGCTAATTTTAGCCTCACCTAGCTAGGGCCATCATTGTAACATAATTATAATCCCATTAGGGTTAGGGTTAATTCATCAGTAAGCCTCCCCAAGTTATTGTACTATGTAAATTATAAATATGATTCCATGTGCATATCTAATTGTATCAATACCGTATCTACATCTTAAATTTGTGTACATATTATATTATGTACCTTTATTGGGTCCTTAATCGTATTCATGTCTATGCATCCTAAGGAGAGTATAAATGAAGCATCCACAAAGATCAAGTCACAAATAAAGTCCTTTTAGTGTCATAATTATTATTATTAAAGAGTTCTTATCCAACTTAAGCATTTACTTTAGAATATTTATAAGGGCACATCAAAACTTGATCAGGGCTAGCCCATGTTTGAGAGAAAATTACTCAGACTATCACATTTTCCTACTCAATGGGTTGTCACAACCCCACACCCCCCAAACCCAAACTTCACTCTCATTTGCAAATTTCGCTCTCTTTCAAAATCCTAACTTTCTTCCTCCTCCTCTTCGTCTTCTTGTTCTTCTTCTCCTTCTTCTCCTTCTTCTCCTTCTCCACAATTTCTCCACTCTAAACCCTAGTTTTCTTCTCCAACATTTCCATCAAAACCCTAGTTTTTCTTCTCCACAATTTTCATTATCATCATTTTCATTCCTCACAATGAATACACGAAAATAAACCCTAACATGTTTATTTCATTCTTTCTCACAAAAAATGCATGAAAATAAACCCTAAAATGTATATTTCACTATATTATCAAGATGGAAATAAACCCTAACATTTTTTTCATTCGGTCATTTCGATTTCATGACTGCCACAATTCCTGGCAGTCCTCAATACTAGGATTGCCAAAAATTGTGGCAGTCCTGCTGTATAACAAGTCCCTTTCAGGACTGCCATAATTTTTGACAGTACTCAATACTTCTAGGACTGTCAGAAATTGTGGCAGTCCTATTGTACATGAAGTCCCTTCCAGGTCTGCCACAATTTCTGGCAGTCCTCAATTTCTATCAAAAATTTGTGGCAGTCCTGATATGGACTTTATTAGCAAATCGATTTCTTCTAGAATTAGAGTTTCATTCATAATTTCTTCTATTAGTGAAGAAAATTTGATTAATAGATTAATAGATTTGATAATCCAATTTCTTCTACAAACTAGGATTTCATCCATAAACTAGGGTTTGGAGAAAAAATATGAGAAATTAGAAGAGAGCAAAAAAAAAAAACAAACTAGGATTTGGAGAAAGAGATATTATTCTTGTTTTTATTTCTTCTTGTTCTTGTTGTTCTTCTTTCTTCTTTCTTCTTAGTTGTTCTTCTTCTTGTGAAGAATGAGAAGAGAGGAAAAAAAAAAGTTGACTTATATACTTACATTTGGGCTAGCCCTGAGTAAGTTTTTCAATAGCAAATTTGTAAATAAACCAAAGTTTGATTTGGGTTAGTCCTGATCAACTTTTGATGTGCCCTTATAAATAATCTTACTGTATAGGTTCCAGAACCCGTAACTAAGACATTGCATGCCTTTCCTACATCGCCTGAAGATCATCGATTTGCTTGTTCAGAGATACAGGAGAATCCAAGATAAATGGAAGAAAAAAAAAGGAAGGAGGGTCAATGTTTGCAAGATATATTATTATCTTTAAAAGGAAAATAAAAGGATGATAGAATTGTTCCATCCAGTGTTCTAAAAATCGGCCTAGACGTCACCTAAGCACTATGCAGCCTCCCAACGAACCGAGAACTCCATGTTTGGCTAACCTAGACGCCTGTTCGGCCATGTACAGCCCGTTTGGTTAGGCAATTTTTTTTGAAAATTTCAATTTCCAAATTCGAAATTCGAAATTTCAAAATAAATTCAAAAATTCAAAAAAAAAATCAGATATAAAAATAATTTCAAAAATTCCAAAAAAATAAATATAAAATAATCAAATTTAAAAAAATATACAAAAAAGGTTTTAAAATTCATCTTTCAAATTTCGTATATATATATATATATATATATATATATATATATATATATATATATATATATATATATATATATATATATATATATGTGTGTGTGTGTGTGTGTGTGCGTGAGTGCGCGCGCGCGCGTGCGGCCGCCTAGACGGCCCTCCGTCGTACCGATTCCTCCTAGTGAAATCTATAACACTGGTTCAATTTCCACAGCTAGTCACTTTTGTCACGCCCCGACTCGCCGAATCGGTCGCCATCACCTTGACTCGATATAAATCGATTTCCACGGGTCGGGACGTGATGCCGTGCAAGTCCTTAATGGACTTGCACAAGGCAAGGATGTGCAATTAGAAATTTTCTTTGTCTCGACGCGTTGAAATTAAACAGTACAGAGAGTTGAAAACATAGCATGGGAAGAAATTTAGCTTTTCATTCATAAGCTTGCAAAGTATGTGCAAGGTCATTTTTACATTACATATACCGTTGCGGCTACATCTTTGAAACACAAAAGAAAAAAAAAACTCTCGACAAGCTTGCCCTGAAATAATCCTTGTCGTTCCATACAGTCACGCCCCTTTATACATCTGAACAAAGCCTTCGATCTGAGTTGGACTTCAAAATACTTCAAAATATGAGAGCTTCGTGCCGCCTCCCGTTCTTCAGCGGTCGTCTAGTCTCGAGCTCCCGCAGCGCGCTCGTTACCTGGGGAGTTGGGGGTTAGCACACTTGCTAGTGGATGGGACGAACCCACTCGTCTAAACCGACACTGCTTATTAAGGATTCTAGCATACGAAGTGATCTTTCTGTTTAGAACTATATAAATTGCAGTTCATATCGAAGGCACATTTTAAACGATAACGCGTAACCAATTTAAAGGCATTCTTACCACGGCCGTGCTCCTTTCCTGCACAAAATATACATGATACTTACCACCTGCACAAGACAATAGGTGAGCATGCAGTCTATCCTATATGCGATCATTGGTGATATCGACACCATGAAGGACGATTACGTAGCCTTGCGATGCGCCCTCCAGTCCAGGTAGCGAGCCTAACTGGAGGTCTCGCAATGCCTCGCGCCGAAGCACGATTTTCATAATTTCCTCCTAGGTCGATTCGGTCCCAGGGCCCCGGGTAGCGTCTCGAGGAAAGCTCACCTTGTGCACAAGTCGTCCTTGACCATGCGAATGTATGAACAGCTTAATATGTATGAAGTAAATTGCATAGCGTAACCATTATCAATTCACATAATCATTCCTACTCGCGCAAGGGTCCTTTCCCCCGAAACCGTACGTTCTGATTTAGTATCCCGTAGGCACAAATTTCTCCGAGGCATGATGTACCGCCACCAAGGTTTTCATAGTTGTGTTTTGCATGACATGAAATATATTCTATCTCTTTCTTAGAACTTTATCTTTTCTCTACTTAGTGTGAACTTATCGATTCAGAGTTAACTTTTCTAGGTTGATATATTATCCCGAGCTCTTGATCTTAGTGGCAAGCATACATCCCGTTAGCATCATCGATTTGAACGTTGAACTTTAAGAATTTAGTTGACGGGAAGGAGTAGAAAAGAAGGGGCCGAAGAACCACCCACCTAAGGAGATTGCGCCGAGAGTAGGAGAACGCTTCACGACGGTCAAGCGTTAGTTACACGAACTCCTGCAATGGCACGAGCATCGAATTAGAACCCTTCCTTCAATCCTTCCTTCGAAATTCCCAAAGACGCATTCAGAAATCGACGCGAAAGCACACTAGCAAATCCACGCAACAATTCGTTCAGAAAGCCAAGAAAACCAATAAAACCAACGGCAGACGGGTTGCGTCGCTCTCTTTAGAGTTCCTTCGCCAAGACGCCGCCTACCGCATCTAGGACTTATTCCAACAGTAGTCGATCCATTAGTTGGAACGGTACTCATATCACTCGTCCAAATCGATTTTATTGATGTGATGGTTTTTGTATATCAAACTCGTCGCTGAGTCAGACTAGCCATCTATGTTCCCGACCATGTCTAACTTGGCACGAGCCTATTACATAGTGCTTCGCCCCAACGGGAGCGGGGCACTACATAATATACCACTAAGAAAAACAAGGGTCTGACCTTCGTCGGCGAAAAGTGAAGGGTACTTCCCCTTCATCTCCGTCTCTAGTTCCCACGTCGACTCATCGACGGAATGGTTGCGCCAGAGTACGCGAACCAAGGACATCGATCGGCTCCGCAGGATCTTTTCTTTACGGTCCAAAATTTGCACGGGCTCCTCCGAGTATGATAGATCGGCGCGTAGCTCCAACTGATCGAAACTAACCACATGACTTGGGTCATGCACGTACTTCCGAAGTTGGGAGACATGGAAGACGTCGTGCACTTCGGCCATGGCAGAAGGTAGCGCGATCCGGTAAGCAACGATCGCCACTCTTTCGAGGATCTCGAAGGGCCCTACAAATCTCGGACTCAGCTTGCCTTTTGCCCCAAATCGCATGACGCCCCGCATCGACGTCACCTTCAGAAACACATGGTCCCCAACCAAGAACTCTAACGGTCGTCGACGAGTATCTGCATAACTCTTTTGTCGACTCTGAGCAATGCGGAGCCTATCTCGAATCATGCGGACCTTCTCGACGGCTTGTTCGACTAGTTCTGGCCCGAGCACCTGTCGCTCCCCGACTTCTTCCCAGCAAATCGGAGATCGACACTTCCTCCCGTAAAGCGCCTCGTAGGGAGCCATTTGGATGCTCGATTGATAACTGTTGTTGTATGCGAACTCCGCGAGCGGCAAGTGCGTGTCCCAACTAGTCTTCAAATCTATCGCACACAGACGTAGAATATCCTCCAGGATCTGATTCACTCTTTCTGTCTGGCCATCGGTTTGCGGGTGGTACGCGGAGCTAAGGTTCAACTTAGTGCCCAGCACCGCCTGTAGACTCGTCCAGAAACGTGATAAGAATCGCCCGTCTTTGTCCGAAATAATTGTGGCAGGTATCCCGTGCAGTCTGACAATCTCGTCGAGATAAATCTGGGCTAACCGATCGACGCTCCATGATGCTTTAATAGCGATGAAATGAGCGGACTTGGTCAAACGATCGACAATTACCCAAATCGCATTATTCTCCCGCGACGTCTTCGGAAGGCCCATGATGAAATCCATAGAGATATCGTTCCACTTCCATACTGGAATGTCGAGGTTCTGTAGCTCCCCGCCTGGTCTTTGATGCTCGGCCTTCACCCGTTGACAAGCCATGCACTGTGAAACAAACGTTGCCACGTCTTTCTTCATTCTGTGCCACCAAAAGGTCGAACGCAGGTCCTTATACATTTTGGTACTCCCGGGGTGCAACGAGTACTTTGCATAATGGGCCTCCGTCAGAATCTCCTCTCTAAGTTCAGCATGGTCCGGCACGCATATCCTCCCCTTCATCCGCGTCATTCCGCCCTCGTCCACCACAAAGTCGGTCGTCTTTCCCGTCGAAATCAGCTCGCACATCTTCTTCAGGAATAGGTCGTCCTCCTGTGCGGTCTTTATTTTGTTGTGCAAGCTCGACTCAAGGTGCAATTGGGCCAATCGCGCGCCACGGTAACGGATTCGAAGTTCAATACCCATCTCTGCCAAGTCTCGCTGTATGTTGCGGTTGATAGACAAGCACCCTGCAAACATTCTACTCAGAGCGTCCGCTACGATGTTACCCTTACCCGGCGTGTACTCGATAGTCAGATCATAGTCTTTAATGAGTTCGAGCCAACGCCGATGCCGTAAGTTCAGGTCCCGTTGAGTGAAGATGTATTTGAGGCTCTTGTGGTCCGTATAGATGCGGCAAGCTACACCATAAAGATAGTGCCGTCATAGCTTCAACGCGAACACAATAGCCGCTAACTCAAGGTCATGCGTAGGATAATTCTTCTCGTGTTGCTTCAATTGTCTCGAAGCAAACGAAATCACCTTATCCCTTTGCATAAGCACGCATCCCAAACCCGTCCGCGATGCATCGCTAAATATCTAAAACCCTTCCGGCCCGTCTGGAAGTGCAAGGATCGGCGCTGAGATAAGCCGTTTCTTGAACTCTTGGAAGCTCGATTCGCAGGCGTCGTTCCACTCGAATGCGACTCCCTTCTGGGTGAGACGAGTCAGAGACGACGCAATTTTGGCAAAATCTTTCACGAATCTACTGTAGTAGCCCGCCAAGCCGAGGAAACTTCGGATGTCGCCTGCTGAGGTAGGCCGCTTCCATTCGACTATTGCTTCAATCTTCTTTGGGTCCACCGTGACGCCTTCAGCTGAGACAACGTGCCCAAGGAACGTCACGCTGTTCATCCAGAACTCGTACTTGCTTAGCTTGGCATAGAGTTGGTGTTCGCGCAGAGTCTGTAGCACCGTCTTCAAGTGTTCCACGTGCTCGTCCTTGCTATTCGAATATATAAGGATGTCATCGATGAATACGACGACAAATTTGTCTATGAATGGTTGGAACACCCGGTTCATTAGATCCATGAACGCGGCAGGAGCGATGGTCAAGCCTAAGGGCATGACCAGAAATTCGTAGTGACCATATCGAGTTCGGAAGGCGGACTTCGGCACGTCCTCGGACTTGATCTTCAATTGATGGTAGCCTGAGCGAAGATCAATCTTGGAAAATACCGTCGCCCCTTGCAGCTGGTCAAACAAATCGTCTATCCTCGGTAACGGGTACTTGTTTCGTACCGTGGCTTTGTTGAGTTCCCGATAATCGATGCACAGCCGCATCGATCCATCATTCTTCCTTACAAACAACACTGGGGCACCCCACGGGGAGACACTAGGGCGAATATATCCGCGATCTAGTAACTCTTGTAGTTGTGCTTTCAGTTCCTTCAGCTCTGCCGGCGCCATTCGATAGGGTGCTTTGGATATCGGTCGGGTGTCCGGGAAGGTGTCGATGCTGAATTCTATCTCTCGGTCCGGCGGCATCCCTGGCAACTCGTCTGGGAACACATCAGGAAATTCCGCCACGACTTCAGTCTGGGTCGTGCTTGCAATCTCCGTTCTCGTGTCTCGAACTGATGCTAGGTACCCGCTGCACCCGGAATGCAACATACGCCTTGCCGAAATCGCCGATATTATCATTGCCGACTTTGATGCTGCTCCGCACGAATAGGAGAACTCGGTTTCACCGGGAAGGCGGAACACGACTCTCTTTTTCGTGCACTCGATCGTTGCGTGGCATGCACCCAACCAATCCATGCCGAGGATTATATCGTACTCCTTGACATCGAGGACGATAACTTCCAAGGATAGATTCCTCCCTCCGATGCAGATATAACCATCCCTACAAATGAGTGGCAGGCATATCTACTCCCGATGGAATGCTAACGCTAAGATTCATATCTAAAAGTTGCATAGGTAGTTCATTCTCTTTTACAAAGTCGGCAGATATGAAACTATGCGTAGCACCCGAATCGAACAATACTCTAGCAGGCATATTTTTATAGAGTAGTATACCTGTCACGACAGTGTTGGACGCATAGGCTTCGTCCCGGGTCAGTGCATAGACTCGGCCTTGCGCCCCTTGGCGATTTTGTGGGTTCACGGGCACCGCGTTTGCGCCATGGGCGGGAGGCGCCCTGTTCTGGTTCTGGACGTCCCTTGGTGGATGTTGGTTCGCCCTTCCCATACGACAATCGACTGCCTTGTGACCTAGCTGGCCACACTTGAAGCATCCCCCTCGGCAATCGACCGCCAGATGTCCCATCTTCCCGCAGCGATGGCACCGTACGCCTGGGTGAGGCCCCCGATACTCGGACGTGTTCTGGCGCTTTGGCGCACCAGATCCTCCTGCGTTGTTAGGACGCTTGTTGAAGTTATTGCGGATGCTTGATCCGCCCTTCTGCGACGCTCGACCGAAGACCCGTTCCATATCAAGGGCGGCGTTATATGATTCCTTGTACGTCTGGCATCTCTGGTTCATGACGTCCCGACGCAAATCTTCGTTCAGGCCTTGCTGGAAGCGCTCGCACCACGCCTCTGTGTTTGGCAGAAAAAGCTCCGGCAAACTTCGCAAGCTTCGCGAACTTCGTATCATAGTCTTCAACGGACAAGTTTCCTTGCTTCAAGGACATGAATTCCTCTTCCTTCTGTCGACGAAGGGCACGAGGGATGTATTGCTCGAGGAAGGCCCGTTTGAACGTCTCCCACGAGATCTTGGCGTTGGGGTTGGACTCTTGGAGTTCCTGTTTCTTCGCCTCCCACCAGTCGTAGGCCCTCAAGTTGAGCTGCAACGCTACGCACCCGACTTTCTTGGACCCCTTGATGTTGAGGAGAGTGAACAGACTCTCAATCTTCACTAGCCACCCCATGACTTCGTCAGGCTATGCTCGACCGTTGAATTCAGGCAGGTTCATTTTCTTGAACTTGGTCATCTTGAGCAGGGAGGAGGAAGACACATGTTTTGTCTTTTCGGGTTGCACTTCTTCCTCGGACATGACGGTCGTCGAGTTATGTTGCGTCGCTATGGTGCTCACGATCCGGGTCAGGGCGTCCATTAGTTTTTGTTGGGCGCTGACTTGGGCCTGAATCTGTTCTTGCAGCTGTCATTGCTGCGTCTCTGACTGGCATTGTTGGAGTTCCATGAGGCGTAGTAGTCGCTCCATGGCATATTCGCTAGGCGTCGCGCCTTCGGTGCTATCCGTGCTAATCAATGTGGGGACACCCAATCTTTCCGTCATTCCTACAAAATTGAACAAACCCGTTAGTATTCTCAAAATATCTACGGGCTTATATGTATGGAACGATTATTTCAGGCCGCATATGTCGAAAAACATAGTTTTTGAAAAATTCGCAACGACATCATCTAAAGAAAGTATTTTTGAAAGGTCCGAGGTGTAAACCGTGCTCTGATACCAACTTGTCAGGCCCCGACTCGCCGAATCGGTCGCCATCGCCTTGACTCGATATAAATCGATTCCCACGGGTCGGGACGTGATGCCGTGCAAGTCCTTAATGGACTTGCACAAGGCAAGGATGTGCAATTAGAAATTTTCTTTGTCTCGACGCGTTGAAATTAAACAATGCAGAGAGTTGAAAACATAGCATAGGAAGAAATTTAGCTTTTCATTCATAAGCTTGCAAAGTATGTGCAAGGTCATTTTTACATTACATATGTCGTTGCGGCTACATCTTTGAAACACAAAAGAAAAAAAACTCTCGACAAGCTTGCCCTGAAATAATCCTTGTCGTTCCATACATTCACGCCCCTTTATACATTTGAACAAAGCCTTCGATCTGAGTTGGGCTTCAAAATACTTCAAAATAGGAGAGCTTCGTGCCGCCTCCCGTTCTTCAGCGGTCGTCTAGTCTCGAGCTCCCGCAACGCGCTCGTTACCTGGGGAGTTGGGGGTTAGCACACTTGCTAGTGGATGGGACGAACCCACTCGTCTAAACCGACACTGCTTATTAAGGATTCTAGCATACGAAGTGATCTTTCTATTTAGAACTATATGAATTGCAGTTCATATCGAAGGCACATTTTAAACGATAACGCGTAACCAATTTAAAGGCATTCTTACCACGGCCGTGCTCCTTTCCTGCACAAAATATACATGATACTTACCACCTGCACAAGACAATAGGTGAGCATGCAGTCTATCCTATATGCGGTCATTGGTGATATCGACACCATGAAGGACGATTACGTAGCCTTGCGACGCGCCCTCCAGTCCAGGTAGCGAGCCTAACTGGAGGTCTCGCAATGCCTCGCGCCGAAGCACGATTTCCATAATTTCCTCCTAGGCCGATTCGCTCCCAGGGCCCCGGGTACCGTCTCGAGAAAAGCTCACCTTGTGCACAAGTCGTCCTTGACCATGCGAATGTATGAACAGCTTAATATGTATGAAGTAAATTGCATAGCGTAACCATTATCAATTCACATAATCATTCCTACTCGCGCAAGGGTCCTTTCCCCCGAAACCGTACGTTCTGATTTAGTATCCCGTAGGCACAAATTTCTCCGGGGCATGATGTACCGCCACCAAGGTTTTCATAGTTGTGTTTTGCATGACATGAAATATATTCTATCTCTTTCTTAGAACTTTATCTTTTCTCTACTTAGTGTGAACTTATCGATTCAGAGTTAACTTTTCTAGGTTGATATATTATCCCGAGCTCTTGATCTTAGTGGCAAGCATACATCCCGTTAGCATCATCGATTTGAACGTTGAACTTTAAGAATTTAGTTGACGGGAAGGAGTAGAAAAGAAGGGGCCGAAGAACCACCCACCTAAGGAGATTGCGCCGAGAGTAGGAGAACGCTTCACGACGGTCAAGCGTCAGTTACACGAACTCCTGCAATGGCACGAGCATCGAATTAGAACCCTTCCTTCAATCCTTCCTTCGAAATTCCCAAAGACGCATTCAGGAATCGACGCGAAAGCACACTATCAAATCCACGCAACAATTCGTTCAGAAAGCCAAGAAAACCAATAAAACCAACGACAGACGGGTTGCGTCGCTCTCTTTAGAGTTCCTTCGCCAAGACGCCGCCTACCGCATCTAGGACTTATTCCAACAGTAGTCGATCCATTAGTTGGAACGGTACTCATATCACTCGTCCAAATCGATTTTATTGATGCTATGGTTTTTGTATATCAAACTCGTCGCCGAGTCAGACTAACCATCTATGTTCCCGACCATGTCTAACTTGGCACGAGCCTATTACATAGTGCTTCGCCCCAACGGGAGCGGGGCACTACAACTTTGAAGATCACAAGGGGTACTTATTGTTCTACAAATTAAACTAACTCCTCCACAGGACCAAACTAAGGCCTCGTTTGGTTCACGGATTTAAGGAACCAAGAAAGTAAAGTTGTTCCTTTCCTTTGTTTGGTAGCCACAAAATTGGGAATCAATTTCAAATATGGTTCCATTCAAGATCCATGAGATTGATTTTCCCTCTTCCTTTTCCAACATTTATTATAAAAGTTATGACAAAAGTAACCATGTGTCATTGCTTATTTACCATTAATGTTATTTTTTATAATATTATTTTTATTTTAAAAGGTAAGGATATTTTGGAACATTGTTATATTTTGCTTTCCTTTCCTAGGTAGTTTTCTTGTTTTACCAAACAACGGAAAAAAAAATGTGACAGAAATCCTACTTTTTCATTCCCATGAAAAATAGAAGGGAATTCATTTCCTTTCCGTGAACCAATCGAGGCCTAAAAGAAAAATGGTCCAAGCAGAGCGAAATAGCTATAGTAGGAAAGGATTCATCACATGTATGCATGTTGGGTGCGAGACTCCAGAAGAAGAAAATAATGTCATGATCCCACCTGTAGAGTCCATCCCATGGACCAACTCAACAATCCCTGCCAAATTCGAGAACCAGTGGATCAGTACTACCATCAAAGAGAACCCTTACATATTCCAACCCGTAAGCCCGTATCACTAAGCTTATCGAAAAATCAAACTGGGAGCCCCGATAATATCGAGGGATTTTTTTTTCTTTGAAAGACCAATCCATAAAAAATAAGTACCAAAGATAATTTCTTTATATTTTTTCACCGCAGACCATAGGAGTCAGTGTCTGTGTTTTGTGTTGTGTTTTCGTGTCCAACCCATAGCAATGGTGGTGCACTAACAAATTTTTTTTTTTCAAATAGATTATAGAAATAAATTTTCCTCCTATTTTCTCTACAGCCCATAGTCAGTGTCCATAGCATCCCCCAGTCACTGTCAAAAGAATTTGAGATATGATTTACCATCCAACGAGGAAGAGAATGAGCAAGCTTGGGGCGTTAGGGGGTGGGGAGGGGGGAATATTTTCCAGTGGAGGGCGATCAAAATTTTAGAGAGAGAGAGAGAGAGATAAAATTAGGATTATTCTGGAACTGATAATATAGGGATCTTAGCGACGTCTACAAGCCGTCGCTAAACGTAGTCGATTAAGCGACGTCTAAACAACGAATATATCAAGACATCGCTGACATTACGATATTCCATGACGAAGAGCCAAATTTTATATTACCTTAATATCATTGGAACATCTTCGCTCTTTGTCACAATCAGTGACTCCTGCAACACCTAAAGTAGGAGTCCTAGAAATGTTGCCAATATTGACATTTGGTTTGGAGTCACTAATTACACCGCTAATATTACTTATTGGGTAGTTGATATAGGGTAGTTGGATTAGTTAGTAAAATGTGGTGTAATTAGAATTATGACTAGCTACATTTTAGAGTTAATCCATAATCAATTGTATTCCTTTATTTAGTTGCTTACGTTTTTTGTATTTATCTAGGTTTTAGTTCACTATTTAGAATTTTTAGTTAGGGCTAGGATTCAATTACACGAGTTCAATAAAATCAAGAAAATAGGAAGAAGAAAAAAAGGAGGGTGTTTACACATTTGAAGCTCTTTCTCCATTTGAAGCCTTTTTATCGAATATGTTATTTCTTTTTAATAAATGACATGACATATGGAACATTATTATTTCATTTGTTTTCATAAGTTGCATTCCAGTTTTGGGCTAGTTTCAATTGGCTATTATGGGTCTATGTTTTTCGCTGCAAGTTGATTAATAAAATGATTCTTTTCGTCTATCTGTTGTCATTCAATCCTGCTTGTTTCCGCTACATCAGCCTTAAATTGAACTATTTATTAGAATGTGATATTCATGCATTGTAGAAGTACAACTTAGACTTGCACGATTACATCCAATGGTGACTTATCAATTCTCGAAATAGGGACATGACATATAAGGGTTAGCATAATATCAAGAATAATCGTATAACCTCACAAGATTAGAGAATTTTAGGTCATGCAACCACATATAATTAGGGTCACGCCTAAACTTTAGTCTAGAGTTAATGGTTAATCTTTGAACAACAGCTAAATGCTAATTTTTATTTAGAATTGTTGAAAATGAGTTAAAATGTTCATTTTTCGGGTTCATGTGGTGTTTTAGGCATTAAAACATGAAAATAGATTAATAAACAAGGTTATGGCTGAATTATAATTAAATTGGTCGAATCCCCAAATTTTATGTTAGGACACATACGTGAATTATACTTTAAAAAATTCTATAGGTTGCACAAATGATTCTAAATGGTAATTATCGACTCTTTCATGAAAAATTCTATAATTTTTCACTTACTCTAGCCTAAAATGGCAAAAAAAAATGTCAATAATATTCTACTATATAATGCCAAAACTTAGACTTCACTCTGAAATTTTTCTTCCTAAAATATTCTTGCATGTCTATACTAATTAAAAATGGTTCATTAATTTTAATAAGGACAACTTAGTAATTACGACGACTACCCTTTGGTCTTCCGAAAGAGTCCTCCTAAGTTAATTAAAAGAATGTTAAAATACGTGCAAGACACGTGCAAATATGCTAGTAATAATAATAATTAAACTAATGTACCATGTGTGCTGAATTTTAATAATGCAGATCTAATTATGATCAGAAGCTCAAATTCGACTCCGAATAAGGCCCAAAATTGGCTTTATATGATAACCATATTGAACACTATGATATACTCGCATGAGATGGGAGATGTGGCTAAAATTTAACATAGTATATGATGAATGTAGTTCCAATTAACAGTAAACGACCTATCAATACCCCGAAATCGAGTCAAAAGGGCCCGAAAGTCGTGTCGGAGGTACCCGGTATAACCGTGGGTCCAATATATGTTAAACGAGCCTAATTAACTACAAAATGTATCCAATTATTCCCAAGTTTAATTTCGAGCATCGGCGTTCCCTTACCAAATTGAAACAGAAGGTTTCTTATTTATCTCGTAAAATGTCGTATCGTCATTCTGAGGTCTCGTTTGGTTTGCTGAATCATGGGGTAGGGAAAGGAAAGTGATTACTTCCATCCATCCAAGCAATAAATCACTTTTCCAGCTCGAAGTATTCACTTTCCTTTCCAAATTCCTTAGCATTTCCAAACATAGGAAAGGAAAATCAATGGGATTGTAATTTCCCAAAGGAAAGGAAATGCCTAGGAATTGGTTTCCTTTCCATTCCTTTCCGGGAAGTAAACGACCTATCAATACCTTGAAATCGAGTCAGAAGGGTCCGAAACTCGTGTCGGAGGTACCCGGTGTAACCGTGGGTCCAATTTATGTTAAATGAGCCTAATTAACTACAAAATGAATCCAATTATTCCCAATTTTATTTACGAGCATCGGTGTTCTCTTACCAAATTAAATTAGAAGGTTTCTTATTTTATGTCGTATCGTCATTCTGAGAGTAAAATCAATGTTTCTAGATGACTTGAACCCTAATCGACAAGTATTCATAATTAATCCAAATAATACATAACCATGTGTCATATTTACATATACGCAATCAAACTTCTACTCCACAAAACCTAGAATTAGCAAATGGGATTCAAAAGTTTAGGCAATTGGAATTTATGCACGAATTCAATGAATTGATCAGTTCAAGAGTGTGAAATTGGGCTGGGAATTGAAAGTTAAAAATAAAAAAAATAAAAACTTGAGATGGGTGGAAGTGAGACTTGCCTTAAAAAATGATGAACAAAAGAGAACATCCATCTTCTTCCTCTCTTTTCTTCCTTTTCTTTCCTTTTCTTCTTCTTCCTTTCTCTTTTCCTCTGTACTTTTTTCTCTTTCTCCCTCAGGTGGAGCAGCCATCGGTAGGGCTGCAAGCCGAGCCAAGCTTTGGTAAACTTGAGCTTGGCTTGACTAGAATTAATCGAGCTCAAGCTCGAGCTTGATAAATTTTTTATTTTAGAGCTTGAGCTTGGCTCGAGCTTGTTTATATTAAGCTTGAGCTTGGCTTGGTTTGAGCTCGAGCTTGGCTTGATAAGAAAGCTTGATTCAAGCTTGATAAACAAGCTCGATAAGCTCAAAATCAAGCTTGTTAAGCTTGATTCAGCTTGATAAACAAGCTCGATAAGCTCAAAATCGATAAGCTCAAAATCAAGCTTGTTAAGCTTGATTCAGCTTGATAAACAAGCTCGATAAGCTCAAAATCAAGCTTGTTAAGCTTGATTTGAAGCTCGTTCAACTGTATTTCAAACTCATTAAGCTTGATTTCAAGCTTAACGAGCTCGATTTCAATTTAGTTATGTTTGAATTCAAGTACTTGTAATATTAACAATTTAATTATAAATTTTTAATTAAAAAAGTTCCTTAATATCAATTATTAAGGACATATAAATATATAATGCACAAATATATATAAAATTAGAATTCAATAAAGAACAAATGAGCTTCTAAATAAGTTCCTAAACGAGCCAGCTCGCGAGCTCAAACGAGCCGAGTACTTCTAAGTTTGAGCTTGGATTGTTTATTAAACGAGCTCGAAAATGAAGCTTGAGCTCAGCTTGTTTAGTAAACGAACCGAGCTCAAACGAGCTTTTATCGAGCCGAGCTTCGAGCAGCTCGCGAACGGCTTGGCTCATTTGCAGCCCTAGCCATCGGCTTGTCTTTCTTTCTTTTTCTTTTTCTTTTCTTTTTTTCAGGACAGGAGGGAGAAGTAGGGGTGACCATTATTCGGTTTTGAACCGAAAACCGACCCGAACCGAAGCGAACCGAATAAGAGATTCGGTTCGGCTTTAAAAAAAATTGGTTCGGTTTCGGTTTTGAAAATACTAAATTTTTTTATTCGGTTTTGGGTTTCGGTTTTGGTCCAAAACCGAAAACCAAATAAATTTTTTTAGTTTATATATATATATATATATATATATATATATATATATATATATATATATATATATATATATATATATATAGAGAGAGAGAGAGAGAGAGGGGTATATACTATATATATATAGGTATATACTATATATATATATATATATATATATATATATATATATATATATATACCTATAGTATATACCTATATATATATAGTATATACCCCTCTCTCTCTCTCTCTCTCTATATATATATATATATATATATATATATATATATATATATATTAACAAAAAAAACACAAATAAACCCAAAAATGGAATAAACCGAAAACTGAATCGATTTAATTCGGTTCGGTTCGGTTATTGACCAATTTGGTTCGGTTTCGGTTTTGCTTATTCAGTTTTGGTCCAATTCGATTTTTTGTTATTCGGTTCGGTTGGAACCGAATAAACCGAATACTCACCCCTAGGGAGAAGAGGGATGAGTAATGAGGGGTGTGTTGAGATTTGGGTTAGCCATGTCCCCCCATTGACATCTAATTCCATGAGTCATGACTCATCCGAGAGAAGAAAATTGCATTTATAAAAGGAATAAAAAAAAAGAGGAAAATTAATTTATGAAAAAAAATTTATTTTTTTTCGAATAAGGTAATTGTGGCGAACGCTTCCATCGGAAATCGATCTCCTGACCACTCATACTGCATGCATCTCTCTTAACCACTACGCTAGAGGTCATTTGCAAAAAATTATATATATAAGCAGATCGGGACGTCCGTCGGGAGCCACCAAAGCCCAGCTCCCTCCTCTACCGTCGGAGGGCAGGAGAGAGGGCTCGATCCGACGCACGAGGGGGGGAGCGGGGCTCTCGAACGAGACTTTCGATCCGCTTCCTCTCTCTCTCTCTCTCTCTCTCTCTCTCTATATATATATATATATATATATATATATATATATATATATATAGAGAGAGAGAGAGAGAGAGAGAGAGAGGAGATTCTCTAAAACCAACTAGGTGATTTCATATTATGGAGCCAACATGTATCAGAATCGTTGAATTCAAGACTGATATTAAAAGGTAAGAGTATGTACTTAAAAGATACATGTATAATCTCAACCTTGCACAATCCAAATACAATAGTTGTAACATATGTTTGTTCCATAATTTGAATATTTCGCTGATTTTTGAGCATATATATGTGTGTGTGTGTTTTCAAAAAATTATAAGTTAGGATATATGAATTTTTAAAAACGAAATTGCACCTAAAAAGTAATACCAAGAATATTTTTTGAACTATTACAACATATACTATAATACATTATTAAAATAATTAAAAGGTAACATGACTATTACATAAGGCAAACATACACAAACATGGATACATGTTTTAAATAAAGACATTTTTTGTTAGTATTATAGAATACATGGTCATTAAAATAGCTGAATGGAAGAAACATATACAAACAATTGATCCCAAAATTTAGGATAAAGACTTTGTTCTTATTTATTGGACGGTTGATCCGTGTCCACGATTTGATATTATGCACACATAATTTAGTATTAATTAGACATATGACATACAGCCGTAATCGCCTATGGAGTATGGATTCCACCGTGGTGTTTAAATAATTATTTGTACAAATTTAAAACTAGAACCTATGTATAGGTTAGTTGTCATATATTTTTATTGGCAACTTCATGACTTTGATATTTTCAAGTTAATATCTTTTAACTATCATATTTTACAAGTTGAAGGGTTAAATACAAGCACACATTAGACCATATTGATATATTTCTTAGCCTTTCTTCTTATTTCTCTTCTACCACCTCTTCTTCTCGCTATTAATTGTTTTCTTTCCCCACTCAATATACCTTATTTTCTCAAATTCAATGCAACAATAGTTCTTAGATAAATTCTTGCTAAATTAGTCCTTCCTTTTTATGTGAAAGCTAACATATCAAGGTTAGAGTTGTCTAATATAATTTTCAGTAGAATATGATGTAGCTATAGATTCAACTTTGTCTTGCACTGAGTATGTAAATTCCTTGCAAAGGAGCTACTATTGACAACAATACAAGGTAAATGAAGAGGAAATTTCTATAATTTATGGTATTTCTCTTTGTTCCATTATTTTGAGTCCCTCCCCACACTTTACTCGATGGTCTCCGCTTAAGGAATTGATGAGCAATGTCTTTCTCTTTATCTATACTACTATATAATGGAAAAAAAGTAAGCTTTATCGTAAAATTTTTAATTCCAAAAAATCCTCATCTATGTTTACTAATTAACACTGTTTACAGTTATAAGATTATAATCTATACCAAGGGATTGTATGTAATAAATAAACACAAGTTATGAAATATAATAATTTTATTTTAGTTGAAAAAGAAAAATTAAGCCCATAACCCTCAATCAAGTTCAAACTTGACCTAGTTTGTCCAACCGAGTTAACTTGGACCATGGACTGGACCGGGCTCAACAAACCAGTCATAAGAGCATTATTAGTAGTTGGAGCTCAAAAATATTTTGAGGCAAAAAAATAAAATAAATAAATAAATATAGAATATATTGGATTTGTATGATAATAGTAAAATAAATCTTTAATATAAAATATAAAATCTAGATATTGGGCTCCAAATTGAGTCTTACTATTCTACAAAATGAGTTCTATATTATGTATTTAGAAACTCTAATATCCAGACTATAGCTCTTGTGGCTAAGATCGGATCATCGGGTCCAAATTGAACCTTATTATTTTACAAAATGACACCCTACATGAACTCGGCCCATAAAGACGGATCCAGGGTCTGTCAAGGCCCATCCCAGCCGGGTCCACCAATCAATCAATCAAACACCTACCCCCAAAATTTCCACTTCCACAATAAAATCGCTACAATTTTCATCCGCATAAAAATTCCTCCCACCAAAAAATCAAGAAAATTGTCCCCACCCATTAATTTTCCCCATCCGAACCCCAACCTCCCAATAAAAAACCCCCAAATTTTTCTCTCTTTACAGTCTTCACACTCGTGCAATCACTCGGATCGATTGATTTCTCGGTATGCTTATTCCCCCCAATTCTAGAAATTATTGTGTTTTTAGGGCTTCTCACTTCAATTTCGAGCTCAATTTTTTTTTTAATTTTTAAATAATGTTTATTTCCCGTAATTAGTAAGTATAGTTTGAATCCTTGCATCAAATGAAATATATTCTATTATTGATAAATATGCGTGAAATTATTTATCAATTATATATGAATATTAACAGGCATGGCCAAGTTCACATGAAATTGTCGAATTTACAGGGATCCACCGAATCACCAACTAATTTTGTGTGGTTATGGAAGTTTAATTTGTGTAGTTGTGGAAGTTTACAGGGATTCACTCTATAACAACAACGTCTATAAGGTGTGTTGCACATGGCCAGACATATTGTCCTTCGTAGCATTCGCATTTCAACTACACTCGTTTTCTGGACATGTTTGTCAATTATTGGACGCGCGATCCGTAAAGCATGTCTGGTTTTATTAGTTGCCTTGTACGATTTTTCTTTCGCTTCAAGGATATCCTTTGATCGCAAAACGCTCCTCTGTTTCAATAGTCTTGTTTTCCAAAATCCGTCGACATCGTTCTCATTCTCTCCATCACCCACGATTGCTCGATCCTAAATTTCGAATGCTCATTGCTAATGTTCCTAGTATTTCATCCATAACTATGAAGCATCATGATGCACTATGTTATCTCGTCCTGATGACCCCTAACTAGCCATAGAGTTATGTTACTCAACTCTTAACTCTTAAGCCTCCGAAGTTTGAAAGAAAGTCTGAAATCTGAACCTTTCTTTGCTTTCAAGATAAATTCTCCACAAAAGAGGTAAATAAACCTTCTAATGGTGTATCCACAAGTATGGACTTTAGCTGCTAGTGTCTTCAAGTTCCTGCTTCGAGCCACTTTAGATCACATTTACCACGAACATGCATTGCGAGGGCATTACTTCATTTATGAAAGATGGTTTTCCCACATAAGCACATGAATGGGTCTAAAATAGTTACCAAAGTGAGCAAGTACCAAATATATCAAAGGGAATTGTCATTACTTCATTACTCACAAATATATCAAAGGGAATTGTCATTACTTATTTTTCCCCCCTCAATCCAAGCAGACCCTTAGTGTTTTGTTGAAGGATTTGCTACGACTAGGACTAGGGGTAAATCAAAAAAAGAAAAATAACATGTATGGAGGTGGTAATCTGATAGTTTCTAATGCTACGAAGATCTTAGTAGAGCTCAATGGAAGAAAAGGATTTATCTAGACAGCCCTAAAGATTTGGGGTAAAAGTTTTGTTGCTGTTTACAAGTTCATTTTGCACAGTATTGTATAATTGTACTGGTATCTCGAACAAACATTGGAGGAAGATGAGATTCTTTGCTTTATCTCTATTGTTAGAATGATCTGATTGCACTTGAAGTTTTCATAACCTTGTCAAGCAAATGCTAGTGTTATCTGTACTTGATATTGAAAATTTTATTTCACTTTATCACAATTTTGTTGTTGCAGGAAACACTTGAGCAATATGAGTTGTCCGTTTGCTAAAACAGCTTCCACTGATGGTGTTTGTCCGATGAAATTTGATCAAAACCGTGATAGGCAGCAGGCAGTATCCGAAGACAAAGATAAAGTGAACCATCAGAGCGACGATTCTGGCATAGTGGCTCCAAAGTGCCCATTTGGATATGATTCTCATACTTTTAAATTGGGTCCTCTTAGCTGCATGTTATGCAAGGCATTGTTGTATGAAAGTAGCAAATGTGCACCTTGCAACCATAAATTTTGCAAGTGGGTACAAATAGCAAATATCTTTTGCCATCTCAATACAAATTCCTTCTTTCTGCATAGTTAAACTCTATGTTTAATGTGACCAGAGCATGTATTTCACACTTCAAGGACTGTCCACTATGCGGTGCTGACATAGAGAAGATTGAGCCTGATGCGGATCTGCAAGTTCTTGTTGACCGCTTTATTAATGGTCATGCTAGAATAAAGAGAACTCAAGTGGATGCGGACGCAGGAGAAGTTAGAGATGAACAAAAAAATGTGATATATGGTGATGTTTCTATGGAGAGAGGAGCTTTTCTAGTTCAGCAAGCCATGATGGTTAGTATATAAAAGAATGCTACATGTCTAGTGTCCTCTTATGGATTTCGTAGAAAAAAAAAAAAAAATGTTTCTTCGTCTAGGTTATTTAACACCGGCATTTTAGAGAACACATATTGAGTGCTTATGTAACAAAAATAAAGTTGAGGCCTTAGTTTTAACCTGCAGGCTTTCCATGCCAAGAATATTGAAAGTGCAAAATCAAGGCTTAGTCTTTGTGCAGAGGATATCCGTGAGCAATTAAAGGCATCTGGCAATACGGCTGAGTTATGTTCACAGCTTGGAGCTGTCCTTGGAATGCTAGGAGACTGCTGGTCTGTGTTTTTCTCCTCATTTTTTTACTACTTTCTAAAGAAAAAAGAGTTGTATATTTGGGAATTTACAATATGGTCATCTAAATTAAGCTTGCACAGTAGTTTACATCAAATCCTACCCCCCCCCCCCCCCCCCCCCCCCCCCCCCCCTCTTTCCTCCTCTCTCTCTCTCTCTCTCTCTCTCTCTCTCTCTCCCCCCCCCCCAATAAACACACACAGAATGTTAACTGCCAAACTGCAATATGTTCGGGAATAGGAGCCTAACTGCATTTCTTCCCCCATTTCTTGCTTATGCTGCAGACCTTTACAGACCTCATGTTCTTCCTGTTCTCACTTGTGAGGTATTTTGAAGAAGGTAATTTTATAAATAAAAGAAAAGAACAAAAAAAGAGGCAGGACTCAGATGCCCACCTCTCCAACAATACACACTAAATTCTACTACATCACTGGTCTATTAGAACTCAAGATCCTACTAACAGAATTAGCAGAGGAAGCTCTTTTCTTTTTCCTTTAGTAACACGAGCACTGGCAGACTCCTCTGATCCCAAATTGCACCACCTAGCCCTTCGCATCACCAATGGTTGGCCTTCTTCCGCAAGAAGACAAAGTCCTCTCTTGTTATCCTTCGTCAGGTGGAGGGCATTGTCTTGTCCTTCAACTTCCGCTTCCGAAACCTTCTGACTCCGAAACCTTCTGACTAGAAGCATCCTCATCATCCTTGAGTCTTCTGTAGAGCTCTTGTATCGACTCAGCTTTTGGCAATAACATCCTGCTCAACCATTGAAGAGAGCTCATGAGGGAGCTGAATCGGCTCTCTACAGACTCCTACATGTTCCGTACTGCAATCCATGGTACCGGAATGAACCACATTGAAATCTGGGTGAACTGCCTGGGGGGAGATCCCAACTTCTCCTCTCGAGCTATCCCTAAGAGACTAAGAGCAGCAGAGCTGGTCCGAGTGGACAACCCGGGAGACACGAGATTAGGCAGATTTTCAGAGAGAGCATATCCATCCGCAGTCCCCGCACCTCCACAAGACTTGCTAGAGGACAAGTCAGCTACCGTACCTTTCCTTAGGACTTTCATCATCTCTTCCCGGATGACATCTACAATAGGAAGGGGACGAAACGTCATGATTTCAATTAGGACCCTGACATACGTCAACTTCAATTGATTAGTGGTGACCGAGTCCATCCTGATTGGAGTGCCACTCACGCTTACTACCTTACTACCTTACCGAGTACCTAGTCATCAAAGCAGAAGCTTTGGGAACATGATCCAAATAGGGACATCTGCCAAAAGACTTGCTCGAAGGATACTGTAGGATCCCAACGTTTGACGACGACCAGTCGTCCCCAAGCATCCACGGGTCCTAATAATGAACTCTTTCCAGATTAGACTCAAGAGAGAAATTAAGAAAAAAAATACATTCTTTATGGAGAATACCTCTACTATTTCAGACATGCACCATAGCGTTGTGCAAACACCGAGACAATATGATAGGAAGGATATGTGCTGACGACATACATGACTATCATATTCCTCCACTCTACCATGGAGATATCTACGTCATCCGCGGTAAGTTTGCCGTGTGGAGGCTATCTTTCTTTCTTTTTTCTTTTCTTTTTTTCGTTTTTTCTTTTTTAAAACCAAAGCCGGTGGACGACTCCACCCGACTTTGGTCCGGAGGCTGTGGCCACTGCCACCCAGCCACCTCCGTGGGAGGGAAGGCTCGAACCCGGCCCTTCCCCCCCGGTGCACGGTGGTGTTACCAGTACACCACGACTCGATGTGCATGTGGAGACTATCTATTAGCACTAGTTATGCATAGTGGATACGAGCAGCCTCATCAAGAGCACAGATCATAGTCCCCAACCTCGGAAAGGATCGGGAGAAGACCATCTCCTTCCTACTTGTACCCTCTACCCTAGCGACCAATTCTTCGACCACTCATGTAGGTTTGGAACTTGATTTCTGACGGACATGTCGCATATCCTTCTGGCCCATCCCACCTCACTTAGTACACAGTTGTTCCCGAGGGTGTCTCGATGTAGCAGGCCTACTTGTCTAGAAGACCACCCATCTCCTTGGTCTTGGCTTTCGACCGAGAGCCCTCCTTTCGTCTCCGTCGATTCGTCTTGCATCGCATGTCCAACTCTTGGCGGGTCAAGCCGCTCCTCAATCCTCTTGCGAGCAAGAGGGCTTCAGGAAGCCCTAATATTGCCGCCTTCACCAGGGGATGGATACATTTTTAGTTATAACAATTCTTTCATATATATATATATAGAGAGAGAGAGAGAGAGAGAGAGAGAGAGAGAGAGAGAGAGAGAGAGGTTCCTAATATTGTTGTAAATTGACTAAAAATATATTCGAAAATTAGTCACGAAGCTCCCACAATTTTTTTTGGGGGATTTTTAGTGAATTCAGAGCAATTTTGGGAGCTTCCTCATCACATTCCATCAACTCCTTTATTTGTCGTTCCCTCTTTAATCCCTCTAATTGTTGTATTCCACCACACCTCCATAGAACGATAACAATCACCTGAAAGTCGAAAAAAAGAAGAGAAAAAAGAAAAGAAAAAAGAACTATCATGTATTGCTAAGTACCGGATATATCCATCATGCTTTTGCTTGCGATTCATTATTAGCACATTTGTGGGACTTCCTCTCCGTTTAGCTTGGCCATTTTTATGTTTATTTCTTCGTCATTTAAATAACCAGCCTAAAATTCCAAGCAAATGTCTGGCTTAAAATTCCTAGCGAAGTCCTAAAGGAATTAAAAATTTAAGTATATAGTTTTAAATTGAAATGATAGGCCTAAAATTCCAAGCAAATGCCCTTCATGTTTGGATTCAATCGAGATTCATGCAATTTTACATGCTTAATGGAGAAATACTCCATGCTAGATCTCACTCAGCTAATAGGTTGACCCTTTTGGTCATGTCAGATGGCTTCCAAATGACACAAGTCAGCATTCTTAATCCTCTATCCCCACCCTTATCTTGCTGTGAGCTTCAGCGATGTTGGTGGCATCCTCCATCTCAACGATGTTGATGGCCATTGTCCTACCATGGTTGTCTTCAACGATCCCGACCTTATTGATATCTTCGCCATCGATTTCTTCAACATTTTCGTCTCCGAGGAGGAGGGGCAAGTGTTGGTGGAGGAGGGAGGCACTGACTTTGACGTGATAAGTTTGGCTTTTGAAGTGATGCTGGTGTTGGGACTTTGTATAGAGAGAGAGAAAAAGAGGGAGATGAGGGCAATACGATCATTTTACACAACTAACTCCTGGGTTAATTTAAAATTTTTGTTTGAAGCAAACACAAGGGGACTTGTAACTTCATTTTCTGGTAATTAAGGAGACCTAAAGCAATTAACAAGATTGAGGGACTTGTATATATATATATTCCTGATGATCCTCAGTTGGTGGCGCGTGTGGCATCTTTTCCTTCTGACCACCACTCGGGTTGATTTCCACTAGGCAATCCACTTGGGCTACCCGGTAGTCGTCTCCTCTCTGTCCTTCTCTCAATTGGCCGTATGCGAATCTCTCTACTCATCTCTTTTCCCTTTATATTTAACCGCTTTGCATACCCAACAGAATTTGAACCTGTGACCGATTTTCTGTTATTATCTTTTTAAGCACTGACCACGTAGCCAGGTGCTTGTTGACATTTGTGTCGGGCCATCTTCATCTTTCACAACATGATTTTCTTGTTTGAACACATTGCTTCCTCTTTAATCGAACATTGAACTCCTAAATTAAACATTCTTATTTTTTGGGCAGAAAAAATCGCTTGATACTACTAGGTTGTTGTCGATCATTCCTAGCATATACGCTAATTTGCACTTAAATACCGTGAAGTTTCCCCTTTTTGCAAGTTGCTACGTACACTATTTTTATTTTTATTAGCAACTTACTACCATAAACTTTGGTTTTCTTACTTGTATATCACGAACCATCATTCTTTTACAAAGTCAGGCTAACGGTTGGCCCAAAATACCATAATTCCCATTGTAATAATAATAAGAATCCCAATAAGATTGATTATTCATTTCAAAATTTAATTAATGGCTTAATTGTAACTAAATACCCTCAACTATTCCAATTTTATAACTCGATACCCTAAAATTTTATAGTATACTAATTAATACCTTGAACTATTA
Organism: Iris pallida; assembly: GCA_029216955.1. Taxonomy (NCBI): domain Eukaryota; kingdom Viridiplantae; phylum Streptophyta; class Magnoliopsida; order Asparagales; family Iridaceae; genus Iris; species Iris pallida. The sequence continues at coordinate 24,070,366 of JANAVB010025999.1, forward strand.
AGAAACTTCAAATTGCTACCCTCTATTAATTAGTAAACTTTAGCGTCAAAACAAAGAAGAGTAATTTTTTGGGACCAAATTACCCATAAATTGATTCCTCTCCAAAAATAATACCAAAAAAAACTCAAGATAGCCATTAATGGTAGATCCATTCCTCCTCGTATCCTCCCTCCTCCGACTCTCCCACGAACTCTCCCTCTCCCTCTCCGACAACCACGCCCCTTCCAGCACGCAACTTCTCCTTCTCCCGCAAATCCAAGTCCAGGAGACCCAAGCCCCTCCGTCTCCTCTTCCGTCCCAACTTCAGACCAGGAGAGCCCAAGCCCAAGCCCAAACTCACCTCCCCCTCTTCCTCTTCCTCTGACCTGGCCAGAGTCGATGCACCTCCTCCTTGCACGAGTTTTTCTGGTGAGTGACGACGAGAAGGAGAGGCTTCCGAAGGGTCATAGCGAGAAGCTGCCATTAGCTTTTGGAGTGATGACAGCAGTATTGGGGACAATTTCAAATACTAAAGATTAGGATCAGAGTGTTTGATGAAGATGGCTTCAATATTCATGCAAAGAGGCAGATTGTCTAGCTCAAGGCATAACATGAGGTTTCACCATTTTATTAATGAGGACCGCCCTTCTGCTGAGTTTCAGAGATGGAAGGAAGAACATGGGATGACTAAACTTTTCTTGTGATGGGGGATTTGCCCTCAAGTTTAATTGAAGGACATCAACTCGAATTGGATCTTGAATAGTCAATGGTTATCGTAAGGCATTGTTGCCATGCCATAAAGGAGAGATGCTTCAAATCAAGAAAACTGCATATAAATTCATCAGAGTTTTGCCTCTTTGAGTTGGTGAAATTATTTCAGTACAAGCAACCATAAGATAAGTGTACATGATAACGAGTAATTTATTCGGCCACCACTTCCTCTGTCGTCGACAGCCAGGTAAAAGAATTTTCAAGGAAACCTTTTTAGATAAGTTTTGAAGGTTCAGAACTATACTGGCGGTACACTGCTAGTGTCAACAGTGTACCGCAGCTGTACCGTCCAAAAAGATAGATCCAGAATGAAACATGATTCCTCTCTAACTTGCACCATCAAACAAACAGAAGGTCAAAACTCCAAAGGAACCCCCATATGGAGGGGAAGAAGTAAATTGATGTCACATGCTTTTGTTTCTTGGACGTCTTCTTTACAAAGTTAGTTGCCATCCATATGAATGGTGAGTAGTGTACACTCGGTACAACCAAGGTCATAGCTCAAGCTATTCTCCAAAAACATCCAAGACCATTGTAGAAGTTTCGTTGTGGGCTTATCAAGCGTCTAAGAATCATGACTGGTGTCTTAGTTGTTCATGTCTTGTTCTTCCAATTTTTCATGTGGGCACTAAAACATGTATGTGGACTGAGTCAATAGTGAATGCGGTAGAGCCAAAAGGAAACCAACCACCACATGATACATCCACAGTAGAGTTCCACCACCCTGGAATTTTGGTTGATGAGTCTTCTAATTGCTACTAGAATTAGATCACTCGTCTGTTATTGCCCAATCTCCTCAATCTTTCTAATAACATGTCTAATGTCTGGTCGAAGTGTAGGGTTCCGAGAGCAACAAGCCATTGCCAGCTGAAAGAACTTAAGAAGACCTTGTTTGATAGTCGAACTCCGTCTTTGATTGTTGTATCTTGTTCTCGAGAAACAAGTTTCTCATGGAGGCCGATAGGTGAAGATTGGTGGGCTCTTTCCGGGTGAGGATCTCAAAGAAGATAACTCCCCGGCAGTAAATATTTCTCTCTGCTAGCATCTTTCATCTTGATCAGCTTCGGGGCCTTGTCACCCTGGACGACATTCAACTCGAGCATCTGTTGTGTCACGGTGGGGTTGTGGAGGCCAAAATCGGACAACCGAGGATGGAGGAGTCCAACCAGAACAATATCTGGCGCGGTCTCCCTGCAAATCAGTTTTGTCGTCGAATTTTGGACCTGAAGGAGTGCAGCGGAGCGGCACCCTGCAGATATGCGGGAAGAAGCGCGCCATCGACACATTGGAAGAGGATGGGGAGGTGCATCGAGGGCTGCACAGGATCAAGAGAGTGAGGAAGAAGAATTAGGGTTAGGCTTTGGGGTGCTTGGTGGAGAAGAAGGGTGGAAGAAGATGAGGAGTGGAGAGTGATATCTTGGATACTTTGTATTGTCTGTCAACTCTATCGGGGTAGCAAGTTGCCTAATTATAGTTTAAGATATTAACTGGTTAAATATGAAAGTCTAGGGTATCAAATTAGTAACTTGAAATAGTTTAGGGTATTTAGTTTCAGTAGGCCTTAATTAATTTTTTTAATTATCCTAATTTTAATCCTAATCTAGTATTAGTTCTTAAAAATCTTCTAATCCTAGAACAAATACTTCTAACCTTAAATATTAATTCTTAAAACTCGTCTCCTCCTAACCCAAATCTTACAAAAATACATCTAACCCTAAAAATTCACTTAATTGGGGAAAAAAGGAAAAATAAAAGGAGAAAAAATAAACTACCAACGACAATGGGCTAGGGGTCGTCAAGGGGCAAGGGTTGGGGGACTGCAAGGGAGAGGGATCTTAGTTTTTTTTTTATTTTTTTATATATATTTAATTTGTTCTTTTTTTGAACTGTTTTGAGTTACAAGTAAATTTTAATTTGTTTAGGGTCTAAATAGACCCAAGTTTGATGGTTTGTTAATGGCATGGGCAACTTGCTAGAACTTGGAAAGTGTAGGGTATCACCTTGCTTTAAAAAAAGTTTGTGGTATGAAGTTGCAAATCATGATAGTTGGATGATATTTAATTGCAAATTAACCTATTCATAATTTTAACCTGAGAAGTTTCACACTTCTTTTTAGCATCGAATCTAAACTATATGCGCATATTTTGCATGCAGCCGAGCAATGGGAAACAGTGGTTCTGCAGTTACTTATTATGAGGAGAGTGCAGAGTTTCTATCAAAGATACCTAAGAGAGATTTGGAGGTTATTCTCTCAATCAATTTCATACTCAACTTGTTTGGACAATATATACATGATATAGAAATTGTTCATTTAGTTCATCTGTATCTTATGCTAAACAACCTTAATTCTTTGATAGCTGGTGCATACCCTGTCTGTTTCGCTGAACAAAATCGGAGACCTTAACTACTATGATGGAAATCTGCAATCTGCTAGATCTTATTATACCCGAGCTTTGGATGTTCGGCGTGATGCAGTGAAGGAGCACAAGGATGCCTCCTCCCAGGTTAGAAGTAGTATTTTCTTGCTATTAGCATTTTTCTCTCTACGTGGTCATCTCATGTGAGTTTTTGGTGGTGCAATTGGTTACAATAACTCAAACGTGCTCATAGGATAAATATGAATTTGCATACAAGAAGATCGAAAAACCTTTGTGAGTTCAACTGAAATGACCTCCAGTTATAGCCATTTGTTTTATAATTGTAACCGATACATGTGACTGTCAGTGACCTTTTCCTTTACACTCTTTCCTAGTATTGGGAAATTTGGAGGGTGTTGCTTGGTTGCATGAGCTAATATTGCATGGTCAAAATCTGTATTTGTAGGTTTTATGGCAGGTTCCTCTCGAGTTGATATTTACCTTGCCTAGAAATTTGACACCAGCACATAGGGTTGTTGTCAGATCGACAGCTTGTCATAAAAACTTTAGTAGTTATCTCCTGGAGTTTTTTTTTTTCGTGCTCTACACTTGACACCATTCTGGTGATATTTGCTAAATATATGATAATTGCTTTGTTATTCTTGTAGTGTGTGTATGTGTGTGTATGAGAGAGAGAGAGAGAGAGAGAGAGAGAGAGAGAGAGGAGAATGCAAGTATCTTTATACCAAAACAGGAGGGACTAGGATTCTTAAATTTATGATAGAGTTGGGTTTCTAATGATTATCGGGTCATATCTACCTTTGATTACATACATCTTTTGGTGGCGCACATGCAAATCCTCCTGCCATGTAAAACGTACGCACTACACACACGCCCCAACCCAGGAACATTGTTAGAGAAGACTGCTGGGTCTGGGACACACTTGTCTCGTGTGCGGAGAAGCCACATTGTGTTTGGACTCTTCTTGGCTCTTGGACATAGGGGGAATAAAAGAAAGGAATGGATGACTCACTTGTAAGGGTGGCAATATGGGTCCGGACAGCTGACCGACCTGCCAATCCGCCTCAGGCGGGTTGCTTGAACAGGTTAACCGTATAACCCGTTTAGTAAAAGGTGTAGGAACCCTAGAGGGGGGGGGGGGGGGGGGGGGTGAACAGGGTCAAGCTAACTAATCAAGCACTTAGCACAAGCTAATTGGCAATTTAAAAATATAAGTGCAAGAGAAGAAGCAATAACAATACCGGCATCCGATGTATCCTGGTATCCTCCCTAGAGGCAATCCAGTCCCGGAACTCTCTCCGGATTTAATCCACTATTTGAGCAAATAGTTACACACGAGTTTGGATCCGAAGAACTCGCTAACTTCTTACACGAGAGCTTTAATCCGAAGGCCTCTTCGACTTCAACCGAGAGTTTGGATACGAAGACTCCCCAACTTCAACCGAGAGTTTGGATACGAAGACTCTCCAACTTTAATCGAGAGTTTGGATACAAAGACTCCCCAACTTCAACCTTTCACAATAGGTTTTGATCTCCTTATACAATAAGATGAAGATTTCACTTTTCAACTCAATAACTCTAACGCAATTTATGGATGGCAAATGAAAGCTTTGTAGAGTTGTATGTGGATAAGCTTTGGTGGTTTAGGAATTTTTAGGCTCAAAGCATCAACCTTGAATGAAGGGATTCAAGGCTATTTATAACCAAAGCAAAGGAAAGTGCAATAATGCAACTTTCTCAGGCTGATGGATCATCCGCTGGATTTTCGCGAAAATCCGCCGGATCATCCGCCTGTATAGTCCAACGGCTATAAATAGAGCCGTTGGGATCAATTATTCGTAAGATCCGACCGTTGGAATGCAAACGGTCATATGGCGGAAAATCCGCCGGAATTTTGCGGTTTTTCGCCGGATAATCCGAACGCTCACAGAAGGTATTCTGTGAGACCATTCGGATCTTCCGTCGGATTTCCGCGGAGATCCGCCGGATTATCCGCCAGGATTCCGAAGATTGTCCTGGGTTATCTTCTACCCTAGCTTTCGATTTGCCATCTATTTCTTGTGTTTACAATGATTCCTAAGACTCATTACAGACTCCAAATATACTGTAGTAGGAGCAGGCTTCTGCAAAGTCTAGAAATGATGATGGCTTGGCTTGGGTTCTTTCCTTGATAGATGTTGGCTTTTTTCCCTTGGCGGCAGCTGTCCAAAGATATCTAGTTTGTGAAAACTGAATACCTTTCGGGGGTTTCGCCCCCGAACCCCCGACGAGGGGCGCTGCCCCCTCGACCCCCGTTCGCTGACCGGACAGCGGAACCCCCGAGTGCGTGGCTCCGGAGATGTCGTCGGGTGGTTCAGAGAAATCTTGTGGGATCCGTCATCTTTGGCCCACCATAATTTCTTCATTGCATATGTCCACATTGATCTTGCTTATAGCTTTTCTGCATGTACATGTTAGACGAACAAAGCAATATACATAGTAGCAAGTATAATAAGTTTAATGCACATTAGGACAATGCTGAGTTTAAGTATAAGTGCTAAGGTGATAGCATAAATGTTAGTGATATCATAATGATTAAACGTAATTGAATAACCATAATCAAAAACATAGTTTTGATTTTGGCAACTCGATTAAATTTAAGATAGAAAGCTCATATCACTAATATGTAAACCAATAGGCATATATCACCAAAGGTATAAGTATAAGTAGAAATGCTATAGTGATAGTATAAAGATTTGTGATAATGAAATGCTAAACTTAACAGATTAACCATATTCAAAAACATGATACAATCATTGGGCCAACAAAAGGCTCGGGTTTGGGTCCGGGGTATTGACCCGTTTAAGTAATGGGTCACGTTTACACAAATAACCCAGCCCACTCATTCTCTTTTGTTTTCTTTTGTTTGTGATCCATTTCTCGCAACCAATTCTATTTCACTGCCACCATTTGGTTTTCCAACTAAACTATAACCCATTTATTTACAGTCCCTCTCATTTCCCTTCCTCCTCCCTTTTCATTTCTTTCTCCGGTTATGATGTCTCCGTGACTAGATTGCATTGACACCGCCTCTTGTTCCTCCCAAACCCCTCACTCTTCTTGCATTCTTCCTCCTGCATCATCTATTTTCCTCTTCAAACTTCCTAGTGAATATCTTCTACTAAACAAACTTCTGACCAGTGACATTTGACACGATATGCATAGACGACGGCTAGAGGAGACGATGATAGTGACACGATAGGAAGACACCGATGGCAAGGGATGATTTCCTCCACAGGAGAAGCATTGGTAGGAGAGAAGGTAGGTTGTAGTTATGGCACAATGGAAGGGAAACAACGGAAAGGGGGATTTTGGACTGACATTTAGATTTTTGCTCCAATTTAAACATGTTGACGGATCGGGTCAGGTTGACCCTTCAAATCACAGGTAGGGTTTGTATTGCCCCTAAACGGGTCAAGTATTATCAGTTCAGGTTGAGTATGAACGAATCGACCCATATCTGAACCGACCCGAACCTGCCCCGATTGCCACCCTTACTTGCTTGTCTGTAATGCTGCTGGTGCCAGCAGTTGTTTCTCTTCTTGTGATTTCGAGCTGCTAAATGTCTCTTCTAATCCAACTATCATTTTTTACTGACAACAGTTGCCCAACACGATGATACATATCTTAAATTTGGTACATATATGAAGCATATATTTAGATTTTTTTATAAGGGCACATCAAAACTTGATACTCATAGGAAGGGTCGGATACCGATTCCGATATCGATATTGCGAATCTTTATTATATTATCCTGTGTGGATCCGAAAAGCCTAACTACCTGGGGCTTTTGGTCACTGGGTCAACATTAAAACCACCTTTCATAGGCTCATGCAGGTCCTGCGTGAATACACTAGTAGGATCTAAAGTTGAAGAGAACTAATATAATAGGATCCATTTGTCATTTTATACCTTGTCATCAACTGGTGAGATTTCTTCAAACTTCAAATATAGCTCGCCTTTTTAGAAACTTATGAACTATGCTCCAATTTACATCGTATCTTGGATCTATGTTGATTGACTTCAGGTTAGAGGAGATGGAGGGAGATGTTAGTGGATGGACTTCAGGTTAGAGGAGACGGAGGGAGAGAACATTGGGAAATCAATTGAATTGGAAAGAACAGGCTTTCTATGTTATCAAAGCAGGCTATTTGGTCATAGAAAACTGCAGTTTAATGTATTTCGCAGTAAGCTGCAGATAGTTACGTAGTCCATTTTTAACAAGATGCCATATTTTCTTTTTGAGAAATTTTTAGTTGCCCCCCAATTGTTTTACCACAATTCAAGGTGCATCCCACTGAATTACCATAATGCATGAAACCCTGCTCTTTAAACAGATACCGGCAATGACTAATAGTCTACTCCTTTGACCTTCCATATAATTGGGGTGCACCTTAAATTATGACCAAAATATCCTCAAATAAGTCGGTTGCACCTTGAATTATAGTAAAGTAAGTGGGGTGCAACTCAAATTTTCTCATTTTATTTATGTAGGTCAAAGGACTTAACTGTTAGCCATTGACGGTTTCTGTTAGAAGTGGAGTTCGGTGGAGTGCACCTTGAATTGTGGTAAAATAAGTGGGGGGCAACTCGAAATTTCTCTTTCCTTTTTCTGTGTTTTGTAATTGGCTACAAAGATGATGTGCATTATAAAAGGGCACAGTGACAAAATTGAAACACCTTTGACATTTTATGTTCTTTTAACCAGCTTTAGAGGTGAAGATGTGCAAATTGTGATTATTTTTTCTCCCAGGAACTATTGCTCAGTTATATTAAAGCTTGCTTATCTATTTGAGACGCAGGTTGTTGATCTGGCAGTTTCCCTTGCCAAAGTTGCTGATGTGGATAGGAGTCTTGGAAATGAGCATGTGGCTATCCAAGGATTCCAGGAAGCCATAGAACACCTAGAATCCTTGAAGTTGAGTTCTAGTGAAACTGGTTTGGAGCAACGGGTAATTATGTATTTCTTTGTGGTGTTCACGTATTTCCCTACGACTTCTCGTGGATATCTGATACGATATTCATGTTCATAATCTTTTCTGTTTCAGCGTCATTCGGTGCTCGAGTTCCTCCACAGCCAACTTGCAGAGAAGCAAGAACCAGTTTCGGCTTCTACAGTCTGAGAGAGTCCTGTCAGCTGAAGTCTATTTGCCTTCTATCGCCTTATATTGTAGATGAAAAGGTCACCTGCCTAGCAATAACTACTAGCAAATATAATTTGGCCCCACAGTGTGAAAAATGTGACTCGAGTTTTGTGAATAGATATTTTTCATCTGTATCCTAACTTGGACCTATTACTTTGTAAATGTACTTCTGAGAGTCGACGCCTAATAAGCTACAATAAGCTTTTTCTATTATTCATTCTGAAAATTTTAATTTTTAGTGGTACTAATTTCACCAAGTTTTTAATTCTAAGTTTTTTGAGAAAATTCATTACCGTCACCTAGTGGAAATCAACTATGGCATAAATTTCTTATAGTCGACATGAAGCCACATTATCTTTCTGTTCTTTTAATCTTTATTTGCTATAACTAGAATGATGTATTGTTTCGTCAAATTCCAGTATTTATATGCACTCTCTCTACTGGTGGTTGACATGTTTAGTAAAGTGTGAAGGTTTGCATATATATTCAGCTTTGGTGTGGTGAATCTCTAGTAAGGAGGGACAGAAAAACCTGCAGAAAATAGATTCTCTAAGCTTGGCAGTCATAAACCAAGTCATCTGCAATTCTCCTACCATTAGTATTTGCATTCATAAACTTTAACAATCAAAGAAGTCAAAGAGGTCGGGGTTTGAGGTCGTGGAAGAGAGGGAAGAACTTATTACAATACATTCACTATGGGAGAAATAGGCTAAAACTATCATACAAGAGGATGCGGAAGAGAGATTTTCACACAAAGAGATGGAAGTCAAAGGAATAATAAATCTCAAGTTAAATGCTATAATTTCATAAGCTTGGACATTATGCATCGAAATGTATATATATAAACACAACTAGACATGTTGAGGAGAAAGCTCAATATGTTGAAAAGAAAATGCAAGAGAACTCAACTTTATTATTTGCAGACAAAAAAGAAGAAGTAAAAAATACATGGTACCTTCACATGAAGGAAAACAACCATATGTGTAGAAGTATAAACATCTTTATGGATTTTGATGAGTTCATTGACGATTATCTCACTTTTGAACATGATCTAGAAACACCGATGAAAGAAAGAGAGTGAAGAAGAAATCATTGAAGAAAATAATGCTAGTGGAGACATTGTGTCCAATAAAGTAAGCTCGCAACAACCAGATGTTCAAGAAGCAAATTATGACTTAGTTTCTCTCACGGAAGAAGAGGATAAATTGCAAGCACGTGAAGAAGTGCAAGCGTCTATTACTCCGTTCATGACGTCAATACCATCTCGAGAAGACTCTCCACCATTACCCTTGAATGTGAGAAGTGCTCCAACATGAAAAGCATTCAAGAGGAGATTGAGGTAATCATGATCAAACCGATTTAACAATTTTTTTTTGCCGATTGTGAACCAATAGGTTTCGAATAAGCGTCACAAAAAAAAATTGGAGAGAGGACATGGATGAAGAAATCAAAGCTATCGTGAAGAACAACATTTACGAGCAAGCTACACTTCCAAAATGACAAAATAAAATTGGAATAAAAAGTATCTACAAGCCAAAGAACAATGCTCAAGATGAAGTCAAGAGGTACAAGCATAGACTACTTGCAAAAGGCTACAATAAAAGATTGAGCATCGGCTACAATGAAAAGCAAGTTCATCTACCAGAAGTTGCGCATAGGAAGAAAGGAAGTGCAAAGGAAGTATATCAAAACGCAAAAGTAAGCTACCGATATCTTCACCAAGCAAATCAAGAAAGAAGCACTATTCAAAACAAGAAGTTCATTTGGAGTCGCAAAATCAAGTTTAAGGGGGAGTGTTGAAAATAAACTTGATTCTGTGAGCATGTTTTGAGTCCAATAATTTAGTTGGTCCACTAGCATGTGCCTTGTTGATTAGTCCCTTTTAATTTGAACTTAGTCCATGTTCTAGGATGTTCTATACCTCGAATGTTCATGATAAACATCTATGTTCTAGAGATATCCTAATATTTTTGTAAAAGAGTTTAGAATGATCTATACTATATTCTAACAAATGTGTAGACTCATCCCAGAGTCATGCTCTCCTCCTACACAACAAAAATTACAAATTTTGCACTCTTATAAAGTTTATTTCCTTCCGTTCTTCTCTTCCACCAAATTATTCTCTCTATAATATTTTTCCTCCCAAATTTATTCCTCCTAGCTAGCTGGCCTGCCACAATTCCCAGCAACCGATGGCTGAATGGATGAGTAACGGGTAACAACCTGTCCTTGAGAAGGTCAAGATAAATTTAACAGTGAGAATAACTGCATGTGGTCAGAATAAAAACTGAGACAGGCTCACTGTGAATGCTCGAATAAGAGAATCGAAGATTTATAATAACGAGTGCTATGAAACATTAATCTTATTATCAGTAACTGGTTCGACATGTTCATCCTGTAAGTCCAACATTCTGATACAAACATTTACCTAGCTTACTGAGATCCTGTAGGTAGGTGGGAACCCTCAATCCTACCACACCAGTACTCCTAGTAGTACTTACTTGTTATATATGTAGTTTTATTTTGCCTACTATTTATTTTATTTTATTAATAAAAACAACAATTCAATGGTGGTGTAGTTATAGATATTGACTAGTAAAAGCACGTGTGATTAACATATAATACAAATATTATTTAATTATAGTCAAATATTTTTTGTAGCTCATGTGGTTAAGATGGGAGATTTTTTTTCTTATTTGGTTGAGTTCGATTTCCCATTTTGAATATATATAACAAATTTAAACTTTTTTAAACAATTTTTTTACATAATTTTTTTTTTTTAAATGGTTGATGATATACACGACGGCTCAAACTTGAGCCGTTTTGAAGTCCCTTTATAATAGTTGATATATGATTATAGCTTAAGTTTAGTTTCCTTCAGAAGAAATTTTTTAATTTTTTTGCCCACATCATACGTAGGTCTAACTTGGATATTCCAATGTGTCATTTCATAGTGGTGAAAATAAATAAAAAAATCCTTGAGTTGATCAAGACTTGCATTTGGGTCATTTCGTACTAGTACAATAAATCTTACAATCAATCAAATGCCTTAGAACACATGTTAACTCAATCTATATACTGGTTGACATAAATCCTATATAGTCTGAGTTGCCAAATGCAAAATTACTGTACTTAGAACACATGTTGACATGTTGATAAACAAAAATGTGTGCCGAACTGAGAGGGAAGAACCGTACGGAAAATCGCGCTGACGTGTCTCCGGCTCCAATCATTTTCTGCTAGTACCATATCCCACCTCCATCATGTTGGAAATTCTTCAATTTTCTTTACTTAAAACTGCAAACAAAATAAATTACGTAAATGTTACCGGCCTCCGAGGAAGTCGTGCACGAAGCACTGCCCTAAGAGTTAGCTCGGATCTATGTGCAGACCGTATCCGAACGCTCCTAGTGGTAAAATTCCCGCTCCACCGGAATCTCGTTGTCGCACACGACGTCGGAGAGAGTGACCACGTACTTAGCTCTGCCCAGAGCAATGAAGAAGAACAGCGTAATACGAAGGAGACAAGAATTTTAGAGAGTTTGGAGAAGAAGAATTTCTGTGTATTCAAAGTATTGAGATTGGCCTCAATATATAGGCTTTCCTCTAAGGTTAGGGAATAAAGGAGAATGAAGACAATTTAATCCAGCCAATAAATACTGAACGTTACAAAATTCAAATGAAAAACCATGTGGTACATTGTACCTGGACATGAGTGAAGATACAAGTTTAATGGGTTCATAACGGTCAAAATTATTGTAAGGGAGTTGAGCTTTTGCTAGCTCATGTATGTGTGAACACAACACACATTCAGCTAACAATCCCCCCCCAAAAGGTCAAATTCCGAAGTAATAGAAAGAAAGAAGTAAGACAAGAATAAGAGAATGTCTGGGCAGTTGTATACTATGCATAAATGAGATGGACTACAGCCTTGAATCTCACGTAGTGACTATTGTCTTTGTCTGAAGAAGAGCTTGATGGACTACGCCTTGAAACAGTCTTCTTGAACCAGACTCAGAAATTAGCACACATAGTACGCTAGAGGTACTTGGGTCTATCGGGTGACGCGTTTGGTTGGCCATGCGCACTTTTACACATTCATGAGAGTTGTCTAGGATCGCCCTGTCCTATAGTCGCGGCCCTCACGACCTCTCATATAGGTAAGTCCTTAAGGGTTGGTGATAGGAATCAACCCTGCATATTATGCTTGGACTTATTAAGAGTTTTAACTCACCCTATCCATATCACAAAAGGAACACTGTCACCATAGGGATGAGGTATGAATGTACACATGTACAGCCTCCTGGACTTTTATTTTAAAGAGAATTTAATCTCAGGTCCGTGTTCCATAATAGTCACCTAGTCCAGCTTGTTCCTACCCATTGAACCGGCTTCTTGGGATCTCCAGTCAGACTCGGTTGGGTTGCCACTGCTGGTGACTATACTATGGGCTTAACCCCATCCCCCTCGATGATTCTAGGATCAATGTCCTAGACAGACCCTTCGTCAAGTGGTCTGCAAGGTTCTTTTCTGACTTTATATAGTCAAGAACCACATATTTGCCCAATAGGCTCTTTATTGACTTGAAACGCAGCTGCAGGTGCCTGTTCATCTTAGCATTCACAGAATCATGCTTTAGTAGTTCTATAACAGATTTATTATCACAGTTTATAGAAATTGCGGGAATAGGATGAACATAAACAGGTATATGCATAATAAGATTTCTGAGCCATTCGGCCTCTGTACATGTAGTATCCAAAGCTATCATTTCAGAGTCCATTGTACTCCTGGCTATGATAGTTTGTTTACATGATCCCCAGGAGATTGCAGCTCCTGCTAGGGTAAAAACATATCCAGTAGTGGATTTCACATCATGTGAATCAGTTACCCAATTTGCATCGGAGTAACCTTCTATGATATCAGGGTGTCTAGTATAATGAAGTTTATAATCTAGAGTACCCTTAAGATATCTAAATACTCTGTCCAATGCAGTCCAATGCGACTGATTTGGGTTACTAGTATATCTACTTAGTCTCCCAATAGCAAAAGCAATGTCAGGTCTGGTCCTATTTGTTATGTACATAAGGGACCCAATCATTTGTGAATATCTATGTTGTTCTATAGGTGATCCTTCATTCTTCTTGAGAACAACATTACTGTCATAAGGGTTAAGGGCAGGTTTCTTGTCAAAATACTCAAACTTTCTTAGCATTTTCTCAATTGAATGTGCTAAGGATAGAGTATAGCCCTCTTTCCTTTTTGACACTTGCATTCCTAGGATCAGATTTGCCTCACCTAAGTCTTTCATATCAAACTGGTTAGATAAATAATTCTTAGTGTTATTTATCAGTTCCAGTGAAGATCCTAAAATAAGGATATCATCAACATACAAGCATAAGATAACACAACTTTTATTTGTATTTTTAGAATACAAACACTTGTCATATTCATTTGGTACAAAACCAAATTCTATAATGACTTTGTCAAATTTGTTGTGCCATTGCTTGGGAGCTTGCTTTAGGCCATAAAGAGATTTTACTAATCTACAAAACTTCTTTTCTTGACCTTTAGCAATAAAACCTTCAGGTTGCTCCATATAAATCTCTTCTTCTAAATCTCCATTTAGAAATGCTGTCTTTACATCCATTTGATGGATCAGCATATCATGAATGGATGCTAAAGCTAGAAGGGTTCTAATAGAAGAAATTCTAGCTACAGGAGAGTAGGTATCAAAATAATCTAATCCTTTCTTCTGGGTAAATCCTTTGGCCACTAATCTAGCCTTATATTTTTCTATGGTACCATCGGCTCTAAGTTTCTTCTTAAAGATCTACTTACAACCTATTGGTTTGCTGCCTAAAGGAAGGTCTGCTAGAAACCAAGTATTGTTCTCCATGATAGAGTTGTACTCATTGTTAATAGCTTCTTTCCAGAAAGGGGCATCAGGAGAGGATATGGCTTCTTCATAAGTTGAGGGATCACCTTCTATCAAAAATGTGAAGAATCCTTCTCCTAAATTCTTTTCAATCCTTTCTCTTTTACTCCTTCTAAGTTCTATGACTTGTTCAGATTGAGAATTAGGCATTTGGTCATGAGAACTAGTAGACGGAGTAAGAGAAGGATTAGAGAAAGATGAAGGGGTTCTATCCTTGAAGGGAAAAATATTCTCAAAGTAAACTGCATCTCTAGCTTCAATGATTGTGTTATTAGAGATTTCATTTACTTCAGAATGGGTTACAAGAAATCTATTGGCATTACTATCTAGGGCATATCCTATGAATACAGCATCTACAGTCTTAGGTCCTATCTTCCTCTTTTTGGGTTCAGAAATTCCTACCTTAGCTAGGCATCCCCAAACTTTGAGGTAATTAATCCTAGGGGTTCGACCTTTCCATAACTCATATGGTGTCTTATCATTAGTCTTACTAGGTATTCTATTAAGAATATAACAGGCTGACAATAAGGCTTCTCCCCAAAGATTATCAGGGGCACCTGAGCTGAGAAGCATGGCATTGACCATATCTAAAAGAGTGCGATTCTTCCTTTCAGCAACTCCATTGGATTGTGGTGAATAAGGAGCAGTTACCTCATGAATAATTCCGTGCTCTTCACAGAAGTTAGTCATTTCATTTGAGGTATACTCTCCACCACGATCTGATCTAAGAATCTTAATCTTCCTATCCAACTGGTTCTCAGCCTCAGATTTATAGACCTTGAATCTGTCTAGAACTTCATCTTTGGTCTTAAGGAGGTAGGTGTAACAATACTTTGAATGGTCATCTATAAAAGTTACAAAGTATTTCCTACCGCCTCGAGTCAAGACCCTATTGGAATCACAAACATCACTATGGATAAGTTCTAGGAGTTCAGAATCTCTATAGACAGATTTGAAAGGTAATCTAGTATGTTTGGCTTGAACACATATCTCACATTTGTGTTCATCATCTATAGTAGTCTTAGGGATAAGATCTAAGTTCATCATTCTTTTGATAGATCCTAAGTTCACATGACCTAGTCTACCATGCCAAACATTTGATGATTCAACATTTGCAACAAAAGAAGGATTTGAACTTTTATTCATAGTACTTAAAATAAAAAGTCCATCTTTCACAAATCCTTTTCCAATAAACAGATCATTCTTAGAGAAAACTACTTTATTTGCCTCCATAACAATTTTGTATCCTGAGGCTACAAGGAGGGATCCACTAACAAGATTTCTTCTGACAGACGGCACATGAAGCACATCATGGAGAGGTAGAATTTTTCCTGATGTCATCTTCAGATCTATTCTTCCTCTTCCTACGATATGTGCAGATGAGCCATCTCCTAGGGTCACACCTCCTCCACCCGATTCTTGATAGTTGAAAAAACAGGAGCGATCAAATGAAACGTGAACATTAGCTCCAGAATCCAACCACCAATCATCAGAGTGGAAAGAAAGGTTTACTACAGGTTGATAGCTTACAGACCTGAAGGAGCTAGAAGACCCATTCTGAGTCATGTTCGTCTCTGGCATGTATGAGTCTATTCCTTTGAAGGAGGTTTTCTTAGTGATTAGGCTTGGATTTGCCATAGATTTCTATAAGGTTTAATATGGAATTAGATATAGCTATGGACTTCAACCTAATCTGATTTATGTTCCAAGTCTCTTTAGAACTTGAGAATAAGATTTCAAAAAACTACAGAAATTTATTTACTCAATAAAGATGGCTTTAAACTAAAATTAACAATTAAAATAATTTTAGTAATAAACCTTTAAATTTTTAGTTTTCCAAGTTTTGATGAGGTTGGGTTAGCTGTAGGGGCCGGATCCCAGCAAGCGGAGGTTCACTAGGAACTCTTAAGTACCGGTCGCTTAGACGATATTTCGCCTTGTTGACAGAAGGGCCCTTTCGGCTTGTTCCCAAACAAATCTTAACTTTAGAACTTTAAAAATAAAGGAATTTTTACTAAATTAATCAATTGTTTGATTTAGCCTAAATTAAAAATATTGAATAAAATAAAACTAATATTGACAAAATGTGCCAACACAATAATGCTTGTCTAAGATATCAATTTAACAAATAATGACAATAAACGAATATTAATTGAAATGTGAAATATAATTGATATGTCAAATAATGAACAATTATTAATTATGTAGCAAATAATATTAAATGAGACAAATATTAATAGAATATTCAATGCAAATATTAATAGAATATTCAATGAGAATATTAACAGATGTTAATACTAGTAGTCGATATTTCAATGAGAATATTGGTAACAGATACTAAATATTAATACTAGCAGATGTTTCAATGAGAATATTGCTAATATTGGTAAATATTTCAATGAGAATGTTGCTAATACTAGCAGATGTTTCAAGGAGAATATTAACAGATATGTTTTCAACAGATAGCAAGCAAACGTTTAAACAGAAGCTTGTATGAAGAAAATCTTTTCCGTATAAACAATGGTTAACAGAATCTTTTATTTTTGTTTTCAACAAATCAAGTGATTCAAGCACGAGAAGCTTTGACAGAATACTACTTGGTAATTTGTTTTCAACGAATATTGTTAGAATATAGTTAACAGAAGCTTTGAACAGGATACTACTTGGTTATATGCTTTCAACAGAAGCTTTGTTTTCAACGAGTATTGTTAGAGATTGTAAGTAACAAATACTTGACAGAATAGAACAAATAGCTAACAGAGCAATTGTATAACAAAGCAATTGTATAAGAAAGCAATTATTATACTAAGCAATTGTTAAGAGCAATGAAATGCTAACAGAGCAATTATTATACTAAGCAATTGTATAACAAAGCAAATATTATTATTATTATTATTATTTTTTAATATTGCTCACAGAGCAATTGTTAAGAGAATGAAACGAAATGCTTGCTGTGACAGCAGCAAGCAAGTAAAATACTTCTCTTCGATACTTTTAAGTAATAAATAAAGTTTTTATTGCTGACAGGAAACAAATGATATTTTTGTACAGAATTCGAAAAAACAGAAAACTAAATATTTTGTGGAAAAAGATAACTCTTAGATTGTTGGAAATTCTTCAATTTTCTTTACTTAAAACTGCAAACAAAATAAATTACGTAAATGTTACCGGCCTCCGAGGAAGTCGTGCACGAAGCACTGCCCTAAGAGTTAGCTCGGGTCTATGTGCAGACCGTATCCGAACGCTCCTAGTGGTAAAATCCCCGCTCCACCGGAATCTCGTTGTCGCACACGACGTCGGAGAGAGTGACCACGTACTTAGCTCTGCCCAGAGCAATGAAGAAGAACAGCGTAATACGAAGGAGACAAGAATTTTAGAGAGTTTGGAGAAGAAGAATTTCTGTGTATTCAAAGTATTGAGATTGACCTCAATATATAGGCTTTCCTCTAAGGTTAGGGAATAAAGGAGAATGAAGACAATTTAATCCAGCCAATAAATACTGAACGTTACAAAATTCAAATGAAAAACCATGTGGTACATTGTACCTGGACATGAGTGAAGATACAAGTTTAATGGGTTCATAACGGTCAAAATTATTGTAAGGGAGTTGAGCTTTTGCTAGCTCATGTATGTGTGAACACAACACACATTCAGCTAACACATCAATGGGGAGCGCAGTTCGCAGCGCACAGTCGTCTTTCAGTTCGGCAAACAAAATTAAATGATAAATATACAGATATTCAAGACACATGTTAACATATTATTAATAAATGTATATAAATGTATATGAATACTCACATGAACACATAGTATATGGATATCTAATAGTTTTTTTTTTTTTTTTTTTTGAATTCTTTCCCAATTCAGTCGGTACATGATGTTGAAGAAAGCAGCAGCATGCCAAGTGTCCTCCCACTTGTAGCAATGCATGCCACATCTGTTCGAGCCAAAGCCCCCCATTTTCGAACATGCGTATGTAACCCAAACTCATATATATCGTCAAAAACACAATAGCAAGCTTCACCATCGTCACTAAAGTCCAACACCTAAGCGTCAACAATATAATGCACACTTGACACATAATAGACCCACGCCCAAACGAAAAATATTCAAGACTATGCAAATAAAATACGTTCAAATTGAACAAAAATTAGAAAAATGAAAATATCGAGATTAGAAACTTCACATTCTTAAATATGTTGTCAAATTTAGTTAATAAACAAGTTTCCACCACGATTTTTATCAAATTTTTCAATAATTTATACAGAACACGTTTAATACTTGACATGTTTAAAATTTACGTACTGATTCGAATATTTCAAAGTATGTAATTATTATATATTTCTGAAAGATATGACAAAAGTAGCGTATAATACGAATTTTATTCAGACGATTGCTAACAAGGCAAATTTGCAAGCCAAGCCAAGCCACATAGTCCCAAATGTTACTAAAATTCAACACCAAAGCGTCAACAATATAATGTGCACTTGACACATAATAACCCCATATCTTGTTAGCAATTCGGTAAACAGAAAATATTCGAAACTATGCAAATAAAATGCATTCAAAAATTCGAAAAAAATATATTGAGGTTATAAATTTTACATTCTTAAATATGTTGTCAAATTTAATTAATTAAATAAATTTTCACCATATTTATTATTATTTTTTTAATAATCTATACAGAACACGTTTAAAATTTTGTATGTTTAATATTTACGTACTGATTCAAATTTTTTTTGCATATAATACGAGTTTTATTGGGGTGATTACTAACAAAAACACATTTGCATGTACTCGAGCCACTCTCCCCTCTATATATTTACACAAACTCTCTCTCTCTCTCCACCGATCATCCATGACAATGGAGTTCGATCTCGACTCCAGCACCTCCAGTTTCCCTCCGGACAGCGACGACTTCCGCATGTACGAGTTCAAGGTGCGCAGCTGCGGCCGCGCCGGCGGCCACGACTGGACCGGCTGCCCCTTCGTCCACCCGGGCGAGAAGGCGCGGCGCCGCGACCCGCGGACGCACCGCTACTCGAGCTCCGCGTGCCCGGACTTCCGCCGCCGCGGGGGGGCCGGAGGCTGCCCCCGCGGCGACGCCTGCGGCCGGGCGCACGGGGTCTTCGAGGCCTGGCTCCACCCGGCCCGGTACCGCACCGTGCCCTGCCGGGACGGCCCCCGGTGCGCGCGGAGGGTCTGCTTCTTCGCGCACTCGCCCCGCGAGCTCCGCGTGCTGCTGCCCACGCCGCCGCCGCCCGTGTTCTCGTCCCCGACATCGATACTGTCCCCTCCCGTGTCGCCGGAGTTCAAGAAGCTGATCCGCCGGGTGGAGAGCATGGAGATATCGGGCGATCACAGCTCGTGTGCTCCTAATCTCGACTGGGTGGAGGAGCTGCTCGACTGAAATGAAAGAAAACCATCGACACACACTGTAAATTTCAAATTTCATATTAATAATCTTTTGTTGTAGTTAATATGTACTATTTACAATATATTAAGATACACCTGAAACGAATGAGCAAAAATGTTAATGTTAGGCCCGTTTGGTTTGCAGGATTGGACAACGTAATGTAATTGACATTACGTTGTCAATCTAACTCGATATTTGGTTGGACAAAAAAAATTAAATGTAATATAATCGCGATTACAAGTTTGATTACGTTACATCAGTTTCTTCTAAACTCAATTACATCATAAAATCTATGTAATCGCAATTACGTTACAACTTAAACGGAAGATTGGTATGCTATAATTTGGTCTTTTTGTTCGTTTTTGGTCATTTTTGGTCATTTTTGTTTGTTTTTGTAGTTTTTGTTCGTTTTTTGTCGTTTTTTTGTTGTTTTTGTTTGTTTTTTTGTCTTTTTTTTGGTCGTTTTTGTTCGTTTTTTGTCGTTTTTGTTCGTTTTTTGTCATTTTTGTTCGTTTTTGGTCGTTTTTGTTCGTTTTGTCATTTTTGTTCGTTTTTGGTTGTTTTTGTTTATTCTTTTGTCGTTTTTGTCATTTTTGTTGTTGTTTTTGTCCATTTTTTGTCGTTTTTGTTCGTTTTTTGTCATTTTAGTTTATTTTGGTTATTTTTGTTTGTTTTTTTGTGTCGTTTTGTCCTTTTTGTCATTTTTGTCATTTTAGTTCGTTTTTGGTTGTTTTTGTTTGTTTTTTTTGTCGTTTTTGTCCTTTTTTTATTGTTTTTGTCCGTTTTTGTCGTTATTCGTTTTTTGTCATTTTTGTTCGTTTTTTGTTTTTTTTTTTCGTTTTTTTGTCCTTTTTTGTTGTTTTTACCCTTTTTTGTCGTTTTTGTTCGTTTTTGCCTTTTTTTAGTTTTTGTTTATTTTTTGTCATTTTTGTTTATTTTTTGTCGTTTTTGCTTATTTTGGGCTTTTTTTTCGATTTTTGGTCGTTTTTGCACATTCTTGGCCATTTTTTTGTCGCTTTTGCACTTTTTAAATCTTTTTTTTGTCGATTTTGTTTTTTTTGTCATTTATGTTCATTTTTGTTTATTTTTTGTCGTTTTTACTCGTTTTGGGCGTTTTTTTTTTTTCGATTTTTGGTCGTTTTTGTACATTCTTGGCCATTTTTTGTCGCTTTTGCACTTTTAAATCTTTTTTGTCGATTTTGTACATTTTTTGTCAGTTTTGCATTTTTTTATTGGTTTTGCTTTTTTTGCACGTCTTTTGTCTTTTGTACGCATTTTTTTTATCGTTTTTGGTCAATTTTTTTATGTTTTTATCGTTTTTTGTCGATTTTGCACATTTTTTGCCATTTCTGCATGTTATTTATCGATTTTTGTGGATCTTGTACGTTTTTGACCATTTTACACGTTTTTATCGTCTTCTATCGTTTTCGGTCGATTTTGCACGTTTTTTGTCGTTTTTTTTATTTATCCTTTTTTGCTTTTTTGGGGTCTTTTTCACTTTTTTTGTCGTTTATGCTCGATTTTTCTTTTTGTTTGTTGTTTTTGTCGTTTTTGTTTATTTTTTGTCGTTTTTTGGATTTTTTTGCAAGTTTTTTAATCTTTTTGTTGTTTTTGCTCGTTTTAATTCCCTTTTGTTTTTGGTCTTTTTTCGTATTTTCGTTTTTTTTCATTTCTGTTCCTTTTTATCGTTTTTTATTTTTTGCTCTTTTTTATCGTTTTTTTTTTCATTTTTTTCCTTTTTTTTTTGTTTTTGGTCGTTTTTGTTCATTTTTTGCCCTTTTTTTGTTTTTGGTCTTTTTGGTCTTTTTTTTTCCTTTCATTTATTGTTGTTTTTTGTCAATTTTTTTAATTTTAGTCATTTTTTATCATTATTGGTCACTTTTTATGGTTTTCACATTTTTGATTTTTTTTTTGTCGTTTTACTTTTTTATCGCTTTTTCATTTTTGGTTTTTTTTCCTTCTGTTTTGTTCGTTAGTCATTTTTTGTATTTTTTATTTTTTGTCATTTTTTTTCGTTTTTGGTCTTTTTTTAGCAAAAAATAAACCATTTCCCCTTTTTATTTATTATTTATTTTTAGTTTTTTTTTTAATTTTTAAAAAAAAATTAGTGAACCACTTTTTTAATTTTATGTTGTATTTAAAAAATATTAAATTAGAAACTTAATTACATTACATGGTAAACCAAACATATGAATACAATTGGCATTACATTACATGATTTGATTACATGCTTCAACCAAACATAGTAATGTAATTGTGTTTCCATTACATTACAAACTCAATTACATTACAAATTCAATTCCATTAGGATTACGATTACATTACAATGAACCAAACATAACCTTAGTGTTTGTACTGTAGTCTTACGGACTGACGATACACACGGAACTTTGTGCATGCTGCATTATATATTTTTTGGGTCCATTGTTTCCACTTCTATCATCATTGTAAATGGAAGAAATAATAAGTTTCGGTGGTTCCATCTACTGATCGTTTGCCATCCAGCCGGAATCTTATATTTCTTCTCGGTAACCACAAGAGGCACTCGAGTTCGGTAGTTCGGTAGAATAGTATTGTCATGCATTTATGCAAAGGGAAAAATAAGGTTAGAATCGAATGTTTATTAGAGGAGAGAAACAAAGGATATGAAAGGTTTCTTATTCATTCTCATTTCTATAAATATATATATAGAGAGAGGGAGAAAATGAATAAAATGTTAAATTATATTAATTAGGACTCTCCACTTTCACCCACAGTGTTCCATGTTAGGCACGCTACTGAATATCTTGTTCTGAACACACCGGCTAAGAACAATCAAGAAGTCAAGTCCAGGAACAATCAAGAAGTCCGGCTAGAACATCTTGTTATGAACACTGTTTAGGAACAATAAAGAAGTAGCAAGTTACGGAACAATCAAGAAGTAGCCATTACGCTAGTTGAAAACTTATAAACTCTCCATCAGTCCAAATCTAGTAGCAGATCGAGAAAATTCTTAGCAAGAAGATGCTAGGAAATCTAGGGTTTGTATTAATTTGGAAAAGGAAATGTAAATAGTACAATGTAAAAGGAAAAGGAAAATCGAAATGAAATCTAGGGTTTGTATATTTATAGATTGATCTCATTTTGCTACTCTTAGGCCTCGTTTGGTTTGCGGAATGTAAAGGAAAGAAAATTGATCTTTTGGTATTTTTTTTTTTCCTTTTTGCAAAATTATAATTTTTATCAATTTTTCTTTTCGGTGTTTGGAAAGACAAGAATTATTGTCGGAATATATCTTTACTTTCCATTATAGTGTTTGGTATTTGTAAGGAAATGAAACAAAATTAAGTCAATTTTTTAATAATACCCTCACTGCTAATGAGAAACTTATTACTCAAGAATATTTTTGTCTAAATGATATTATGGATAAAAATGGTAAATGATACTTTTGAGCAGGAATATTTTGGTCAAAAAGTTTTGTAATAAATGTAGGAAAGTTGGAGGAAAAATGATTCCTTAGATGGATGGGGGAACCAATTTCCTCCATATTTTCCTATCTCTTGGGAATCATTTTTTTCTTTCCAATTTGTTTTCTTTGGCTTCCAAACACAGGAAAGGAATAACTTTCCTTTCTCAAGCAAAAATTCTGGTAACCAAACGAGGCCTTACTGATACTCAAAAGAGCAAATGACTGTAACAAAAAATGCTGACCTGAAAGGGGTTGACTACGCTCTATAACTTGCCAGGCTGCCTGCTCTCTGCTGACTAGTCCTCCGACTCAGCAACTGCTGCCTAAAATCCAATTCAAGCTCTGAAATTGGATATTGAGTTCATAGTGCTCCGGTCTAGCAATGGTCAATGGAGAATGAGAACCTTCCTATGAATAGTCCTACATCCGTTGTGAATTTGTGTGAATAGTGCATATATCATTTTACTTTTTTTTTTGTTTCATTGAAGTCTTGTGTGGATAGTCCTATGGGCCACGCGCACGTCGCCATTGCCGCCATCCGGCTTGGTTCGGTTGCCGTCCGGCGGCAGCGGCCGCATGCGCGTAACGGGTGCGGGTACGTGCTCACATCATCTGTGGGCGTTGAATATCGATTCGATTCCTTTTTCGGGTTCGGGTCGAGACCCTAAAAAATCTTTTGTCGCTCATGACCGTTTTATTCTTTTAAAATTCTGAACGTTTTGCTCATTAATTTTTCCAACGTTAGTTTCATTACTCCATTGTTTTTATCATTTTTCTCTGTGTTTATTGGCCTTTATTCTGCTCTGTAACGTCTAGATTAATTGGCTTTTAATTGGCTTTTAGCTTTTATTCCCCTGTCTGTTGGAGAGGACTGATAATAGCCTATATATTGAGGTCCTTTCTCTTCTCAATATACATAAATTTCTACCTAAAATCTCTCCCAAGTTCTCTTCTTTCCGAACCTCTTCTGCTTCTTCATCCTTGCTCTGGACAGAGCTAAGTCGATCAATCTTCCCGAGTTGGGTGCGACGATGGAATACAGATAGAGCGAAAGTTCTACCACTATGAGTATTCAATAGACCCGGATTAACTCTTAGGACAGTGCTTCGTGCACGACTTCTCGGAATGACGGTAACTTTAATTTTTGTTTATTTTTGTTTACAGAATAAGTATGCTCTATATGAGAGAGAATCGGCTCTAAGTTGCAACTTAAACCAATAGATACATACTAGTAGGCCTCAGATCTGAGTGTAAAGGATATCATTCTTGTTATTGTTGCAGGTTACATGACCCTTGACATTATATGGAAGAAAAAGGATCAAGTAACCTCCAGTGTTGGGGAACTTATACTACTGAAAACTCAAAGGCCAAGATAATGCAATACGTGCATCAGAAAAATATAGGTAAGAAGGTTAAGGAACTTCTCAGTTCTCAAAGACCTTACATTACAATAATATGTCCAGCCAACCATAACTTAAATTCTCAGTTCTCAAGACCTTACATTACAGTAAAATGTTCAAAAAACATGTCTATACATCAAGAACTTATTCAAGGGAAAAAAAAACATTCAGTTAAAAACTAAAGTTTGGTACATAAATTACACAGTACTGACTCCCAGATTTGAACTGCTATAGGAAAGTTTAAGTGACAAATCTGACTACAATGCATGAAATGTCATCCTTGCTCTTCCTGGCTACGGCCTCTTCGGTCAGGTGCTTGGCTGCTGACGGCGGATCTTTTATGTCTCTGATAGAATCCACCGCCTCTTGGTTCGACATAACCTGCACATTAAGGTGACGCGTCACTAAATCAACATAATTCGGTTAAAACTTTCATAGGACCATTCTTGTGATCGATGCAGGTTTGAAGTGATGTATGCGAAAGAACTTTTACCTCCCACAATCCATCGCTTGCCAAAATAAAGAACTCAGTGTCGGCACCAATCTTCTCCTCCACCACATCTGGTTCGGAACTGAGGTGAGCTTTCAGGCTGCCATCTCCAAATGCCCTCGCCACTGCTAGCTGCCCATCGACACGTGGCACGTCCCCTGAATCAATAATCATCTCACAATTTTCATCCCAACTGCAGATAATTTGCGGTAAACTTGAAGATACATTTAGGCCTTGTTTGGTTCACGGATTTAAGGAACCAAGAAAGGAAAGTTGTTCCTTTCCTTTGTTTGGTAGCCACAAACTTGGGAATCAATTTCCTGACAAGGGAAAAAATTGATGGGAATATGGTTCCACTCAAGACCCATAGGATTGATTTTCCCTCCTCCTTTCCCAACATTTATTACAAAAGTTATGACAAAAGTAACCATGTATCATTGCTTATTTTACCATTAATGTTATTTTTTATAATATTATTTTTATTTTAAAAGGTAAGGATATTATTGGAACATTGTTATATTTTGCTTTCCTTTCCTAGATTAGTTTCCTTGTCTTACCAAACAACGGAAAGAAAATGTGACATGAATCCTACTTTTCCATTCCCATGGAAAATACAAAATACAAGGGAATTCATTTCCTTTCCGTGAACCAAACGAGACCTTATTACTCAATATGCTACACATAAAGCAGAGCAGGAGAATACGATGAAGAATCATGCAACAATATCTATAACTAGAGACGGCAGTCTCAATAAAATGGAATGCACCTTCAAATGTATACCTATACACATGGAGACGTGTTGAAAAAGTGAATGTAAATTTGACTTGGAAAATTAATTGAAAATTATTTTTATTAATTTTCCAATAGTTGCGTCCAATATGCAACGAATCTATCTATTGGAAATGTGTGTCCTTTCCATTGTGTCTCTTCATCCCTTATAAAAGGATAGTCCTATGAGTGTTTGAATCAATGAATCAAATACTCATTCATCTATCAAACATTAAGTCTAAGAGAGAGAAAGACTACCAATATCGCTTCGTCCAGTTTCTGCGGTGTGAAGTGCTGGTGCTGCTACCGAAGAAGAACCGTTGTATCATGAGAGACTAATCGCCATTAAACCGTAAGCACCGGTGCGGAACGAATATTGTCTTAAGGACATTGAACCAAGTTCAAGCCTCGGTATCGGTCAGATTATTTATTTACATTATATTCTATTATTTTGTCTCTAAAATACAGAGTTGGAAATTTCATACTAACTGTTGAGAACTAATAAGGGATTTAGTCCCACATTGGAAAATGCAATATGAAGAGGAGCTAGATTCCCTATAAGTAGTTGAGTAGCCCATCAATAAAATACACACAACAATTATTCTCTACATGGTATCAGAGCCATAACAGAGAAAAAAAAAATTCCTCAGTCCCCCCCCGGCAGTCCCCCCCCCCCCACGCCCCACCCGACAGTCACCCCCCCCCCCCCGCCCTGTCCCCTCCCCCCCCGACGCCCTGCACCCCCCCCCCCCCCCCGACGCCCCCCTCCTTTTTTTTTTCTTTTCGAAAAAAATCCTAATTTTGAGAGAGAGATTATGTGGATGGTTTTTCGACGACGGATGACTGTCAAATGCTTTATTTGCACCTTCTGTTCCTAGATTACGCCCTCCGGAACAACAAATGCTTTATTTGTTTTCCGTTCTCGATCTGCAAATTAGGATCTCCATGCGCGCGCCGGTGTTGGCCATGTTAACCGCGCATTCGTAAGGTCTTTGTTGACGACTTTACACGAAGACGACGACGACGACGACAAATCACAGTTGAAGACGCCATAGATTCGATCAGTGGTAAACTGACAGCAGACGAGATGAAGGCCTTGGTTGATGATATTTTATCAAAGAGATTAACCGAGACGACCCCACGTGTGATCCATACTGATGTGGATCCATCACCCTACAAAATGGTGTGGCCGAACGGAAGAACAGACACCTGCTGGAGGTCGCACGGACGATGATGCTGGCTATGAATGTTCCGAAACACTTATGGGGACAGGCGGTGTTAATGGTATCTTATCTCATCAACAGAATGTCATCTCAGGTATTGGACTGGAAGACACCGTTGGAGATGCTTACTGGTGCTATCACGTACAATGTTCCACCAAAAGTATTTGGGTGTCTGTTTTGTCCAAGATAATAGGCCAGGAGTTGGCAAACTGGATCCTAGAACGGTTAAATGTGTCTTTGTCGGGTACACGGTAACTCAGAAGGGATACCATGTTGGAGCCCAGTTGAGCGAAAGATGTTTGTGAGCATGGACGTTACCTTCAGAGAACTAGAACCATATTATAGTTCGGATGACGGTTCGGCGTTTGTTGACACACCTAACACAGCGGGTGTTAGATGTGAGGGGGAGAAATTAAGCCCATCTGTGGTAGTCGGATCGGTCCCATGCCCGGTCGTGGAAAACTGGACGAAAGAGGGAGAAAGCAGTGACTCCGATACAGAAGATGAAGAAGATACATATGTTAAACAGGGGGAGCAGCAGACAATGGAAAAGGAGCTCCAAGTCTACAGAAGGAGACAGCAGAAGTCCAGTACCGTGCCTGTACCGTGCCCTGTGCCTTCTGTACCAAGTCCCTCGTCTACTCCTGCTCCAACTCTTGAAGATGTTGCCCCCGCACAGAATCAATCTGATTCTGATGCGGATCTCTCTGATTCTGATGGTATGATCTCTCTACCACCTATTGCTCCCTTAAGGAGATCTTCTCGCATCAATGCGGGTAAGGCTCCTAGTCGTTTTGATGATTATGAACATGATATTGCCAATTACCTATCTTATTCTAATATTTTTTCGAATTATCGAGCCTTCATCGCATCATTAGACTCTACTTCGTTGCCCAAAAGTTGGTAGGAAGCAAAGAAAGATCCAAGATGGAAAGCTGCGATGATGGAAGAACTTGGGGCACTGGAAAAAAAAAGACGTGGGAGCTGGTTCCATTATCCAAAGGGAAGAAAACTGTGGGATGCAAATGGGTGTACACAGTAAAGGAGACGTCAGAAGGAAAGGTGGAACGATACAAGGCGAGGTTGGTTGCAAAGGAATACACACAATCATATGGCATCGACTATGATGAGACGTTTGCTCCAGTAGCAAAAATGAGCACCGTAAGGACTCTGGTCTCCATTGCAGCAAACTATGGGTGGAAGCTATACCAATTAGATGTGAAGAATGCCTTTCTCCATGGGGACCTACAAGAAGAAGTGTACATGGAACTCCCGCCAGGGTGCTATGCTACAGAATTAGACGGAAGGACGTCGCATGGAAAAATGTGCAAACTAAAGAAGTCGCTATATGGGCTCAAGCAATCTCCTCGAGCCTGGTTTGACAGATTCAGAAAGACTGTTACAGGCATGGGATACTATCAAGAAAATGCAGATCATACGGTCTTTCTTCATCATGCAAGAGGCCACATCACTATACTTGCTCTATACGTAGATGATATAGTAATCACAGGTAATGATAAAATCGAGATTGCTAAGCTGAAGTCAAAACTCGCGAAGGAGTTCGAAGTGAAGGATCTAGGAGCGATGAGGTACTTTCTAGGTAGGTGTGTGAAGGCGAACAAGGAGTTGTTCTCTCACAGAGAAAATACACACTAGATCTGCTGAAGGAGACAGGGATGCTGGGATGCAAAGCTGCAATCACTCCAATTGACCAGAAGTGCAAGTTGGGAGCAGAAGCAGGAGAGTCAGTTGATCGTGAAAGATATCAACGACTTGTAGGGAGATTGATCTATCTGGGACACACTCGCCCTGATATTTCATTTGCGGTGAGTGTAGTAAGTCGCTACATGCATGATCCAAGAACGGGTAATATGGATGCAGTATTTCAGATCTTGAGATATCTGAAAGGGACGCCGGGGAAAGGGCTATGGTTCAAGAAGAATGGATGTATAGAAGTTGAGGGATACTGCGATGCAGACTGGGTGAGCTGCATAGACGATAGAAGGTCTACCACGGAATATTGTGTCTTTGTAGGAGGAAACTTGGTCTCATGGAGAAGCAAAAAACAGTCTGTGGTAGCACGGTCTACAGCTGAAGCAGAATACAGAGCAATGGCTTTAGGAGTGTCGGAGTTGCTGTGGGTGAAAGCGTTCCTGACAGAGTTGAAGCTGGACAAGGGAGCACCATTACGTCTTCTGAGCGATAGTCAAGCTGCAATAAGTATAGCTAACAATCCAGTTCAGCACGACAGAACGAAGCACATCGAGATCGATCGATTCTTTATCAAAGAAAAGCTGGAACAAGGGATACTGAAGATTGATCATGTTCGCTCAGAAGAACAAGTGGCAGACTGTCTGACTAAGGGTCTTAGTTCAGTAAGTCTGTCGAAGCTATGTAACAAGATGGAAATGATTAATATCTATCGCCCATCTTGAGGGGGAGTGTTGAGAACTAATAAGGGATTTAGTCCCACATTGGAAAATGTAATATGAAGAGGAGCTAGACTCCCTATAAGTAGTTGAGTAGCCCATCAATAAAATACACACAACAATTATTCTCTACACTAACAGACCGAACATTAACAAATATGCATGTGGACGACAGAAAAATGGTCTGGTCCCAAAGGGAGAGATACAATGGTCTAAGTGAAATGGATACAAACTGAAGCTGCGACAGTGTTTCAACTCCCCAAGGATCAACTCTGGCCAACAGAGTTGTTGATCCATCTCTAACCAAGCTAACTCAAGCAACGGCCCTCCCTTGATCAAATGTAATGTGGTGAAACAATTCTACATCAGTAGTAGAAGCTTATAGCTTTGTTCTATCACTCCTATAGCAACTGTCACTTTGCCTACAATAGTGTTGTTAGAGCATCATTAGTAAGGCTCATCCCATTTTCTAGATTCTAGATTTAGAATGTAGGAGCCTATTTTGTAGAATAGTAAGTCTCATGTATAGTTCCAATTTCTACAATTTCAGTCCTATCCCACCCATAGGTGCTAAGTGTTTGGCCTCCCAATTTCTAGATTCTAGATTGTAGGAACTCATTTTGTAGAATAGTAAGTCCCAATTTGGAGCCCAACTTTCTAGATTCTAGAATTTACATTATTATTTTTTCCACATCAATTTTCGACCACACAATTTTTGGGACCGGAGCTCAGTTTATCATTTCCTACTATTCTCATACAAATCCAATCCATTCTACATTTAACCTTTTTTTGAAATTTTGGGCCCCAAATTGCATTTGAGAGTCCCAACTACTAATGATGCTCTTATCCTGAAGTAGTATCGCAAGCAGTAGTAATGGTATAAGTTACCTTCAAAAGTAGGCTCAATGGTGGGTCATTAGTAAGAATAGTGTTGAGACTTGAAGTAAGTTTATTGTGAATGGAATAACAACATATATATAGGAGAGGCTAGCCTCCTCTCCTATCATTCTAGCCAATGTGGGACTAAAGCCCAATAACACTATATATATATATCAACACTCCCCCTCAAGATGGGCGAAAGATATTCACTAAGCCCATCTTGTCACATCCTCTCATCATGTTGATAGAACTAAGCCCCTTTGTCAGTCCGTCTGCTACCTGATCTTTGGTTGGAACATAGCCCAGCTCTAGTTCTCCTTTATCCAGTTTTTCTTTGATGAAGAATCTGTCAATCTCAATATGTTTGGTCCTGTCATGCTGCACTGGATTGTTGGCAATATTAATAGCTGACTGGTTGTCACACCATAGCTTCATCTTTGCTCCCTGGTCCAGCTTTAGCTCCGTCAGCATATTCTTCAACCACAACAGTTCTGTGACTCCCAAGGCCATAGCTCTATACTCTGCTTCAGCTGTTGATCTGGCCACTACTGACTGCTTCTTACTCCTCCAGGAGACCAAGTTGCCTCCTACAAATATGCAGTATCCCGATGTGGATCTCCTGTCGTCAGCACAGCTAGCCCAGTCAGAATCACAATAGCCCTCAATGCCTACATGATTATTTCTTCTGAAGATCAGTCCCTTCCCGGGGGCTCCCTTCAAGTACCTCAGAATCTGGTACACTGCGTCCATGTGACCCTTCCGGGGGTCATGCATGTAGCGGCTTACTACACTTACCGCAAAGCTGATATCAGGTCGAGTGTGGCTTAAGTAGATTAACTTGCCCACCAATCTCTGATATCTATCCCGGTCAACTGGTTCTCCAGCTTCAGCATCCAGTTTAAACTTCTGGTCTATCGGTGTCGTAGCTGGTTTACATCCCATCATCCCTGTTTCCGTAAGCAGGTCCAGTGCGTACTTCCTTTGAGAAAGAACGATTCCCTCATTATCTCGAGCAATCTCAATCCCAAGGAAGTATCGAAGAGGGCCAAGATCTTTCACCTCGAACTCCTTGCCAAGTTTTACTTTGAGTTGGGCGATCTCCTGCTCATCATTGCCTGTGATAATCATATCATCTACATATACTGCAAGCATGGTGATATGGCCTCCACTCCGTCTGAAGAAGACAGTGTGATCAGCATTGATCTGCTGATATCCCATCCCTATCATTGCTCTCCTGAACCTGTCAAACCATGCCCGAGGAGACTGCTTCAGTCCATAGAGAGACTTCTTCAGTCTGCAGACCTTGCCTTCTGTCTGTTTTGTGCCGAATCCTGGTGGTATCTCCATGTACACCTCCTCTACTAGATCTCCATGAAGAAATGCATTCTTCACATCCAGTTGGTGTAGCCTCCACCCTCCATTGGCTGCCAGGGAGATCAAGGTCCTGACAGTGCTCATCTTCGCCACTGGTGCAAAGGTCTCGTCATAGTCAATGCCGTACGTCTGACTGTATCCTTTTGCCACCAGTCGAGCTTTATAGCGCTCAACCTGTCCATCTGGGTTCTGTTTCACAGTAAAAACCCATTTACATCCAACTGCTCTTTTCCCTTCTGGCAGTCTCACCAGCTCCCAAGTGTGGTTCTTCTCAAGAGCTCCCAACTCCTCGTGCATTGCCGCTTTCCACTTTGGATCGTTCTTGGCAACCTGCCAATTGTTAGGTACAGTAATACTATCCAAAGATGCTATAAATGCTCCATGAGAAGAAGATATATGATCATAAGAAACAAACTTAGCAAGATCCCAACCATATCTGTCCGGAGGATTTCCCGCATTGCTACGAGTAGTCCTTCGTGTAGGTAGTGGTATGGGAGACATCGGAGGAACGATATCACCTGAGGAGGGTGGTGGTGTAGATGAGGAGGATGGTGGTGTAGGTGTCTCAGGAGTTGGGACAGGCGCAGGCAAGGGACTTGGCACTGACACTGTAGGTACTGGTCCTGTAGTCTGCTTGTTGTTTCTCCTGTTGTAGGTCAGTAACTCCCCCTGAGCCGTAGGTGTAACACTTCTCGTCTCCTCCCTCTGTTCCGCTTCACCTTCATGTTCCCCCTCAACCGTGTCTCTATGCCAAACTTCTAAATCGGTTACCACCAGATTCTCCAAGTTCTCTATCTCCCCCTCTCGCCTTATACTTGTAGTATGAGGCGTGTTATACGAAGTTCCATCCTGGCGGTAATATGGCTCATGCTCCCGGAAGTGGACGTCCATACTAACAAATTTCTTCTTCTCTACTGGACTCCAGCATACATACCCCTTCTGAGTTGCTGAGTAGCCCACGAAGATGCACTTGACTGCTCTAGGGTCAAGTTTTCCAACGAATGGTCTGTTGTCCTTCACAAAACACACACATCCAAACACCTTTAGTGGAAGTATTCCACTATTATTACCTTGTAATACTTCACATGGAGACTTCCATCCCAGGACTTTTGAAGGCATCCTGTTTATAAGTTGAGCTGCTGTCAACACCGCATATCCCCATAGGTGTTGTGGGACATTCATGTCGATCATCATACTTCTTGCGGTCTCCAGAAGATGTCGGTTCTTCCTTTCTGCTACTCCATTTTGTGCTGGTGTATATGCACAAGAGGTCTGATGCTGTATTCCATGTGCTGACAAGTACTCTGCAAGTGTCCTATTGGTATACTCCGTCCCATTGTCAGATCTCAGTATCTTCACCACTGCATTATACTGAGTCTGGACATATTTATGAAAGTCCCGAAAACAAGCAAATACATCACTTTTGTTCTTCATCAAATACAGCCAGGTGACACGAGATGCACAATCGATAAACGAAACAAAATACTTATACCCATTCATAGTGTTAGCAGCACATGGGCCCCAAACATCAGAATGAACTACCTCAAAGACTGAAGAACTCTTATGACCATTTCCAACATATGAACTCCTAGTAAGTTTTCCTAACTCACATGTATCACATACTAATTTCCTTTTATTTGATTTTGCATACATATCTGGATACAACTTATTTAGAGTATCAAAGGAAGAATGCCCCATCCTCCTATGATGAAGTATCAAAGTGTCTTCAGTCCTCTGCTGCAGCTCCTCCATTCCAGCCTTCTCTGCCATAGACACCAATGCTGAGTCCAGTCCGTCTTGATCTAGGTACCACAGTCCATCATGCCAAGTGCCAGTCCCAAGTCTTCGTCCCGTCCCTTTCTCCTGGAAGATCACCTTAGGAATATCAAAAGAAACAATGCATTTTAGTTGGAGAATTATAGAACTAATAGACAAGAGACTGACAGGGAAGGATGGAGCATGCAAAACATTGGATAACCTTACTGAACCCGTACAATTAACAGTACCCTTACCGACCACTGGTTGGAAAGTACCATCCGCAGTCTGAATGGTGTCTGTCGATGCTAGGTGAGTGTACGAGGAAAACTTACTAGCATTTCCGGTCACATGCCGAGATGCTCCTGAGTCGATAATCCAGTCTGACATTTTAAGGGAAGACATAGATGCAAGAGCGTGAGACTCGTCAGTACCTTCTGATGGATGGGCATACATAGCGGCGTTGCCTCTGAAGAATGGAGTGGATGCCTCCTCTGCTCCGCTCCTCCTGTCTCCTTCGATTGACGCTTTTTGCTTTCTCTCCAGCAGGTCCAGTAGCGCCTGATCCTCTTCAGTAAAGGCGCCGTCAGCTCCTCCATTCCCATCTGCCACCAGCAGGTTTGCCCGATAGCCTCCTCGACCACCTCGTCGGCCTCCTCGACCACGTCCACGTCCAGCATATCCTCGTCCACGTCCACCACCTGAGTCTCCCTCCTTAGGTGGTTTGGTACAAGCATATCGATGGTGTCCCATCTCACCACAGTTGTAGCACTGCCGATTCTGTTGCCAGAGCTCTCCCTTGGATCCTGTATCCCCCGAACCGGTAGCTGCTAGTGCTGACTTCACTTCGGGTAAAGCACCTGTCGATGATGCGCCTGTCCCTGTCTGTAATCTGATCCGCGTCTCCTCCTGGATCATGGCTGAGATAGCCCCCTCGAGACTAGGGATCTCTGGCTGGGCGAGGAGTAAGGCTGTCCTCTGTGTGAATGCTGCAGTCAGTCCCTTAAGGAATTTCATCGTCCTCTCCTGCAGACACACCTGTCTCTCCTTGCACTTTGGGTCCCCGCAGCTTGCCCGTTTGGAATGGTGATCATAATCCAGCCAGAGACGTTCCAACTCCGTAGCGTACTCCTGCACCGTCTTCTCGCCTTGTACGGTGTCGTCGATCTCCCCTTTTATCTGGAAGATCCGTAGATTGTTACCTATGCCATCATAGGTTCTTCTCAATTTCTCCCATACGTCTTTCACCATCTCAATGCCATCTACTGTGGAAGCAATAGACTGGACTAAGGAGTTGAGAAGCCAGATATAAATCACCATATGAGTGGATTTCCACTCGTCGCGTCCTGTCGAGCCTTCTTCCGGCTCTGTCTTCTCGCCTGTCAAGAATCCCTCCAGGTTCTTACCTGCAAGGGTTCTTCTCACCCGCCGTGACCAACTCAAATAGGTGGCTGGTCCATCCAACTTCAGATCGATGGAGGGTAGTTCCAACTTTGGCGGTGCTCGTGTCGTGCTTTCACCAGCCGACACCTTTATCAACTTCAGCAATGTCGCCACATCGTCAGCATCCAGCTTCTTGAGAATCTCCTCCATCGATGCTTCTTCTCGATCACTTCACACTTGCTCCACGACTCACGCTCGTCCTTGCCGTCCTCTTCTAAATCCGAATATGTCTGATTTCATCGGATCTAGGGATTATAGGCATCTCCTTGAGATTGATCTCAAGAACGAGCGTGAATCTTGTACCCGCAAAAAAGCGGTACAGCAATTTTCAGGCTGACCTACAGCGTAGGTGCCCTAATTCAGGCTGACCTACAGCGTAGGTGCCCTAAAAGTGGTGTGCAGGCTGACCTACAGCGTAGGTGCCCTAATTCAGGCTGACCTACAACGTAGGTGCCCTAAAAGTGGTGTGCTCGGAGGCAACCACGGCAGCAGCAGCAGCAGTTGCAGCCGCAACAGCGGCACAGCAACAGCAGCAGCGCGGCAGCGGCGGCGGCGGCGCGGCGGCTGCAGCAGCAGCGGCGGCGGCGGCGCGGCGGCTGCAGCAGCAGCAGCAGCGGCGGCAGCAGCTGCAGCGGCAGCGGCGGCAGCTGCAGCGGCAGCGGGCGGCAGCGGCGGCGTGGAGGAGGGGAAAGAGGATGAGATTAGGGTTAGG
This sequence comes from Iris pallida, assembly GCA_029216955.1. NCBI lineage: Eukaryota > Viridiplantae > Streptophyta > Magnoliopsida > Asparagales > Iridaceae > Iris > Iris pallida. Next base: position 24,105,949 of record JANAVB010025999.1, read on the forward strand.
GTTTGTGGAGAGGAGGGGTCTCTGACGGTATTCTAAGCAATTTTAGGCTTTGATACCATGTTGAGACTTGAAGTAAGTTTATTGTGAATGGAATAACAACATATATATAGGAGAGGCTAGCCTCCTCTCCTATCATTCTAGCCAATGTGGGACTAAAGCCCAATAACACTATATATATATATCAACAAATAGTAATGCAAAGGGTACAACCGAGTATCGCTTAAAGAATCCAACCTACAGTAGCACTGTTCTCATCCCACACTTGAATATTGGGTACAGTTGTCGATGGCTAGGAAGAATTTTTCAGATAATAGCAGTATATTGTACTACGAGTCCTATTGATTTTCACTTGCTCATTTATAATAGCAGCATATTGTGCTGCCACTCCGATTGATTTTGGTTTGGTCATTCTTGCATTGCCCATAAACTAATACCGAGCATCACTAGTGATTGCTGATGAAGAGGATTGATCTTCAAAAACAGGTTGCTAGAAAGGCTAGCAGTGTAAAGAGCAGGGTCCAAGTGTTTAGTCTCAAGTGTGAAAGAGTAGCAGTGTGATGTGTATATATAACCAAATCCATACAGTAGCAACTATGTTGCATGGATAGGGGAAAACGAAGTTCGCATCCTACCCATATTCGTGACCTTACACGTGCAAAATAGGGGACTACAATCTACATATGTACCTATCTGAAAATATCCGTGTCTCGTATCCATATCATGTCCTTATCTGGATCCATGCCCGTATACATGCAACATAACATAGTTTAGCAAAACTAGCGATATCCTAAATATTCTAAAACACGTCATATTTCTAACCATATTGTGTATTATCCATATCCATGTTCGTGTCTTGCAGGATAACGGCTCTGGTCTTTCATGAACCTCAGACTTTGCAAACAAGTCGCATGAAGAGCGTAAAACTAATAGTTATACCAAAAGAATCTAGTCTAAAGTCTAAACTTGCTATCTGAGACTACGCAAAAACAATCTTGCTTGGCTTCAAGTTTTCCTTTGAAGCACTTCATAGGATTCTAAGAACAAAACCACTGAAACTGAATTCCAGAACAAAATCATGAAAATTCTTTAGACCAGAACATGGTTTCACCTCAGATGAGTGTATAAAAGCTTCAGAATTAGGACTTTGACCGAAAATATATCAACTTTCAAGCACCTTACTTGCTCGCAAAAAGAAAAGAAACCATTTCATATTCAACAAGGACATAACAGGATTTTGGCATGCCCCTGCTTCCTATCCGAGAAGTAGACAATACTAAGGCTGGGTTTACTACAGTTCTACTCGGCTTCTGCTGCTCTTTTTTTTTTAAATTTTTTTGAAAGCAGTAGCAAAACCTGTTCGATAAAACCAGCTTCTGCTTATTTTTTTCGATAAGCTAGTTCGTTTCTGGGACAGCTTTTGAAAGCAGGGGGGACTACTGCTGTCTGAACAGCAGCAGCAATACCAAACCAATACTAAGTCATTACTACCAAAAAAAAGTAATATGCTGTGTTTCAACTACTTTGTATAGAAATATAGAAGCTACTAATTTCTATAGAAGCTACTAAGCTACCTGGAAGGTTTGACACAAAACCACCCTTATCTTCGATTGATTGCTGCTCCTTGCTGGGTTCATGATCAACAGAAAGTTGTTTAGCTACACCATTCTTGCAAATCACTGCCCGAGAGTCTCCGACATTGGCAACCACAAGCTTCAAGCCATCAACCAATATTGCTGTAACTGCAGTAGAACCTCCTCTTCCCAATTCAACCGCCTTCTCCAAAATTTTACTATCAGTTACCTTGTATGCTTTTCTGATTGCACTTTCCGTGTCAGTCCAAAAATCAGGCTGTTTGCAACAACAAAGCATATAAAAGAAATTTTTACTGTTAACTTAAATGCAATAGTTTCTACAATCAAGTATTTCTTCTTAACATCTAACTTAATTTAGATACAAACTGTGATTAAGAGAAGAAAAAGTAAATTCAGCTCTTCACCTCTTTCAGGATATTGTCAAATAGATGAGATTGCAAGTAATCTGGAACATCATGGCCTAAGTGACCATCATATATAGCAAATAAACCCAGCTCACAATCATCCACTTTCCTAAATTGCGCCACCAAATAATCCTCCATTGGATGACTTGATTTGCCCTTAACCAAGTGGTACCCATGTTTGACCTTCCGGCCTTGCATCTTTGCCTTGCCTTTACCTGTTTCCGGTGAAGATGAAGATGAACCTAGCCCAGCTTTAACCTATCAGAATTGTACAAATGAATGTGTTACATAGAAGCCCTTCACAATGGACCATCATGATAGCTATTAAAATGCAGAAAGTAGTTCATTTTAGGAAAAGCAGAATATCTAATGACCCTCTTCATGCCAGTTAATAATGCGTGCAAAGGGCCAATTTAAAAAATGAAATCTTCTTGAATCATCAAAACCATCTTGTTTCAGTACAGAATAGGTATGTTCCAACTCTTGTTTGAATGTCTTTCCTATTAAAATTTATGGCTTACGACAATTTTGAAGATTTACCTTTAGCTAAGCCCCTCACAAGGACCGTCACGATAACTATAAAAATGCTTTAAAGATTTCAGTTTAGGAAAACCTGAATTTATAATGAACCTCTTCATGCGAGTTAATGATTCCTGTGAAGGGCCAATTTAACAAATGGAATCTTCTTGAATAATCAAAGACATCTTGTTTTAGTATAGCATAGGTACGTTTCAATTCTTGTATGAATGTCTATGGCTTCTGACAATTGAAGATTTACCTTTAGCTAAGCCGTGGACCTTACCAAAAAAGGATGTAAGACAATGATCACAGCCAAGGAGAACTTTGTTTAAAAGGTATAGTGCAGTCGCTTGATAGAGTTTGGAGGTAAATAACCCATGTTAATCAATATTTTGTTGTAAGAGACTTGATATGCAAGTATCTGAGTTAATGTTTCAGTTCCACAAAAGGAATTTGACATGTTTGTCATAACAAAATGACTATTGAATGTAACAAAAGCAGCACAAAACAGGTATAGAACAATTCATGTGTCTTAAAAAAGTCCAAGTGATATGCATTTCAAAAATGCACAAAACAAGGTAATGAGAGCTAAAACAAGGAACTAAGGGCTAGAAGGTGGGAAAGTGAAAGGAAATCAATTCCTTGGTGTTTCATTTCCTTTGGGAATCCTTTCTGGTGTTTGGAAATGTCAAGAAAATTGGAAGGGAAAGTGAATACTTAAAGGTGGGAAAGTGAATCCTTGCTTGGATGGATGGAACCATTCACTTCCGCAACCCCCCCCCCCCCCCCCCCCCCCCCCCCCCCCCCCCACAAAAAAAATTTTCCTTTTGGAAACCACTTTCCTTTCCTCCTTAATTCCATTGGCACCCAAACATAGGAAAGTAATTACTTTCCTTTCTTGACCCCATGATTCCGCGAACCAAAAGAGGCCTAAGATAAAGATGATCCAAATGAAGAACATGTGAGGAAAGTATCAAGGTTCAATAACGATTGGAAGATGGAAAGAGCAGGCATTGCGTTTCAAGGCTTTGATATGGGCATAGATGTCGGTCCTCAAATGAGGAAGGGTTGAGGGTTGTAAAGCTATCGGGTAAGATCTCGAGGTAGAGCATATTGTCAGTTCAATTGTAAAGAATTACAGTCAATGGAGAGGGAGAAAGCGGAATATACCTCCACGGAGAATATTTTGGTATCAGATGGAAAAGAAGCATGGCAGATCGTCGCTGAGAATTTGTGGTTGGCTCTGTTGAGAGGTAGGGGTGATGTTAAGAAAACTTGAAGTGTTTGCAATGTTAAAAGGTAACAAGATGTTGTTGATGGTTTAAGTTGGCTGAAATTGGATCATGTGAGACCACTCTGAGCAGGTCAATACATTGTAATAGAAAATTACCAAAGCAGACGTGGGTAAGGATGTAAAAGGAACCAAGGTCGATGTTGTATACAAGTGACTCCATATGGTGACACGTCAAGTCTATTCAAGGGCATAGGAAAAGGAGGAAGCTGGAAGTCGTGACTCCCTCAGGGAAGCAAGGCGCATATGCTGGTTCGAAAATGCTGGTTCGACTTGTGCATCTTCCATTCCAAGAGGATCATAGTGATGCAGATCAGACCAGTACTTCTTCAACAATGCTGCATACTCAGAGATGGTACGGTTGTCCTGGGCCACCCTATCAAATTCATCCTGCAGTTGGAAGATCCGCATAGGATTGCCTGAACCTGAGTACATATCCTTCAAAGTCCGCCATATATCAGCAGCAGCCTCCATCGCCTCTACATTGCCCGACACCTGGTCGGTCAAGGAGGCTGTCAACCATCCAGCCACAACATTGTTGACAATTTTCCAAATAGCAAACTCCTTTGAGGAGGGATCATCTGGCGCCTTGGTTTGGCCGTTGACGTAGCCAACCAAGACTCGTCCCTTCAGCGTCCGCATTGCCTGCCGTGACCATTTCAAGTAGTTGGACGTTCCTTCCAACTTCGTCTCCAGCATGTCCAGCTTCCCCATTTTGTAGGGTGACGGATCCACATCAGTATGGAACACACGTGGGGTTGCCTCGGTTAATCTCTTTGATAAAATATCATCAACCAAGGCATTCATCTCTTATGCGGTCAGTTTACCACTGATCGAATCCATGGCATCTTCAACTGTGATTCGTCGCCGTCGCCATCTTCGTCGCCTTCGTTGTCGTCGTCTTCGTCGGCTTCGTCGTCGGCTTCGTCGGCTTCGTCGTCGTCGTCTTTATGTAAAGTCTTCAACAGAAACCTTACGAATGCGCTGTTAACGTGGCCAACACCGGCACGCGCATGTAGATCCTAATTTGCAGATCGAGAACGAAAAACAAATAAAGCATTTGTAATTCCGGAGGACGTAATCTAGGAACAAATGGTGCAAATAAAGCATTTGACGTCCATCCGTCTTCGAATAACCGTCCACATAATCTCTCTCTCAAATTAGGGTTTTTTTTTTCGTTTTGAAAAAAGGGGGGGTCGGCAGCAGTTGGGGTCGGAAGAGGGGGGGCGTCGGAGGGGAGGGGGGTCGTCGGCGGCAGTAGGGGGCGGGGGGGGGGGGGGGGGGGGGAACTGCCGAGGGCAGCAGGGGGGAGTTCGGCGGCGGGTTCGGGAAGGGGTGAAATTTTTTTTTGTGTGGTTATGGCTCTGATACCATGTAGAGAATAATTGTTGTATTTTTTATTGATTGGCTACTCCACTACTTATAGGGAGTCTAGCTCTTCTTCATACTACATTTTCCAATGTGGGACTAAGTCTCTTATTAGTTCTCAACAGAAAGAACTTACCATGTCGAGATCATTATCTTTCATTTTATCAAGCTTCAAAGTAAATGTAAAATGTTTTGGCTTATGTTTCTTCTCCTGAAGTTCAATCCCAACACAAGAAACAACTAAACTATTGCCAATATCTTTTTCTATAAATGAAATATTGAAGTCACGACTCACACTGCCTATTGCTTTATTTTACTATTGAACATCCTTAGGCTATGATAAGTACTTGAATGTCCAGAAGTATGAATAACAAAACTTGTTCATTCAGAATTTTTTTTGCAGATCTAACTGCGCTGCAATGTTGAATTGATCCCGGGACAAATCATTATGAAAGAAACCCTTCAAGAATACCCAACCCGATCCTTTCTACTGACCACTAACCAATCACGGTTCACTAACTAAGAAAATCAATGTATAAATATAAAGATAGGAGAAGAGTAACACCAAACAAGCCTAGTTATCCACTATTGCATGTACCCCACATTCCCTTCCTTCAGGTTAAATTGCAGAATAACGTTCATCCACACCACCATTGTGTGCCAACCACAACTTGCTTCACCTTGGGCTCGCGCCAAACCCACCTTTGAAGCCAATTCGTGTAGTTGATGCTCTTACTCCACCTTGTGCCTCTCAAATCAGCCCTGGGAACGCGGTGTGACCCGAACCGGAGTTGGCCCATGAGGTGTGATATTGAATTGGGCCAATATGTCTTAAAAGAGAATTTTCATGTAAGGCTTGAACCAATTCCAAATATCTACACCACATGATCCCACCTCCTAACAAATGTGGGACTAAATTACCAACTTCATTGTCACGCCCCATTTGAGCGCTCAACTGGAAACGAGATACAACCCAACATAATTACATCAAAATCCTAGGCACAACTAAGTATCTCCCAACTGCAGGACATTTTTTAGATTAGGTACACCCTCTTGGTCCGTTAAACCGGCTGGTTAAGCATCCATCCGAATCAGCCGTTTCAAGGATCAGGAGATCTCCAGTCAAAATAACCTCTCTTTTTTTACTAGTGATTTGCAGCCAAATTAAATGCCTAATATAAAAATTTAACTATCATATATAATTATATAGGTTGACCAAGTGGAACCAAACCATTATCAAGCCTCTTCTCGTCAAAACTGGGTCAGATAGAGCACCACGCACCTTCGGAGAATCTCTACAACCGAATTGACCAAATTGATATAACCAAGAACCAATCGTTAACCCAAATTTATAGAACTAGGACTAAAAGAACTGACCAAATTCTCATAAAGATGAACAAATCTTGTTCCATCAAGGGCATTAGTAGATATCTGACTGCAACACCGATCCATCCCGGGATCTGTCCGTATAACAGTGCACTCATAGAAAGAGCCTACAGTACAAATTAAACTATTATACGCCATCCATTATCAAGTCGAGGCTCCTACAGGTCTCCATGAAGCTCCTCCACTGTGGAGCCTACGAATCACGGATACTTCGACAATATGAGTTGTGTTGTGTTGTGTTAGACACGTATTAGACATAACATGGACAACCCACTATAACACTAGGACATAGAAATATTGGTGCTTCCCACATATTGTTGTATCATGCCATGTGATATTCATGTCTTTGCAATGTCGAAAGTATCAACAAAACAACCAAACAAGTAATTGATTTCGTAGAGAACCAGGAAACCAATGGAAGAGGGGTGATGAAATTTTTAACAACAGATTTACAGTCTGTTCTTGATATATGCCAAAACATCATTTGGAGAGTCAAACTTCCAAAATGGTAGAATTTATTTAGCAGTGTTCTTGTGAGGAGCAGATCATAGGCTCAAAACAAGCCAAGTCCACAAAAATATAACAACAACAAAAATTTGATAATTAAACCAACCAAGACAAATTGCACAAGACATCCAACAGTAAAAATTAATAATAATAAATATTACCAAGTGCAACAAAAATATAACAACAACAACAAATGGATAATTAAACCAACCAAGACAAAATTGCACAAGACATCTAACAGTAAAAATGAATAATAATAATAACTATTAGCATGTCTACATAATTAACAGGTAACATCCAAACAACAACATATAGCCATGAAAGTTGTAACCCCAAATATGTTCAACAAAAATGACAGGTTAAAGATGGCAAAGCTTACTTTCATTTTGTGCAAGATCTCTTTTCCAATCATTATTTTGGTTTTTTTTTTGCTTTGCCAACCCAGACAGAAAATTTGAGGATGGATAGATGTTTTTGTTCAATTTAATTCAGAAGGGTTAGTTATGGGTGTGTTGTTTCTCTATCTCTATCTGAGGGCGGTGGCCACTTTTTTTGAACAGGGGAAGGGAATGTAATGTCACAGGTGTACACATTTTGGCACAACCTTTGTATATTTTATTCCATTTTATTATTATTATTCTCTTTCTTTCTCTTCTCCCGATAAAGCTAATCTAATGATAATTAATGGTACTGGGTCGGTGGGTCCTCTTGGTAAATATTTAAAGGTTGAAAAATGAACTCTTTTTTGGATGGCTGAATTTTTTTTTGTTTTTTTGTTTGAAGGGAGACGAGATATCGTAGAATAGTATTTTTATTCCTCTGATTTCATCATATGGCAAGGGCCATATATATAGGGATAAGGGACAACCCAAGGGTCATGAGTTACATAACCCAAGGGTCATGAGTTACATGATCCCAAGGGTCATGTGTAACTCATGACATAATGGTGAATAAATAAGGGTTTCACAACACTCCCCCTTATTCATCCATTTCCTTGGATCCACTTATGAAATACTTCAAGGTTCAATAAGCTAATGGGGTGGATACTGCTGGATCCAGAGTAAACTTGGTTTGCCTCGTTAAAACCTTGGCTATGGAAAATCCAGTGGAAAAAACCATCAGTCCTAAGGAAAAAGAGTACAATCCTATAGTTTTACTCCCCCTGATCTATACAAGCTTCAGGCTTGCATGTCTTTTAGTTGCCTCATCCCTATTCCTCTTACAAGCTTTACAAAAGTACATCGTGGCAGTGTTTTGGTAAACAAATCTGCTAAGTTATTACAAGATTGAATTTGTTGTATTTTGACTTGTTCCTTCTCTTGAAGGTCGTGCGTCCAGAAGAATTTAGGGGATATGTGCTTCGTCTTGTCATTCTTTATGTATCCTTTCTGAAGTTGAGCTACGCATGCTGCATTATCTTCAAAAAGGGTAGTAGGCTCAAGTTCACCAGTCTTCAGGCCAGTAGATGCCAAAATGTGCTGAATGACAGAGCGAAGCTAAACACACTCCTTGCTTGTTTCATGGATTGCCAGGAGTTCAGAATGGTTGGATGAGATAGCCACACTGGTCTGTTTGACGGACCTCCAAGAGATAGCCGTACCACCGAAAGTAAACACAAATCCAGTTTATGATTTCTCTGTGTGGGGATCTGATCTATAACCTGCATCTGAATAACCAAGTAAAGTGGAAGACCCACTATTCGGGTAATATAGTCCTAGGTCTATAAACCCTTGGAGGTAGCGCAGAAGATGTTTCACTCCATTCCAGTGGCGCTTTGTGGGCGCTGCACTGTATCTGGCTAATAAGTTAACTGAAAACGCTATATCAGGACGCATACAGTTAGCCAGATAGAGTAGTGCCCCAATGACACTTAGGTAAGGTACTTCAGGACCTAATGATTCCTCCCCCTCTTCTAGTGGACGGAAAGGGTCCCTCTTTACGTCCAATGATCGAACGACCATTGGTGTACTAAGGGGATGGCATTTATCCATGTGGAATTGTTTAAGTAATCTTCGTGTATATGTAGATTGGTGTAACAGGATACCACCCTTTAGGTGTTCGATCTGTAAGCCAAGACAATACTTTATTTTGCCTAGGTCTTTCATTTCAAAAGTTGTCTTAAGGCTTTCAGATATCTCAGTGATCTCTGCAGGAGATCCAATGAGATTTAAATCGTCGACATAAACGGCGACTATAACAAATCCTGTTCCCGATCTTTTTATAAAGATACACGGACAAACTTTATCATTAGTAAATCCTTGCGTAGCAAGAAACTCACTTAATCTGTTATACCACATTTTTCCTGATTGTTTAAGACCGTACAATGATCTTTGTAACCTTACAGAATAGGTGTTCCGAGGTCTATCTGTTTTCTCTGGTGAAATTTTATATCCTTCAGGGAGTTTCATATAGATATCTTTATCTATATTGCCATAAAGATATGCAGTCACAACGTCCATGAGCTGCATTTTTAGGCTTTTCAGAGAAGAGAGGCTGATTAGGAATCTGAAGGTATTTCCATCCATGACCGGAGAATATGTTTCTTCATAATCTATTCCCGGTTTTTGGGAGAAACCTTGTGCTACAAGGCGTGCTTTGTAGCGCACAACTATGTTGTGTTCATTTCTTTTTCTTGTGAAGATCCATTTATATCCCACAGGTTTTACACCTTTAGGTGTTTGGACTACTGGTCCAAAGACTTCGCGTTTCAAGAGTGAGTCCAGCTCTACTCCTATTGCCTTGTTCCACTTTGGCCAATCGCCTCTGCGTTTATATTCCGCTAGAGACCGTGGATCGATGTCATCGTCATTTTCAGTGACGTGAACGGCAATATTGAACGAAAAATTGTCGTCGACGACTATGCTTTTTCTGTTCAGTACCTCTCCAGTACGTACATAATTTAATAATATTTCTCCTGTTTGTTCCTCTTCAGGGGAAACTAGGAGGGGAGAGGTAGCTGATCTGAGCTCAGCATCCTGTGTTGGGATCTTCTTAATTTCTCCAGGGTTTTTTCTTTTACGAGGGACTTTGTCTCTCGAACCTGGTGGGCATCCTCTTTTTAATTGAGGTATTGCCATTTCTGTTGCCGGCGAATTGCATCCATCTTTGGGGATGTCAATCCTAGCTGGCGTGTTGGCAGCAGGGACGTGTGATCTGACAATCTTCTGGTTGTCAGTAAATGTATCCGGAAGTAGATGTACAGTGTTCTGAAGATGTAATATCTTCAGGATCTCATCTTCACATTGACTTGTACGCGGATCAAAATGAGACAAAGTTTTTGTGTCCCAAGAAATTGTCTTAGAAGCTTCTGGCTTCTTAGACTGTGTGCCCAGTTTAAGAAATAATCCTTCATCAAACTCACAGTCATCAAGACGTGCCTTAAATACGTCATCCGTCAGGGGTTCTAGGTATCTAATTATAGAGGGTGAGTCAAACCCAACATAGATACCTAATCGACGTTGTGGACCCATTTTGGTCCTCTGTGGGGGAGCAATGGTGTCACGCCCCGATCCCGCTAGGGTCGTCCGTCTTGCCTGGATCCCTGCGGGATCGATCGTCCTCGCTAAGGCGTGATGCCGTGCAAGCCTAAGTTGCGCTTGCACAAGGCCATGTACCTGCACAAAACAACTAGTCAAGCAAAAACACACGCACACACCCATTAGTTAAGCAAAACACAAATGTTGGACACAGAGATTTGAAATAGAAATACTCATTTTATTGATAGCTTGATTGGAATACAAGTACAAAGCTTTGCGAACTCAAATTTGCCTTATAATTTGGCTACATGATTTTCTTTGAAACACTCTTTTGAAAATAGCCACAATGCCCATACATGATATCCCTTTATTACAAGCTGGAATTGAAAGACACCTTCAGAAGGAAAAGAAACTTGAACTTGACTTGAAATAAAAGAAAGCTTCGAGGCAGTCCGCAGCTCTACTGGGCTAGACGAGCTTTAGTGCCTCCTTGAAATCCCCCTGTCTCCTTTGCTTTTTGAAAAGGATGCCCACACGTGGGTCAGCACACATCATGTACTGGCGAGCGGCTCTTCGCCGAAACTCACAAATATCTGCACTAATTCAACATGTGAAGCTACATATTTACTAGTGCTCTTTCTACTTGTCTAGGTTCTTTTTAACAATTCATAAGAAACATGACAGCAGAATATTCATAGCCAACTTACCAACGCCGACAGTCATCCCTGCACAAAAACAGGTTAGCACAATTTACATATATAAAACATTCTCATTTCCGTCCCTGCATGTTAGGCTTGCAATAAATCTCTATCAATATGCATGAACCTAACTATTGTGGTCCATGGGTATTCCCATTACTAGCAATCGGAACTTCTTGCCCAACTACGAATAGACTAACACCCTTTTTACTGCAGGGACTTCTAGCCCCAAGTGTCCTGTTCTCTCCTAGGTCGATCGACTCCAGGTGCCCCCAGAATCGATCGAGAGATTACCTCCTTATGCACAAGTTGTCTAGACCAATGCGAATGCAGCTATCCGATAATTCTACCATGCACGAGCCTAGCAACTTGTAAATATTTCCATTCTCTTCTTCTTCTTGCACGGTCAAGCCGTGATTTCTATACCGAGCTATCTCTTTTAGGCAATTCATAAGAGCATACAGTTCATATTGAAGCAAGCAAGCGACAGTTCCATTTTACATATGATTCATTCATTATCTTCTCTTATCTTTTGTTATAGAGGTATCGTTGATCACAGGGACAAGGCAACATAGTAGACTAGAGATCATTTTTATTAGGGCGTACAAATAAATGCAAGTCCGGTTCAAGCAACTCACCGAGATGAATCTTAGTTGAGAGAAGGAGGGACTTCACACGCCGTTCACGAACAATTCACGCGGCCTACAATGGCACCAACAGTTGATTAGCATACTTCGTCTCTTTCTCTCAAGATTCGGAATGAATGCGAAATGCGATGAAAGCGAACAATGAAAACCAATCATCGAAAACCAACACGAAAACGCATTCATCAAAACCAAGCAGCGAAGAGAAAACATTCAGCAAAACTCTTGGATTTATTTCAATAGAAGTCAATCCATCAATTGGAAAGGTTCATTGCATTTCATCCGTGATCAATCGATACCGGCAAAGGTTTTCCCAAACACTTAGTTCAAGACTGAGTCAGCAAGCCGTAGGTATTACATAGTGGACCGCGAGGAGCGGGGCACTACATAATAACCCACTGAGAAAAAGTTTTGTCCTCAAAACTTAAGAAACAAAACTCACCTCCACTAGTGTTGCATTCTGAGTCAAGCAACGTGGATAGATTGTAGACGCGCGCATTAGTCCGCTGCGGCTGGTTCTGCGGATGGTCTCGAAGGGGCGGTGGGCCTGGCAGCTGCCCACGCTCTTCAGTGTCATTGTTGTTCAGCGGCCGAACTCTCTTATTCTGGCAATTTATAGCACGGTGGCCCTTTTGACCACAGTTGAAACACTCTCCGTTGGCAGAACGGCAAACTTCCTTTGTGTGTCCATGCCTACCGCAGAAAGCGCACACGGGCTTATTATATTGTTCCCCGCCAGTCTTCTTTTCTCTGTCAGTCTTTTTCTCTCCGTCATGATATCTTTTGGCGGGCTGATTCCGATTGTTCTGCGTCTTTGCTGACGCCTTTTTTTGCTGGAATTGTTCCACCTGTAGCTTCGTTTCAAAGGCTTGAGAATAGGACCCGCATTCTCGATTCAGCACACTTAACTGGATGTTGTCATTCAGACCATCAACGAATCGATTTATGCGAGACTGTTCCGAGGGGAGCAAAGCAGCGGCAAAATTTGCTAGCTTAGCAAATTCAGATTCATAGTCCTCCACGGACATATCTCCCTGTTTCAGTGTGATGAAGTCATCCTCCATCTTCTTGCTCATGGCTGGAGGCAGATATTGATCCAGAAACACCTTCTTGAACGAGGCCCATGAGATCTTCCCATTCCTAGCCGTTGCGAGTAGCGCCGGCTTCTTCATCTTCCACCAATCCTTCGCCCGCAGCCGTAGGAGCATAACGGCACAAACTACCTTTTTGCTACTTGGAACTCCTATAAACGCGAACAGACTCTCCATTTTATCTATCCAGTCCATCACCTTGTCGGGTGACATCCTGCCTTCAAATTCTGGAGGTTTCGCGTCCAAGAAGTCCTTTGGCCTAAAGACAGTGTGCCTTTGCGCTGGCTGGGGCTCATCACCCTCTACGGGCTCGATCTCGGGCGTTCCCGTCTGTTCCGTCGCTGCGGTGGCATTTTGATTTGCCGCAAGCGCCGTGACAAGCTGGGTCAAGGCATCCAACTGCTTTTGTTGGGTAGCCGCTCGGGCCTGATGTATTTGGTTGTTTTCCTCACTATCTTGTCTCTGCAGTTCCAACATTCTCATGATCCGTTCTACCGGATCGGTCGAGCCAGATGGACGAGGAGGAGCCATTTCTCTACAAAATAGTATAACTTCTGTCAGTCTCATAAAATATTATGGACTTATTGTATGGGGCATTGGTTTTCATAACTCAAAATTCGGACACTTTTGAAAGCCGTCAAAGTACTTTATATACTTTTTGAAAACGATATTTGCAAGAGGCCAAGAACCTAAAACTGTGCTCTGATACCACTTTGTCACGCCCCGATCCCGCTAGGGTCGTCCGTCTTGCCTGGATCTCTGCGGGATCGATCGTTCTCGCTAAGGCGTGATGCCGTGCAAGCCTAAGTTGCGCTTGCACAAGGCCATGTACCTGCACAAAACAACTAGTCAAGCAAAAACACACGCACGCACCCATTAGTTAAGCAAAACACAAATGTTGGACACAGAGATTTGAAATAGAAATACTCATTTTATTGATAGCTTGATTGGAATACAAGTACAAAGCTTTGCGAACTCAGATTTGCCTTATAATTTGGCTACATGATTTTCTTTGAAACACTCTTTTGAAAATAGCCACAATGTCCATACATGATATCCCTTTATTACAAGCTGGAATTGAAAGACACCTTCAGAAGGAAAAGAAACTTGAACTTGACTTGAAATAAAAGAAAGCTTCGAGGCAGTCCGTAGCTCTACTGGGCTAGACAAGCTTTAATGCCTCCTTGAAATCCCCCTGTCTCCTTTGCTTTCTGAAAAGGATGCCCACAACTTGGGTCAGCACACATCATGTACTGGCGAGCGGCTCTTCGCCGAAACTCACAAATATCTGCACTAGTTCAACATGTGAAGCTACATATTTACTAGTGCTCTTTCTACTTGTCTAGGTTCTTTTTAACAATTCATAAGAAACATGACAGCAGAATATTCATAGCCAACTTACCAACGCCGACAGTTATCCCTGCACAAAAATAGGTTAGCACAATTTGCATATATAAAACATTTTCATTTCTGTCCCTGCATGTTAGGCTTGCAATAAATCTCTATCTATATGCATGAACCTAACTATTGTGGTCCATGGGTATTCCCATTACTAGTAATCGAAACTTCTTGCCCAACTACTAATAGACTAACACCCTTTTTACTGCGGGGACTTCTAGCCCCAAGTGTCCTGTTCTCTCCTAGGCCGATCGACTCCAGGTGCCCCCAGAATCGATCGAGAGATTACCTCCTTGTGCACAAGTTGTCTAGACCAATGCGTATGCAGCTATCAGATAATTCTACCATGCACGAGCCTAGCAACTTGTAAATATTTTTATTCTCTTCTTCTTCTTGCACGGTCAAGCCGTGATTTCCATACCGAGCTATCTCTTTTAGGCAATTCATAAGAGCATACAGTTCATATTGAAGCAAGCAAGCGACAGTTCTATTTTACATATGATTCATTCATTATCTTCTCTTATCTTTTGTTATAGAGGTATCGTTGATCACAGGGACAAGGCAACAGAGTAGACTAGAGATCATTTTTATTAGGGCGTACAAATAAATGCAAGCCCAGTTCAAGCAACTCACCGAGATGAATCTTAGTTGAGAGAAGGAGGGACTTCACGCGCCGTTCACGAACAATTCACGCGGCCTACAATGCACCAACAGTTGATTAGCATACTTCGTCTCTTTCTCTCAAGATTCGGAATAAATGCGAAATGCGATGAAAGCGAACAATGAAAACCAATCATCGAAAACCAACACGAAAACGCATTCATCAAAACCAAGCAGCGAAGAGAAAACATTCAGCAAAACTCTTGGATTTATTTCAATAGAAGTCAATCCATCAATTGGAAAGGTTCATTGCATTTCATCCGTGATCAATCGATACTGGTAAAGGTTTCCCCAAACACTCAGTTCAAGACTGAGTCAGCAAGCCGTATGTATTACATAGTGGACCGCGAGGAGCGGGGCACTACAAATGGGGACGTAAACAGCACAACAAAAAACTCTCAAATGAGAGATATTTGGAGGTGAACCATAAGCGAGCTGCATCGGAGATAGAATATGACCTCCAGAAGGCCGTATTCTAATAAGTGATACGGCATGCAATATAGCATGACCCCAAGCTTCCACAGTCAACTGTGACTGCATCAACAATGGACGAGCAATCCATTGTAATATCTTAATAAGAGATTCTGCTAACCCGTTCTGGGTGTGAACATGAGCTACAGGATGTTCAACTTCGATGCCAGTTGCATGGCAATAGTCTTGAAAGACCTGTGAAGTAAATTCACCCGCATTATCAAGTTTTAATTTTTTGATATGGTTATCGGGAAAATGAGCCCGCAACTTAATTATTTGTGCCAATAGCTTAGAAAAAGCTAAGTTACGGGTGGACAAAAGGCACACATAAGACCATTTAGTAGATGCATCGATAAGTACCATAAAGTACCTAAATGGACCACTTGCGGGGTGAATAGGTCCGCAAATGTCTCCATGAATTCTCTCTAAGAAGCTAGGAGACTCTAGTCCCACTTTCAAAAGGGATGGTCTCGTTATAATTTTGCCTTGAAAATAAGGTAGACACGAGTAATCATACTTCTGAAGAATCTTCAGGTTTTGCAGGTTGTGTCCACTGGATTGGCTTATGATTCGTTTCATCATAGCTGATCCTGGATGACCCAGTCTATTATGCCAAAGTTTAAATTTTGGCGATGAATGACACTTCTGGTGCACAATCATGTTAGCTTCTGTTGATTGAATATGAGTATGATAGAGACCCGACGGGAGTCCCTTGAATCGTTCTAAGATAGTTTTTGAACCATCTTTTAGACGAGTAACATACAAATATTCTGCCTCATTTATTTCATTTGTTTCTAAGTGATATCCGTTTAAACGAATGTCCTTAAAACTTATGAGGTTCCTACTTAATTTAGGAGAGAATAGTGCATCTTTTATTATTAGTCTTGTTTTATTTGGGAGCAATATAATTGCTTCACCAGATCCTTCTATTATGTTTGATAGTCCTGATATCGTAATAACGGGACCGTCATAATCATATAAGCTATAAAAATAGTTTTTTCTCGAAGGATTGTGTGCGTCGAGGCGCTGTCCACAAGGCATTCACACTTCATCTATAGATCTATAAAAAAAACAACAACAAACCATCGTAATTAAAACAACGATTTTGAAATACAATTTTTGTTTAAAAAAAATTCTCTTATATCGATCGACGGACCGATATAGAGAGGTCAATAAGTTGCTTGCAAAAATGCATAATTCATAAATACAATTTGAGCAAAAAAATAATATTTGGTCATCCCTTTCGGTAGCTCTACGTGAATATGACCAGGCGGGAAAATGAGGGAGGAAGGTCACCGGGGACCAATTAAATACCAAGTCTCAAGTTCTTTCTGACATCATACCCAAATAGGTGAGCCTATTCGGAGAGACTTCGTAAAATTTTCTTTGTCAAATATAAGAATAAATATCATTTTTCAAGAAATTCACATTTATCAAGAAATTGACACTACCAGTGGCCGGAGCCGATGGAAGAGGAGTTGAAATGGTGGCTAATAAGTCCTGGACACGTAAATGGAACTTCAGGTCCACGTGCCAGCTCAAATAATTTTTTTAGCAACGTCTAGTTCAACGAAATCGACACTTGCTATTTTTTGGCCATTTTATCTTTAGATCAATCATGCCCAAAAAAGAAAAAAAATTATTGAGTTAATTTCCTTAAACTTTTCCTTTCCATTAATTAATGGAACTTTAAAGTTTTAAAACAAGAGATTTAAAGTTTAGTCTCATTTATGCAATTATGTCCTTATCCATTCCAGGAGATAGCCGACCCTGCTGGACTCAAAATGCTACTGTAATGAACACTATGAAAGTTGGAAAGAAGAAGAAGCTAAGAGCATTACTATTTAGTATCCTTGACATAAATCTACTATTTAGAACCAACATGCATATATGCATGCTTGAAAGTCTCAGAATTAGATTGTAAGTTGGAAATAACATCCAATCTTTCCCATGAATTGATCCATCTTTCTTTGGTGTAAAAAAAAATGCCTACCCAACATAAAGCACTACTGTTGCAAGTTGTGTGGTCCACCCTCCATTAATGGTGGACGGCTTCAAAAGAATTTGTTGGTCCTTTGTCTATTATATATGTTACACAAAACCACATAAACTGAAATACAATATTTTAAAATGATTGCTGTAACATATTGCAAGATTACTCCGTTATATTAGGCAATTTATTTATGCCCTCGGACCATATACCGATTGTTCGAATCACAAGGATGATTAATAGCAATAATGCAGTCAAGTGGAGTCCTTCTAAATTGGACAGTCATTCGACTAATGGATTAAACCACTTGATCAGAATTAAGTGATTTGACGGTTCTCAAGAGATAACACGATTTGTTGAAAATATAAGATCCCAACTACGAATATAAAGCTATAAACTGCAAACCATTTGTTGAAAATCTAAACATGTCCAGACACACCACATGAATATGCCGATTTAGGAGCTCTATTAATTATAGCATATGGAAATGGGTTTTATATTTCTCTAGAGTATCGTACTCTCGAATGAAATTTTAGATATCATCTAGAAAACTATCTAATTGAATATTGTATCATGAGCAAGTACTTACATGATTCAGAAAGTAGTACATCTCATGAATAAGATGGATTTTTCAAAAATAAATTTACCTTTCTTACCGTACGGTGGAAAGAAGGTAAAAAAATTAACGGTACGTCGGATCGGCTAGGGAAGGAGGAAGGATGACGTCGATATCTGGACGTCGATTCTCCTTGCTTCAACAATCGTGTTGATAACGTGTTTGAAGGGAGACGAGATATCGTAGAATAGTATTTTTATTCCTCTGATTTCATCATATGGCAAGGGCCATATGTATAGGGATAAAGGGCAACCCAAGGGTCATAAGTTACATAACCCAAGGGTCATGAGTTACATGATCCCAAGGGTCATGTGTAACTCATGACATAATGGTGAATAAATAAGGGTTTTCACAATATTTTTAAAATTTTTTTCTATTTAGAATTATTTTTCTTTATTCATCAATTTATTTTACATGAAATATAGAAAAAAAAATTCAATTCCATAATTCTGCGAACAAAATGAGACCTAAGACCATACTCCACACTTATATAGGGGTGAGTATTATTCGATTTTGGACCGAAAATCGAATCGTATTTTGGTTTAAAAAAAATTCGATTCGATTTCAGTTTTGGGTTTCGGTTTCGGTCCAAAACCGAAACTGAATATATATATATATATATATATATATATATATATATATATATATATATAAATATATATATATATATAAAATATATATATATATATATATATAGATATATATATATATATATAATTATATATATAATATTATAATTATATATTATATTATATATATGAGAGCGGAACAAAAGCCTCCTTAGAAAGCCCCCTAAAAACCCCCTCACTATAATCCGTAATATTAATATTAATATTTTTTATTTTTATATTAATGTTAATGTTAATGTTAATATTAATGTTAATATTAATGTTAATGTAAATATTAATTTTAATGTTAAATTTAATGTTAATTTTAGTATTTAATGTTAATATTAACATTAATATTAACATTAAATTACGAATTAGAGTGAGGGGGTTTTTAGAAAATTTTCTAAGGGAGGCTTTTGATCCGCTTCATATATATATATATATATATATATATATATATATATTGGAAAAGGTGATTATATTCCAAATGAGCATATTACATTAGCCAGGCGGGGTATTGCCCCTTGGCCTCATCATACACGCCACATCATGTTCTATATTGTACATAATGCCTCTAGTAGAAATATGAGTTTGCTCGAATATGCGAGCATTTCTCTCCCTCCATATGTGCCAAACCGCCGCCGCAAGTCTGATTCTGGCCTCGGTGTACCACTCCAGCCCACTACTTTTGCCTGTAGATATGCAATCCAGCACCTCCTCAGTTCCGACCCGTTCTTCTAAGTCGATCTGTAATCTTCTCTCTTGTTCCTTCGAGATACCTCGTGAGATCTCGCATTTGAAGAACAAGTGGTTTGTAGTCTCCTCTTCCTGCCAGCATAGAATGCAGTGCACGGTGCTGACTTGTACCCCCAGTCTTTTTAATCTGTCGATGGTGAGAAGCCTCCCTTTGAGGAGTTTGTATAGGCACAATTGCATTTTCCGTGCACTTCTTTGCACCAAACGACTTTTACAGCTTCCTACTCATCATGTATCTCCCTGGCTTGATTATAAGCTAATTTGGATACGAATTCTCCTGTGGTTGATCCTTCCCATGTCCACATATCTTCCGAAAGGAGAGGATTAATTTTCTTCTGTTGGATGATAGAAGAGTACACATTTGCATGTCTGTATTCCGAAGTTTGCCACATCCCTTGGTCAATGATTCTAGCCACCTTGATACCTCTGTGTGCCTCTTGAGCGACGTGTTCGCCTACCCAACTTAGAAGGCCTTTATGTTGTAGCCAAGGATCTAGCCAGAGGTCCGTGCCTTGGACATCCTTAATAACCCTTTCCAGCCGCATACTCACAGCCGCCCTATGTTTCAACACATGCTTGAAAGAGACAGTTTATTGTTGTTGTTGTGGTACGCCCAGAAGTTCTCTCCTCTCAAGTATCTGTTCTGCATCCACGTAGCCCATAAGGAGTCACCCTGAATAAATCTCCATACTAACTTCCAACCTGCTACCGTCCGCATAGTCCGCATAGACCGAAGACCTACTCCACCCTCCTTCCTTGGCCGACATAGCTTCTGCCAAGCAATCGTGTGGATACCCCCCTCCATATGAATTCCGCACACATCCTCTCCAGCTTGTTGATGAGAGACGAGGGAGCATGATCGACTGTAGCCAGAAGCTGGTCATAGAGAGGATGACCGAGCGAACCAGTTCTATTTGCCTCCAAATGAAAGGTTTTTTGCCTGCCAACCCTCCATTCTTTTTTGAGCAAACTCCACCATGCTATTAATCCGAAGCTGTCGCATAGTTCACCGACAGTGGAATGCCTAGATATTTCACCGGTAGCTCCCCTCTATTGTTCCCCAGGATAGCCGTCCGCTCCTCCTTCTTCGAATATCGACTACTAAAGTATACTGTACTCTTTTCTTTGTTGAGTTTAAGACCCATCGACCTGCCAAACTCTTCGATGATCTTTGATAAGGAGTTCATCCCGGACACAGTGGACCTCATGAAGACTAACAGGTCATCCGCGTATATGAGATGCGTCACATGGGGCTGCACCTGTCTGAAGAGTGGAATAATTTCCCTCCGACTAACCGCAAGATCCATTAAGCATGTGAAATATTCCATGACTATAGTGAATAAATAGGGAGAGAGGGGGCAACCTTGTCTGAGCCCTCGGTTGCTACTGAAAAACCCATGTGGCTGTCCTTTCACTAGGACAGAGAAGGATGCCGTCGTGATGCATTCCCGTATACATGCATTCCAGGATTTGTCAAAACCCATGGCTGAGAGCAACTGGCAGAGGAATTCCCTGTTTACTGTATCATAAGCCTTCCTGAGATCTAACTTGATGCATGCCCTGTCTGCTCCAGGCCTGTTGAACTCTCTTACAAGTTCATGCCCCAGCAAGCTGTGTTCCGCTATCACTACAAGAAAATTTGCTTATAGTTACGACGAAGATCAGTCACTAATATATATTAATAGTGACTGAATTTCGTCAAAAATGATATTAGTGACGGACTAAACACATGAGTAACGAGTTAGTGTCAGTCACTACTACAAGCGACACTAATACTACTAGTGACGGATGAATTCCTAAATCTGTCACTATAATTGAACATGCCACGTAGATAAGTATTTATCTTTCAATATAAAAAATAAGCTTAATTGCACTTTGCTACCCTCAACTATTCCGCTTTTTCAACTTGATACCTTAAACTTTTTTTTGTAACAAGTTGATACATCAACTATTATTTTTTTTCAACTTGATACCTAATTTTTCAAAAAATCCCAAAATGCCCTATCCCTTCCCTCTTCCCTTCTCCCCCCCCTCTCCCACTCCGGCCGCCCCACCCTCCCGCTCTGCCTCCCCTCCGGCCACCCCGCTTTCCCACGTCCGGCCAATCCCCCCTCCCGCTTCCGGCGCCACCGCCGCGGCGGCGGCTGCGGCTGCTGCGGAAATTAGGAAGTATAAGCCAATAAAATGCCTTGAAAGATTTTTTTAAAAGGAGAATGATACCCCAAAAAACCCCACCAATTAAATTAACTAGAAATAAAAAATTGAAGCTCACCCAGAATGAAATTCCTCCAAATATACAATCTTTTCAAAAAAAAAGAATTACTAGTCCATAAAATGCCAATTTTTTTGGGACATGAGGTCTAAACACTAAAATTAACAGAAATCAGCTACGAAAATCCAAAACTCTAGCACGCCCATGATGTAGTTCCTCTAAAGCAGTAATCTTTCCAAGAAACTACGACATTACAGCTCAACAAATTGCCTAAGAATTCAAAAAATATGGGGAAAATGAGATTTTTCAAACCTTTACAATCAGATCAGGAGACTAGAGCCCTAAACATCCAATCTTGACCATAAAATAGAACACACCGAGATCTTCAGAGGAAGAAGAAGGAGAGGGATGGATCATGGATGGGGGGAGTCGTTGGAGAATATTAATGGGATTCCTTATATCGAAGGTTCGTGGAATAAACCCTAACCCTAAAATTATAGGCTGCTGCTGCGGCGGCTGTTGCTGTCGCGGCGGCCGACGGCGGGGGGGTAGGGGTTGGTCGGACGCGGGAGAGGGGGTGGCCGGAGGGGAGGCGGAGCGGGAGGGAGGGGGTAGCCGGAGTGGGGGAGGGGGTAGGGTTTGGGGAGGGAGGGTAATTTTAAGGTTTGAGCAGGGGTATTTTCGTCCCAAAAATCTTTTGGGTATCAACTTGTTACAAAAAAAAGTTTAGGGTATCAAGTTGAAAAAGCGGAATAGTTGAGGGTAGCAAAGTACAATTAGCCTAAAAATATTTAATATTTATTACTAACTAATTAGTCAGTCACTATTGTTGGGTCATTAATAATTATTACTTACAAATAAGTCAGTCACTATTGTTTAGTCATTAATAAAATTATTACTAACTAATATGTCAGTCACTAATGTTTGGTCATTAATAATTATTACTAATAAATCAACCATTATTTTTGGTCATTAATAAAATTATCACTAATTAATAGGTCAGTCATTAATGTTGGGTCATTAATAAAATTACAAATTTTTTGAACCACGTTCCTAATGTTTGATATGTCATTAATAATAATATTAAATCATTCATTACTACTTGATCCATAAGTAGAAGCTAATTTCATTCCACCATATTCTGCTGAAATCACAATTTCTTCATCCAAGATAGTATAAGCGGACTCTTACTAAAAAAATTGAAACCAAAAATAATATATTCATCAGATTAGAAAAACAACTCAAAAATAAAATATACTCCAAAACAAAGTTAAGTCTGCTATTAACAAAAAAAATACATTGTACATCAACACAAATTGATCTTCTAAATTTTAATGATGAACATGATAAGCACTCGATTTTGCGTCACACCAAGTCCCTGACCACGTACTCGATTTTGAATCTCATGTCCCATTGCTTGGACATATGCTCTTTGTCGCAATTCCAACATCTCATGTCACTAAAATGTAGTCACATTCCTACGCAAATAAAATTAGAAAATTGTAGAAACAAACAATTAAAGAATAAAAAATTTGCGTAAATAGGGAAAGAAAATTATGGTTAGGTTTTAAAATTTACTTGAGCCGGTGGAATTTCTCCATAGAGCCGATGTGACTTCCTTCCTGGACGAAAAGCGGTGGAAAAGGGTTGAACTCCACTAACCTAGAGTGGTCGAAGAGAATTGAACTCCGCTGACCTCTATAGATGAGCACCTTTAAAACAAAACAAAAAATTATTAGAGAAGGGGAAGATGAGTAAATAACGGAAAGATGAGAGAATTACAAGGAGAAGAAAATCTTCATGACCTAAAGAAGGATGAGAGGAGGAGGAGAGGAAGAGAAAATTTTAGAAAAGTAAATATTTAGAGGAGGAGAGAATCATAAACAAATTATGACCAAATATTTTGTAGAGGAAAAAATGATGGCACATGTTAGAAAAAAGCGGCGTCCAATTTTCAATCCCGCTAATTCGGTCCCATAAATATTTAAAACTATTAGATTATTTTTCTTATTAAATTATTATTTAATATTAAACTATTTTTTATTAGTGACTGATTTAAAAGTCCTAATATTTTTCATGAAATACATTTAAAATTTTCACGTCTATCTTCTCATTTAATAATTAAATAAAGTTTAGTGACTGCATAGTCCGTCACCATTAAATTTCTATTCCGTCAGAAATAGTATTACTAACGTTTTCCTTAATCCGACACAATTAATCTTTTAATAGTGAATGAATATTCATTCCGTCACTGACTTCCTTCACTATAAGCAAAAAAATTTGTAGTGTATGGATCGCCCTTTGAAGGGGGCTTGATTTTTAGAAATTAGTTGCTGCATCACCTTCTCCATCCTTCTGCACATGAGGTGCGTAATTATCTTGTAAAGATAATTACAACACGCTATTGGCCTGAAATCCTCCAGTGATGTGGCACCCTCCTTTTTTGGAATGAGCGTCAGGAATGTGTGATTAAGCTCCCGCAGTAGTCGGCCATGTGTGAAGAAATCATTTATCATCTCAGTTATCGGCTCCTTCAAAGATGCCCAGTGAAGCTTATAAAACTTGCTTCCGAATCCGTCCGGGCCCGGAGATTTGTTCGGATCCGCCTTGTTGATAATATCGTGCACTTCCTCTTCAGTCACTAGGGGCCAGCATAACCATGTTACTGGCGTCCGTGACGATTCTTTTGCACACTACCTCAGGGAAAATAGTTAGATAATCAGATTGATTATACAAGGAGGAGTAGAACCTGACTGCCGTAGAAGCGATGTCCATCTGGCTACTGATGTCCTCGCCATTAGCTCCTATGAGTTTGTGGATGGTGTTACGTGCATGTCGTGCCCGGACGACGTCATAGAAGAATTTTGTACAGCTATCCCCCTCCTTCAACCATGTGCATTTGGCACGCTGCGCCATTTGAATTGTTTTCGCGAATCGGAGACCACCCACTTCCCGAACTAATACGCGTTCACGTCACTACAACAAAAAATCCTTTTAATGACGGCTAAAAAGCGTCATTAATGACGAACCATGACGCTTTTTTTTACAGTAATCGTTATGAAAACGGGTGTTATAAATGTTTTTTAAAAGCGTCATAAAATAACCGTCATGAATAGTTTCTATAAAAGCGTTATGAATAGTTAATATATAGTGCACAATTCAGAACAATTTTAAACGTCATGAATAGATAATATGTATAGGCTCAATGCAGCACATTTATAACACTTTATACTATTCAAATTAGCATATTTATAATGCTCTATACTGCACATATATATTACATTCCAAAAACTTAACATTATATATCACCATCTTTATTACATTTCTCAAAGAGTACATATCAACATATTCATTACTTGAATATCCAAATACATACATACATACACACACCACACACACACACTATATATATATATATATATATTTACAACAGTAAACACACAGTAGTGGTTCCCTCACAATTGAAAACAAAGTACAAAAAAATGCTAAGGTGTAGAAATAAGCCTAAATTGAATACATAATCAAAAGTCTCCATCCAACCTCTTTCTCCAATTCTGGTAGTGCCTTCTTGAGTTTGCTGATAGTATCGGCCGGTAGTGCTTTGAGGCCTCTAGCCATTCTTCCTGCCATAATGTTGAACACATAGGATGAAATCAAGAAATTTTAAATATTATTAAACTATGAAAAGTAGTGAAACAAAAAAAGTGTAATTCCTGAAAACACCATAAACAAAACATGCATCGCTTTTTAAATAGAGACACCAGGTTAAAGTATCCTTGTTTTTTAGCTTTCATCTTCCTGATCAAGTCAATTCCAGCGAAATGTAAATAACTCAGAAGAATAATATCCTTCAATGAAATTCCATAGACTTTTAAGTTAAAAAACATAATACCAGGCAAGCATTAGTATCCTGACATCTGTATGATCCGCTTCCACGTCAGAACAGAAAGACTCAATACATTCAGGGCTGTTCAAATGGACAACAAAGACAGGAGTATTAGCATGTTTGTTTCCGGTGATACAGAAAATATAATAAGAAGTGCAAATCAGTTTGACAAATAAGAGTCCAGAAAAGATTGCAATTTTTTGTTTTGTGCAAAAATAAAATAAGAAGTGGAGGATATATGAGGAAAACTATATAATACCTTGATTGCAATAAGTGCACACAAGTTGCTATTAATTCATGAAAACAAGCTTCTAAGTGATCTTTCAGTGTAGAAAAAGACAGAGAAAGCCAATGTTACTAGGTAAGAACAGCTTATTGACAAATTAATAACATAAATTAACACCATGAAGAGGAAAATCATACCAGGTCCTTAACAAACTGAATTTGAAGGTTCATCGTTAACTTTCCCAATAGCTTCAAGTATTGAGTAGTAGATAATGAGATCATACTCATTAGTGACTGACTTATATCCAAAAAACAAACCTAAAAGTACCAAAAGATGTTTAACTTCTTCAAGCTCGATCTTCTAACAATAACTCAGATGTCAATTTTTTTAAAATAACATGATAATATGAAAACTAGGATAAGGCTAATTGTTTTAACAAATGCTCCAACTAGGATAAGGCTAATTGTTTAATTCTTTCGACATTGCAAGAGATTGTACTAAAGTATTTACCGTTTATTCCATCTCCCCAAGATAATTTCGCTCGATCAAGATCTGACCAACAACACACGAATCGAACGTATACCTGTCCTGAGGTACTCTGGGGGCGTGAATGCCAAATTAGTACTATAGCTCTTCCCATCCCTGCTATTCTTCATGAGGCCAAAACACGACAGCCTCGGATTGCCATCCTAACAAGTGTACAAGATTAAGAACAAAATTTGCATAGGATTATACATCAATACCATTGCAAGAACAAATAAATACATCCTCACCTTATCGAAAAGTACTCTGTATGCGTTGAGATCGTGATACAGTGCACGACCGTTGTTAGCGCAGTACTCCAGCGCCTGGGCCAGGTAGAGCGCCACCCTTATCCTCATCGCCCAGCTCATCGGCTGTGCCCCTGCCAAGAAAAAAGGAACTCCACCCCCATCAGTCCACCACAACTAATCAAATCAAGAACAATTTGTTTAGTACCCAAACATCCACACTCACAGTGGAAGAGGTGCTTCGACAGGGTCTCGTACGGCATGAACTCCGCGACGAGGAGCCTCTCGTCCCTCTCGCAGCAGCAGCCGATCAGGTTGGCCAGCCGCTCGCTTCGGAGCAGGCCCACCGATCTAGCCTCCTCCTGCAACAGTAACAAATCGACGGTCAGTCAAGAATCAAGATCAAGCGGGGGGAACGAGCGGCCGGGACCGAAGAACGGGGGAGCCGACCAGGAACTGGCGGGGGTCGGGCCAGGCGTTGCGGTTGAAGCGCTTGACGGCGACGATGCGGCCGGAGTCGAGGAGCTGGCCGCGGTAGACGACGTTGGGGGCCTTCTCGCCATGCTCGGAGACGATGCAGTCCGGTGAAAGCCGTCGGTGGCGGCCCGCAGCTCGTCGAGGCTGAACTCGGAGAACGCCGGCGGGGCGTTGGGGTCGATCCTTCCGCCGCTGCTTCTGTTGCAGATGTCAACCACAAAAAATAAATAAGAGGAAGTCGGAGCGGAGCTCCGTCAATTAAAAATAAATAAAATAAAATAATAAGCGGACCGAGATCGCGATCCTCCGGCTCGAGGACGGAGGACTTGAAGCTTCCCAAGCAAACAATTCCGCTAAAGAAACAAACTTTCCATAACGAAAGTCCTAAAGTTATAAGAAAAAAACAATCACCAACTACACCAGTTCCGAAATCAATCCACTGCAATTCCCATATTCTCAACATAATCAACTAAACTTACTATTTTTACATCAAAATCAAGAAGCAGGAACATATACCAAAATCAAATCTTTCTCCCAAAAAAACAAGGAAGTTTTGGTTTTCTTTTTTACCAGGGCGTGGAAGAGGAGGATGACGAAGAGGCCGGTGGCGGAGGCGAGGCCCCCGAAGCCCTCCTCCGACTCCACTTCCTGTTCTCGACCGAGCGTCGTCCCGCTCATCGTGAGCACCGACCTCCCCGATCTTCTGAACCCGAAGCCACAACGCCTGGACGACCTCGACCCATCACATCGTTCCCGCCGCCGCCTTCCGTCGACGAGCGAAGGGTTGGGAGCTTAGGGCTTAGGGTTCGTGGAAGGAGAGGTTGGGGGCTTAGGGCTTAGAGTGAGACCTAGAGCTAGGGTTTAGAGTGAGACCTAGAGTTAGGGTTTGTGGGAGATTGAAAGGAGGAGATGGAAAATTTTAGGGTTTGGGGAGAGAGGGAAGAGGGGGAAGAAGGAGAGCAAGGAGAATGAGAGTTCTTCCGAGTAAAATCGGGGGGGATGGAATATATTACAAAAGTTTATTACAAGTTTGTCACCCTCTAAACTATTAATAACGCTTTGTTTTATAAACGTTATAAAAGCCCAGAATTAGCCCAAACCGTCATAGAAAAAGTATTTTTTTCAACTTGATAACGCTTATGTATCAGCCGTCATTAAAACTCCTTGTCGAGCGTCATTAATAGGTCTTTTTGTTGTAGTGCGTTCAACAAGGGTCTGGTTGAGCACCTCCACTTGTAACCGCTGTTGTACTTCATGAAGTTATTGGCCTGCTTTTTCTGCCAATGTCGGCTGTGGAGTCGCCTTCCGCCATGCGTGCAGAGCCGCTTTAACCCGCTTGAGTCCCTGTACCAACCAGAACTGGATATTCCCAATACCTTGCTGGCCAAGCGCGGCTCAGACCGTGTCCGAATAACCCTCCTGGAAACACCAGACGTTGTTATATCGGAACGGAGTTTTGGTTCGCCTCGTGTCAGGGAAAATCTAATCTTCAACGGACAGTGATAACTGGTCCCGACGTTGAGTCCTTCCGAAGCTACCTGTGGAAAACAATCAAACCAAAGATTATTACCCAAGGCTTGATCGAGTTGGCATGCCACCCACTTGGTAGTCGATTTATTGTTCCACGTCCACGTGTGCCCTGTTCGCTCTAGGCACCGTAAACTTGATCGCAGCACACATCCCTGGAAGTCTTGCATGGTTTGGTCGGGGACTCTCCTGCCGCCAACCTCTCGTGCGGGGAAAGTGCATCATTGAAGTCTCTGATCACCAACAAGGCCAACCTCTGTGTCTCGGCCAGCTTGCTAATGGCAGTTATGTCTTTCCACATATGTCGTCGCAATAGACGATCGTTGTGCCTATACGCAATGCTAAGAAGAAACTTCAACCCGCCTTTGTTGGTAAGATGCACTGCGATCACTTGCTCAGACATCCAGACCACCTTGCCGTCCCAATTACTCTTGTCCCAACTTAGCCAAATCCGCGCCATACTGCATAGGTGTAGATTGTTCACCTGCATCCAATTTGAAGGCGTTCTCCTATTAAGCATACAGTCTGACTTGATCTTGGTTTCTAGCAATGCGGAGATCGAGCAATGTCCCCTCCTTAGTGTCTCAGTAATCTCCTTCCACCTGCTAATCGAACACCGCCCCGGATATTCCATACAATCAGAGACATTTATCAATTGACGTCTCCCCTTGATGACTAAGGCCCTGACCTTCGGGGGAGGTCGAGTAGCCGTGTTCACATCCACTTTTGCTCTATATGGTACTTCGTCGGTAGCTTGGCATAATAGCGCCTTCCAGGCCAGGTTATCCTGGGCAAGTCCGTCCTCTTCCATCGAAGCTAGATGCATGAATCTGTTGATGTCATCCCGCGTCTCCCCCGCGTGTCTCTTGCGACTCGCCTGGCCTTGTTTGCTGCCCATTGAACGAGCTTGTTCTTTGAAGCTCCTGACACTAGCTGCTGTTCTTTTTTCTAGCCTTGAAGAGGCTGGGATAGATGGTAAGTCTCCCTCCCCTACGCAAAAAACACATAGTGCTAATTCCCCATATGAGTTACCTGTCTCGCGTTGTTCTCCTCCTTGCGTAGCTGTAATGCCCGCGGTTCGTATTACGTATTTTGGTATATGTGTACGTATTTTGACTCATATTGCATATCTTATTGCATGGTTATTTTGGCATTTCATTTGCTTGGTTCGGGTTGGTTTGCTTGGTTCGGTTTTGCATATGGACCAACCCCGCCTACCATCGCTCTTTTTCTTTATTAGCCGCCAACCCCTCTCTCTCTCTCTCCTCGTTTGCTTCTTCTTCATTACTTCTTCTTCCTCCATTAAACTCTTTCCACCTGCCAGAGAGGCTTAGGCAAGTGCATCTTGCTTCATGGAGGAACTCAAGTTTTGTTGTTCCATTTTCTTCCTCACAAGATTCTAAGACACTTTAGTACTTAGCATTTTCAATTTTCATGGCTCATTTCATGTAGATCTAAACTTGTTACAATTTAAATTTTTGGGTTTTGATCTATCCAACCCTGTTATTTTCAAGTTTTGATGGTTCCATGTTGTAGAGAATTTCTTTCTGTCCCATTTTGACCTATGGAAGTCTGGATTCTGACCCTAAATGAAGGTTTAGGGAGCTTAGAAGCCATGGATCTTCATGGTTCTTCTTCTCGGAAAAGTGGAGAAGAAGAACAGAACTTAGTCGCATGAGCTTAGCCGCATGAACTTGGCCGCATGAACTTGATTTCCCAGCCGCATGGCCTTTGCCGCATATGCATGTTTTCCCTTAGCCGTATGAACCTAATTCCCTGAGCCGCATGAGCTTTTTCCCCCGAGCCGCATATGCCCGTTCTCCCGAGCCGCATGAGTCTTTTCACCCGAGCCGCATGAGTCTTTTCACCCGAGCCGCATGAGTCTTTTCTTCCGAGCCGCATGAGCCCTTTCACCCGAGCCACATATGCCCGTTATCCCCTGACCGCATGAGCCCTTTCACCCGAGCCGTATATGCCCGTTCTCCCCTGACCGCATGCGTCCTTTTTCTCCGAGCCGCATGAGCCCTTTCTCCACGAGCCGCATGCGCCCGTTCTCCTCTGGCCGCATGCGCCCGTTCTCCCCGAGCCGCACGAGTCCTTAACCCCTGGCCCCTCTCATGCGCCCTTTTCCCCCCCCCGCGTGAGCCTGCTCCCCCTCCCGAGCCGCATGAGCCCGTCTTGCTTAGCGCATGGCTCTTTCCATAGCCGTGCACTCCTTTTACCATGTTGAGCTGTTACATTTATGCTTTTGTCTCAAGACTCTCTGTGTAACTTGGGTCCCTTGATAATATGTTTGTACCATGTAAATTCTGCACATGTTCCCTGAACACGATTGTGACCCGTCGCGGTACACTCTTGACATGATAATTCTTGATGGTGGTCCGTCGTGACGCACCCTTGACATGATAAGTAATCTTGATAAGTAAACCTGACATGATATATCTCGATATGCTGTTGCGATGGCTAGCATGACATGACAAGAATGATTGACCTGGACACCTTGGACGATTGTGTTTGTACAAATGAACCAGTATTGTCTTGCATCATGTCTAGGGCAGGGACCCCTGAGTACCACGGTCAGGGGTACCTACTGAAATTGACTAAGGCTAATAACTAGAATAATCCAGTAGTCATGAAGAGATTTCCCAGCTACAGGTAATCTCGTTATCTGGACGCGCCAGTAGATTTATAGCCTGCCGACGAGTAGGGCACATTACCAGCACACTGTCATATGTTGCACCCTTCATGAACAAGATACTCGACCTGGATAACCTGGATGGTCTGCAGGGCTTGTGGCTGTTGGAATATCTCATTGCATCTTGCTAGTAACTAGGCCTGTGATAACCCTAGTTAGTTAAAGTATCAAGCCGTACTTATTGCTTGACCATGATTGATTGGATGGAGTCTAACCCAGTCTAGTCTTGTTATGATCATGTACAAGATCGTAACATGACCTGATTGCTTGTGCTTTACTTTATCGATAAATGGTGGGAAACCAAGTTCCGTTCAGACGAAGGGTTACAACCCCGGTCCTTGTTTGGTTTAAGGGTTGTAACTTGGTTATCTGAATAGTTCTATGGTTATCTTATCGTATATCATCATGATTTTCCATATCTCCAGTCCTTTATTATATGTTATTATGTTTTATGTGCTAATTGCTGATTTTAGTTCTTAAGTGTAGCCTCCTTTGTGGCACTTGCTCTTTCTGGGGTCTGACCCAGCTGGTATTGTATGGCCAGATACCGGAGCAGTTCCAGAGGATCTACCGACCTTCCAGCCAGATGGTGACCACCAGGCGTATCCAAGGCAACGAGTGGGTTTCCCTTTTGTTCTCCCACTTTATTGTAAAAAATTCTTTTGAGACGTTTAGCCGACGAGCACGTGTTAGCTCGATTGCATTTACTTACTGTCTGCCTACGGGCTGTAACATGATTGACGAATCCTAGGGTTGATCATGTATGACTGAAACTCTTCACATTTTGTATGACTAGCTTCATGATTATCCAAATATGTAATGTTTGGGACGCCTTACTATTGTATATTTGATGCTCTAACATCTTGTAATTGCTTTTACTTGCTTGAGATTGAGACAATAGGCTTGTTCATGACCATAAGAGACTGATGGCTTATAGTTAAACCCTCATGTATCTAGACAGCCGTGACCGTATAGCGAGGTGGATTCTATTTCAATATACGTAGCTGGCTATGTATGCCCCTGCTCTCTAGTATTCTTGTTCTGGGGCGTTACAGTAGCTCCCTGCACTCCACCGTTCCCTTCAATCCGTTGCATCAGTTGCTTATTCGTTGCTGCCACTTGGTTGGCCATAGACGGGCATGCCTTTGCCACCATTTGTATTAATGGCCTATTAATGACCCCCGCCCCCTTGGTAGAGTGCTGCTGTTTGTGGCCACATTCATTAGTTCGAGGCCTACCGCTACGCTCTGGCTCATAGTTGGTTGTTCGTTGCAACTCTCTATTTCCCACCGTTGGTCTTCTTCTCCTCCCTCCCTGTCAACTCCCATCATGTCCTCCGCTGTGTATGGTTCTGATACGTCTTCGATGTTTTCTTCTTCAATTGGGTAGTTGCAGTGTTGTCTAAGGTGGCCAAAACATTTGCAGCGTCGACACGAAGGGAGTACCCACTCGTACTCTACATTTTGCGTGCATACCGTACCCGATGGGAGTTCGTATAAGAGGTGGCGTGGTAGCTCCTTCTTGGCCTCTATCTCCACGAAGATCCTTGCGTACTGTAGTCTGGATCTTGCCATCGTGGCTTCGTCTCCTTTGATTGGTTTGCCGACAAGGCTGGCAATCTTCATTAGCATGCTTGGACTCCAATATGCTATGGGGGAACCCAGGTAGCCGGATCCAGACGGGTATTGTGTGCAGCAATTCTCTCTCGCATGGGACGTCCGGGTGCCACTCCTTTAGGACAATAAGTCTGCCGTCGAAGGTCCATGGACCGCCTAGTATGATGCGGTCCATGTCCTCCTTCAAGCCAAACTTGACGATGAAGAAACCGTCCTCCCTCGCAAAGAACTCCATAGTTCCTTTCGGCCGCCAAACCCGAGCCGCGTAACCACGGATATGCCCGTAGAATGGCTTATCGCCCATGACGTATAGCACAATGGTGTTTTTCCAGTATTCCACCGTTTCTGATATCTCCGCCTCATCAAACACTGCCATTTCCTCTCCCTCCATGCTTATATATACACTAAATATATCTAGGTATATTTAGTTACTATATATATTAACAAAAAAGGTGCAAATAAACCGAAACCGAATCGATTTAATTCAATTCGGTTTAATTCGGTTTTGGACAAATTCGGTTCGGTTTCGGTTTTGCTTATTCGGTTTTCAGTCGAATTCGATTTTCGGTTATTCGGTTCGGTTGGAACTGAATTAACCGAATGCTCACCCCTACACTTATAACCAGAGGTGAGCAACGGTTCGATTTGAACCTAATCGATTTTAAGAAAATTGACCAAACAAATATTATATTTTTGAAAACCTAAAAACGAACAATTTTCATAAAAATCGAATAAAATCGAAACAAACTAAACAGTTCAATTTTTCAATCAGCTCGATTTCATAGATCAGTGGACCGACCTTCACTTAGCAAAATTTATACAAACAAAATATTACAACACATTTTCATAAAATCTTACACAAACAAAATTTTACAAAGAATAAGTTTGTACATCCAGCAAATTTTTACAACAATGGTAACAAGTCCCTGATAATAAGTTAGGTAAAGTGCATATGAACCCTCCTTAGATGTGAGAAAAATGCAATTAAAGACCCCTTGATTTGAAAAACCCAATACGTTTCAATTACGCTTAAATGGCCCCCTAATCAGACTTTTTTGTTAACCGGTGTTAAGTGAGGGTTGTGATGACCAAATTATCCCTGGATATAACTGACCATTACAGTAGTCGATTCATTTCTTCTCTTCCGTTCCCAAATCCCTCTCTCCTGTTTCCAAATCCAAACCCTAAATCTTCTCCCAAAATCTCAAAACCTAAATCTTTTCTTTCCCAAACCCTAAATCCTTTCTTTCCGACACCTAAATCCTCTTCTCTGTCCCCAAAACATAACTCTGTTCATCTCAAAACCTAGAATCCTTTCCCGATCATCTAATTTTCCATATTCCATACTGTCATTGCTTGATTTGAGTGGAGATTCTGTACAGCAAGGGTTTATTAGTGGAATTCTCGAACTGGTACATTTGAAAATCCTAGTTCTCTAAAATTGCTTAAATTTCTTACACTTTTGAGCATAGTGGTCTTGTTAAATTTCTTACACTTTTGAGCGTAGTGGTCTTGTTTTATATATAATTTGTTGTTCGTACATAGGGAATTGTCTGTTAAAAATTATGTATATTGTTGTTTGTAGTCCATTATAGGGGCATATATACAATTTGTTGTTTGTACATAAGGAATTGTCTATGATATTGTTGTTTTTATATTAAATTTGTTGTTTGTACATAGAGAATTGTCTATGATATTGTTGTTTTTATATTAAATTTGTTGTTTGTACATAAAGAATTGTATGTTTGTATATATCTATACATAGGGGATGTGATATGCTTGTACATAGGGAATTGTCTTTTGTTTGTTTTATTATATTGTTGTTTGTGTGTGTATGTGCAGAGGGATTATTCTGATGGATACAAAGTATGTTGTTCATATGTTTGTTGGGGGTAATTTTCATGATGATGACAAATATGTTGGGGGTATTGTATTAGAACTTAAAGAATGTGTGGACAGAGACAAGATGTGTTGGTTTGACCTTGACAGGTTATGTGCAGCTGCTGGGGTGCATGCTCCATGTGAAATATACTATTATGACCCTGTAGATGGAAATAAGACTCAGATATTGGGTGACAATGATATATTGAGCTTATTTGAAAAGTTTGCAAGTCCTTGTCTTATCAAGTTTTATATATTGGAGAAGCTTGTTGAGTCACTCATTGACTATGGTGAATATGTTAACATTACTGAGTCTACAACAATCAAGATGCTCTATGGTCCTCCTGCAGATGCCGATGAGATGATGTGCAGTTGGGTGATGAATTTTGGGCCAATATTGACTTGACTGGGCTTGCTCAACCTGATGAAGATGTGGAGTTAGGATCTGGGCCTCCTCAACATGTAGAGAATGAAGGACATGTGGAGAATGAAGGCCATGTGGAGAAAGAAAGAACTGTGGAGAATGAAAAACTGTGGAGAATGAAGAACTTGTGGAGAATAAAAGAACTGTGGAGAATGAAGAATCTGTGGAAGATATAGAAGCAGCTGATGTTGACTATAGTAGTTTTGTCCCCCATGAAGACATTGACCAAGACTCTGAATATGCTCCCAGTGATGAGTTGGGTAGTGTACACTCCTAAGAAGATAGTTTTGATGATGCGAATGAGGAGACTGCTCATACAGATCCTGTGGTGACTCAGAAAAGGTTGGTGAGGGATGAAATGTATCTCTTCATGTAGGGCAGAGGTTTACTTCACATGCAGAATTTAGGAGTGCATTAAGACTCCATGCCATAATGAATAAGTACAATATCAAGTGGATACACAATGAAACAAAGAGGGTCACAGATAGATGTGCAAATGATGCTAGTGAGTGGAGGATTCATGGGAGTGTTTTTGGTGCTAATGGGAATTTTGTATTAAAAAAGTATGTGTCTGACCATTCAAGAGACTGTGCTGAGGTGGACAACAATAGACAAGCTAGTGCTACATGGCTTGCAAACATATATATGCACAGGTTCAAAAATGATCCAGACTGGAAGTATGCTGGGTTTAGAACTCACATTGCAGAAGATTTGGAGATTGACTGTTCAAGACAAAAAATTGTAAGGACAAAGAAGAAGGAATTAAAGTTGATTGATGGAACCTGCCCAAGAACAATATGCCTACATCAAGGAGCATGCTGGTGATGACTACTAATTCTGGGAGTGTTGTTAGGGTTAAAGGAGAAGTAGAGGCAGATGGAAGTGCAAGCAGTTAGGACATAACTCAAAAGCATGCCCAAATTCTTTTAAGGAGAATGTGGCAGTGCCAAAAGGCAAATCAGGTAGGCCTAAGCTCTCTAAGTCAACCCTGCATGCGTGTCATGGAAATCCAACACCTCATTTTGAAGGAAATGTAGACCATAATTTTGAAAGTGTTGCAAGGGGAGAGAGTGTTACATCCAAAAGGTTAGTTCTGATACAAGATTATTTAATTATTTGTTACTCATTTTAAAATTTGGCATTTTAGTTATTTGTTACTCATCTTTTCATAGGTTGTAGACAAGTAAATGGTCTTTATCATTTTGGTGACCCATTTTTGAAAGTTGGCAATAATGAGTTGGGGTTATGCGGGTATAAGGATCTGTGTGGCAATGATGAATTGGGATGGTACTTGTTGCTATAATGCTGTACGGTGCTCTGTTTGTGAGGTTGTAAATCCCCTAAATTTTCTACGATTTTTTTATATAAAATTTGTATCGAATTTTGTTTTTCGTAATCGTACGTCGCGTACGAGTTCGCATTTTTCGTATCGGCTCGTCGAGTGCGAATATGTGCGAGGTACATATTTTTGAAAACGTTTTATAGATTTTTATATAAGGAAAAGTATATTTTTAACATGCGAGAATATTTTCAAAATATTAAAAAGGGGTCGCGCCGATATTTCAAAAACCCTGTTTTATTATTTTAAAGATTAGTTTATTGTTAGCAAATTAGAAAACTATGCTCATATAAATATTCTTTTCCCATACGAATACGTAAAATATAATTTACATATAAATTATTTTCGAAAATTAACTTTAATTATTTTGTTTATTTATAAATATAGTCTAAATGATTAAAAGTTTATTGAGAAATTCGAAATTAATTTATTAATATATATAATAATATGAAAGATAAATATGGATTATGTTGGTTTGAATATTTAAATTGTCATGGTGATTTAAAATGAGATTGGCTTAAGGATTATGAATAGTATAACTAGTGATAACATTTTTGATTTGATTTAAATTTAGAATTAAATTTATGGAGTTTACTTTAAATTGATTTAAATTAAATTGTATTATCTCTACGGATTTAATTAAAGCATAGTCCTTATCTACTAAAGAATCTCCTCGACCCTATATATATATAGGGGAGCTCCTCATTGATTTTACCATCCACCATCTCCACAAATAATTCCCGACCACATTGTGCACCATGTCTGTGTCTACCGTCTTATTCTATTCTTTATACATGTACAATATTTTCCATGTCAGACACACCCCCAATACAATCAAATGCTATCCCTAACATGTCTCCGTTCTCCTCCTTTTGTCGTCTCCGACACCGCCGCCACACTCATTGTCCCCATTGCCACCAACCCCGTTCCCGCAGAGACCCCCAACTCCCTCCAACACCACCACGCCACACGTAACAATACCACCGTCGCCGTCCCAATACTCGGCCAGTGGCCAGTCCCCGCTCCTCCGCCATCGTTGTGCCCCCATCGCAGACCCCGACTACACCCTCGTCCCCCGGACATCTCTAGCACACCACCGCTGCCAACCGCATCACCACCACAGACCCGACAACACCACCATCACCTTCACCACCACTTCCATCGACCACCTCCTCCAGCCCTCAACCCACAACCTCCCCATACACCCTGTCACTCGCGAACCCAGCACGGCCATATCCACAAACAAATCCAATATCGGCCACACCATCACCAAGGAGGGAGGAGAGGGAAAAACCTAACCTGTTAGACGAACTCCGCGCCTTCTTATCTGAGATCTGCTGTGGCCTCCCGACTCTGCCCGACCTGGGGAGCCCCTGACCCCAGCGGCGCCGTAACACCGCGCCCCGGCACCGACGCTGCCTCGCCGAAGAGATTCCGGCCCCCTCATCTCCTGAACGGCGGCCCCACCGCTGGCCTCCTCTTCAACCCCGCCGCGGCTTGGACATCCCATCTGATCTTGTCCGCCGCACCGGAGCCGTCCGCGTCCGCTCCTCGTCGGCCCCACTCCACGCCTAGTAGGGGATGGCGCCTTCGCGCCGGCGACCACCGAAGAGAACCGCCGGATGGCAGCCCCTGCTCGACAAATCCGCCTTCGCCGCGATCGACCCTCCGATCCGGAGTGTCCGCCGCCCAGAGCGCGCCTCTTCTGCACGCCGCCCCTTTGCCGTTCCCGGCCATCGGCGCCGCCTCACAGCGAGGTCCGCCCGCTCCCCATCCGTGGCCGCTGCCACCGCAGTCTCCTCGCGGAGCCCCCTTCGTAAGCCTTCACCCCTTGCTCCTCTCTTCCGCTTCTTCCTCTTATTTCCCATCTCTCTCTCTCTTGTGTTCGAATTGGGGGAAGAGAGAGTATAGCTTTTTAAGAGGTTTTATATTTATTATTATTATTTTTATTATTATTATACTGATTTTAGTTTATCATTACAATTCTGAATATCATTATTATTATTTTATTATTTTATTATTATGATTATTTTAATTTTTTATATAAATATATAGGATGATTAGTTTCCAAATTATATATGTTATTAAACTTTGCTTGTCCATAGTTCTTTTTTTGTCTAGAAGCCCCAAAATAAGTTATAGAATTTCTTGTATTATTCTAAAATATTTAATTAAATATTTCTTCTATCAAAAATTCATTTTGACAAACTTAAATTTTGGTTCTAAAATGATTCTAGATTTTCAACTTATTTACTTACAAATATTTTGGACTAGTGAAATATAGTTTCTAAATTGTTATATATATAAATTTATTTTCAAATAGTTACGTAAATTCATTTTAAAACTAATAAATTTATTTATTTTCAAAAGTAGTACATGCATTGTTTAATCTAATTTCCTTCAATTCTCATCAACCATGACTAATCCTATTATTCCTCCCTCGCCAATCCTGTCGACCCTAACTAAATTAATATTATGGATTAGATGGAACAGTCTGTGCCATTATTGGAGGCTGTCTTGCGTAGTTGTAACACCGAAGTCAAATTTTGTGCCACATTGGTCGTCGCACTGCACCAGGCGTCACTACCATGCAAGATACCTTCCAACTTTACTGCTTACATTTAGTTGCATTTTATTTTATTATGTTATTGTACATTTACTGCATCTCTTTTTCCGTTTTATTTTCTTCTTGCATGTGGACTTAGAGTTAAGGGACTACCGTCAATTTAGTGTATTTCATTAAACTTGTCACGATGTACACGTGTTGTGTGT
This sequence comes from Iris pallida, assembly GCA_029216955.1. Lineage (NCBI taxonomy): Eukaryota > Viridiplantae > Streptophyta > Magnoliopsida > Asparagales > Iridaceae > Iris > Iris pallida. The sequence continues at coordinate 24,145,249 of JANAVB010025999.1, forward strand.
GAGTTGTGAGTAATATATAGAGGTCACTTGCGCGTTGGCCGATCACCCGTGCACATGCGTAGGAATAACTGTCAATAGATGCATGTTAGAAGACTTGACAGTTATTAGGTATAAAACAGTGTTTGGAAGCGACATGTGTTGGTGTGGTTGACGATGCACGTATAGTATCATTGGGGGAGAGGACAGCTACTAGCGTAGGAGCTACATTTACTTTTGCACACATTGGTGGGCCGATAGTGACTCGTATGAGTGCTACTTTCTGCCCTGGGGCCGATAGCGACTCAGATGAGCGCTACTTACTGCCTATGGCCGATAGTGACTCGGACGAGCGCTACTTATTGCCACATTTTTTTACTCTGCTAATCCTACAGCCCCTGCGTAGAACGTTGTCCTCAAAGTGTATCACTTAACGGTTAGGGACCAGTTGTGGCGTTTTTATAGTGTTTATATTTGCAGTTATAATGGCATGTTCTTCCTGTATCTTGTTACGTCCCTCTGAGGATCTGGTGATTTCTCCAGGTGTTTTGTCATTTTTGCAGGTGCTCTATCCAAGGCCATAGTTTACAATCTACCTTTCAATGCTAGCTCTTGGACCGTCTTTCACTTCGCTCGACTCTTCCTTCGTCGCTATTATTTTCACTTTTTAGCTGGTAGTGGATTTGTCTCCGCCCAACATTTTGTACAAATGGCATTATAAGTTGATTTTATGATATAGTTATTTGTGGATGAGATTAGTTTCATGGCTTTCTACATTTCACAGCTTATGTATACATACGCAGGTTCTATATACTTCGTATGTATACAGCTGGCATGTCTACCTACTTAGTCCTGTATTTTGGGACTGGGACGTTACATGTTTTTGGTGGCCCATGCAGGTTAGTTATCACTTCGGTTACGTGGCTGTACCGATGTAAACCTGCATATAGGATTAGAGTTTAGGATCTCATCCACAAGCTTGACCCTTTCTTGCTTCAAGTTTCGAACTCTCGTTACCATCTTTGATTTGCATCCTGCTTGAACTCCTTCTACCGTAAATTCTTATTTTTTTTGTTCTTAGTGAAGCTAGAAGATGACTACACTAGTATACTCATAGGTTAAACACATGGATTACGTTGACAGTTAGTATGCATTGAGGTCTTAATTGAGTTATAAAGGCATTAGTAAACTTAAGAATTAGTTAATTCTAAGTTGGGTAGTAGAGATGGAGATAAGTTTCATTTTGATACTACTAGAGGATTGATGGATTCTATAAAGGATTGAGAAAACAAATTTGGATTTATGATTTTTGAGATTGTTAAATAGTTATGATTTATTGGGATATGAAATCAATTTGAGAATATGTTAAAGTTTAAATTATGACGCATGATTTACGATTAAGTTTAAGTTTGGATTGTAAATGCTAAAGTTTATCTCGAGATTTATTAAGAGTTAAATTATAAATTATGATTTTGTAGACGATAGAAGGAATGGAAGTTAGTTGCCAAAAAAAAAGAAGAAAAAAAAGCGAGCTTAAGGTTTTGAACTGAGTCGTACGATTTACGATTTATAAGTTATTAGATTTCGAGTTTGAAGATATGATAGTAAAATTTTGGTTTAAATATTTTGGAAATATGAAAGCCGACACTGAAGGAAAAATTTAAATTTCAAATTGTGCACTATGATTTATGATTTATAAATTTATTTAGGTTTTGAGTTTAAGGTTTCGATATTGGAAATCAAAATTGTGGTAAAAAATAACTTATTGAGTCGCAGATTTACGATTGATGAAATTATTTAAAATCTTGAGCTTAAGTTTTGGATTGAGTGTAATAGGCTAAGAGTTTATCTCGAGGTATATTTGAGAATTGGAAATTTAAAGCGATGGTTGGTTATAAAAGTTTATTGGTGATGCATTCAAGATGATAAAGGCTAATTGAAATTGATTAAAGGAATTTAAATTTTGAAAAGTTATGATCATGTTTGACATTTTTGGTATTATCTTGAGAGCTGTATTGAGGAAACTTTGAGGAACTCAAATTTATAGAATTAGAATCTATTGATAGGCAACCAAGATAGACAGAAGTATGCCATATTAAATGACATATCTCTGACCATGATAGTAGTATATACACAAGTGTTGTTAGTCATCTACCAAACTATGTGACTGTATCTCATATTGACTCACTCGACCTTCCCTCGTGACCTACTAACTTTTTGCAATTTGAATAATTTATTGATCGTTTTAACTATATTATCTAGGAAACTATCTTCTCTCTAGAACTGTGCCTCTAAATTATTTATTGGAGTCCTTAATTAATTTATTTCATGCTTCAACTTGATCTTCTTTATTTTGAGCATTAACTGTCACCTCATGAACTCTCACTTTATATTATTGATCTTTTGGTGTCCATTACCATGATTTTGATATTCGGAGTGTATATAGCTGTTACCTTCCAACAAATTTTATATGGAAGTGTCACGACCCGTTACCCAAATTGTTGGGCCGGGTCGAGTCATGTCCAGCCTGTGCTTGAGATAAAGCACAGTAAGCTGTTCTAGAAATAACAAGATAAGACTAAATGTGCTAACAGTTTAAGTGAATAAAAAGTCATAAATGCTCCAAAAACAAAAGTGTTTCTAATAGTAAAATGTCCAAGTACAAGTATGAAATGTAAAACTGGATACATGTCCAGTTACAAAACACGTAGTAATACTGACTACACTAAGTATCCCAAAGTGACTACGCAAACTAGACGAGTTTCCCCGCAGGAACATCCACGTAAGCAAAGGGTCCTCGGCAGTATCTACATAATATGAGTCGCAGAGTAACTCCTCCTCAGTAAGGACTCCTACAACGTTATCCTGTCAGGACGGGAGTAAGTACTGATTCTAGCAAACTAAATACTAAGCATGAACAAGAATGTAATAAACTGGAATTATGGCATATCATGTTTAATTGGTTTTTAGAATAATACATATAGTTTAAAAGTTTAAAACTGCAGCATGTACGTGAATCGGTCAATAGGTGAATAGGATGTACATCGGCACATATCAAGTTTTTCTGGCATGCACATACGTGCACGAACAGCATCGGTGTATCCATACACAAACGCGGGATCAGAACATACGGCAAGGTCACATATAGAATGTCACCGAGCGCGGTAAATACATACGGAGAAGGGGGTCATGTTCACGTACAATACTAATAGTTTTCCCTTAACCCGTTATTTAAACATGTGAGAGATATGAGATACTGTCTAAACATGGTAGAGACTAAAAGTAATACAACATGTAAAGTCTAACTTGCTACCCAAGGATCAGCATTTAACATGGTTGGTAAATCGCAGTTTATTGTTATAGCAGTATGTAAAGTTCGTAGAGAGTACTTGCCTCTAGCAAAGCAAAGCAAAACAAGCTGCGATGAAAAGTGCTATAGATGTCTGGTAACTCGTCACTGTAGAAATAAATACATAAACTTAGTTTTTACACTTAGCTAAAACACTAGACACTAATTGGTGAAACACGACTTATGACTGGACACCTAGCCAAAATGATGACTTTAGCATAGGAGACCAATGTGGGTGACACACTACTTTAACTAACTTTCCAGGGTCTTTACACTAGTGAGGGGTGAGGTTCAATACGACTAAAACTCAAAATAGCACAAAAAAGTTGCAAGTCGTAATTATTCAATAAATAAATCAAATGATCATTGTTAATTATAGAAATTTATTATAATTTTTTTTAGAATTTATTAACCATTACAAGTATTTATAAAAATCAGTTTTCTAAGTACACAGAAATGAGTTCGGTTTCATATGTCAAAATAGTGGCAAAACTGTAAATTAAATACTATAAAAAATTATATGAATTAGCTAAATTAACATAGTATCTAATACTATTTTTCCAGAATTTTAACAGCAATTAAAGTATTTTTAAAAATTCAAAAACAGCATTGCACACATTTGAAATTAAATTATTAATTATCTGCGTATTTTGTCCCCATGTACATAGTTTGAACCAAGTTCAAATACAGGACCCAAGGCCATGAATCAGTCCAATATGATTTGTACAGGTTGAATGTGTGAAAACACATTGGGCCCAAAAACCCATGCTAGGCTTGGACAACCCAAATGGTTGCAGTAATTTAAATATACAAAATACAATACATGATAAATACTAATATTTTAATAAGGCAAAATTATACATAATGGATATACATACAATTGTTAAAAATAAATATATATCTATAGATATATATATATATATAGAATATATTATTATATATATAATATATATATATAAGAAAAATACTTATTATAAAGTATAATATATATATATATATATATATATATATATATATATCTATATATATATATATATATATATATATATACACAATATTGTTACATATCTATAATAGTATCAATATATAATATATACACATGAAATATATACATATACATATGTACATAAATACAAATATATATAAAAATTTACTAAATATATAGAATATATATATATTATAATCTATATAATATATATATATATATATATATATAATCCTGCATAACATAAATATAATATATATATATATCTATATATATTATATACATATATATATATATATATATCTATTATATATATATATATATATATATATATATATCAGATATATATATATATATATATATACAAAAATCTATATATATATATATATATATATATATATATATATATATATATATATATATATATAAAAATATAACAAAAAAAAAAGAAAAAGAAAAAAGAAACAAAAAAACAGACAGAGGGCTCGAACTCGGCCTCTGTTTGAAGGGTGAAATCTTAGAGCCCCACCCGCTTGCCAGTGGGCCTGAGCGGGCTTGCTGTTAGGGTGGGGCTTGGGTTAAAAATAAAGAGTTCATTTAGTTAATGGTTTTAACCCGTTAAAGAAACAAACCCGACCGTTATGCTTACCGTGTCCTGACAGTTAGGGACACGGCTAATGAACACGACACAGAGTCTTGTGTCTACATCAGCACGACACGCATGAATTGATTCGGCCGTGTCCAAGCTTACCCATAGATTGCCCGTGTCCTGGCGAGTCATCCACGTGAATTCGAGACACAAATACGACACAGAGATAGCACTGACACGATGTGTCCGAAGTCGGGTTGCTGTTGGGGTGGCGACTGGACGGAGGAGACGTGTGGTCGGGGCGCTCGGGTGGCGCTGCAGTCGTCTCGTCGAGGCGAATCGAATGGCAGGGGTTGGGGGCGGTGGCGACTGCTGTGGAGTTGGCGATAGGGTGTCGTCGGAACTAGGGTTCAGGCGAGTTAAAGTGGGAAAGACGGGGGCTGTGGTCGGCTGTGAGGGGTCGAGGAGAGTGGTGGCTGGGCTGAGGGGAGTGAGGGGTATTTATAGGTAGGTTAAGGCGGTACTAGGTCGGTCGGGCGGCCGGAAATGACGGGGGCAGGCACGCTGGCAGTCGTCGGTCAGTCTTGGTGGGTAGATTAGGATTTTACAGGACCCTAGACTTTAGGTAATTACAGATAGGTCCCAAGTTACTGAATACAATTAGAATTTGCATTCCCCAATTAAAAATAATTATTTTTTACAAACTGTTATTGTACAATTCTAATAATTACAAAACCATATTAAAATAATTCTAATTATTACAAATAATATTAAATATTTTTAGAAAATTGCAAATTGATATTTTTGCATTTAAAACTCATTTAAAAATCATTTAAAAATTCTAAAAAAATCCTAAAAATCCTAATAATTATTTAAGGCTAAATATGACATTAAAAATTAATTAACATTAATTAAATTTTGAAAAACAGGGGCTTACAAGTCTTCCCTCCTTGAAAATTTTGTCCTCGAAATTCACAAGGATTGAAGACCCTACAATATTCTAACATAGCAAGCAATGCAACAAAATGACTAAGGCTGCGATCGAAACTAACCTCTAAGGTATCAAGCGGGAACGGGTGGTTCCCTCGCAGCGGTTGGATCGAACAGGTAAGGGTATCTCTCCCTCATGTCCGACTCCCTCTCCCAAGTAGATTCACCCGGAGAGTGACGGCTCCAAGCTACTCGTACTAAAGGTATAACCTTGTTCCTCAGCCTCTTCTCCCTCCTGTCTAATATCTCCACTGGCTGCTCAGAAACTGTAAGGCTCGGTCCGACCTCCAACTCTGTATGATCTAGCACATGACTGGGGTATGGAACATATCTCCTCAGCTGAGATACGTGAAAAACATCGTGAACTCCTGCTAGGTTGGGTGGAAGTGCAACCCTGTAAGCTACCTCTCCGATCCTACCAAGTATCTCGAACGGCCCCAATGTATCTGGGGCTCAGCTTCCCTCCTCGTCCGAACCGGATCGTCCCTCTAGTAGGTGATATCTTCACTAGCACCATATCACCGTCTGCGAACTCCATCGGTCTGCGACTAGTATCAGCTCAGTGTTTCTGCCTGTCCTGAGCTACTCTGAGCCTGTCTCTGATCATCCCGACTTTCTCTACTGCATCCGTGATCATCTCTGTCACGACCCGCACCCGCTTTTTCGGATATGAGACGTGTCCAAGCCAGCCTACGCCTCAGAGTCGGCGGTAGAAACGCTGTCAAGCCCGCAAGAATAAATGCTCTAGAAATAACATTTGATGCTCATTCACAATTCTATATTTATTACAACATTTATAATTAAAGAAAATATAAGATCTTACAATTAATGAAATTGATACAATTGATATCTATTTCGAGGTTGTCCTCAGCATACCCAAGTCTTTCCAGTGTTAAGAGTGATCGCGGCTAAACCTGAAAAATATTGGTTTTCAGTCAGGAATGGAACAAGTACACAAACCGACGATAAAACGAAAACATAATAGAATTAATAAGACATGAAAATAGCATATAGAATATGAAAGCTAGTAAGAAAACTGATGACATAGCACGATAGAGAAGTAAACAAGGAAAAACTAATAAAAGACATCTATCTAGGTGGTGTGAAATATCTGTTTCGACATGTGAACGGTTAGGGGGTAAATCCGGCTCACTGCACGTGTCGTGTGCAGCTGCTATCATACAATAATAGACATTTTGGGAATATTTCTGTGTAGTCCACATGTTTACTAAGATATTTCTCCTTCCGACAACTCCGTGTGACGAGCGTGTCAACAAGCAGCAAGATATATGTATAGACATGAAATGAAAAGACTACTATGAATCGGAAAGCAATCAGAAAGTGCACTTGCCTGAGGTCCTTAGCTGGAGAAACCAATAACACTATACCACTCAATGAGCCACAATCAGTCAATACATGTAGAAGTCTCTGGATGCTGAAATAAACATTACCAACGTTCTCAGAATAGTCAAATTAGCTAGGATTGCCTGTCCTTAAGTCTAATTCTGGACACAGGAGCAAAACGGTAATTTTGGACAAAAACGATGTCCGTCGTTGGACCCGCTTTGCACCGAAATGTGTGCCAGAGTCAACGGTCTCTAAAGTTGTCAAACTACATGTCTACGGATCTAGTTTTCTGATACGAACCCAACGTATGTCCAGAGTTGGATTCCGGCGGGCCGTGCACAAAATCGTCCGTTAAGTGGGACCGTAGGGCCGGTAAAACGATAATTTTATGAACGGTCTCAGAATCAGACCAAACTTGGCATACAGGACCAAAAAAATGATACGGTCCTGCTGGCGCAAGTTTCGTCTCGATCTGACGAGCGTGCACAAAGTAATTAGAGATTTTGCAAAGTGCACGATACGAAAAATTTCGACGGATACGCATTAAATTCGTCGCGCACACGCGACCAATTTGAATTCCGTCAAAGCCCACACGACCACGAAGCTGTTACGCAGCTTTCGATCCTTTCAGTTCGCGACCACGTTGTCCGGATTGGCGGGACGCACGTCGTGTGGATGAATTTCTAAGTTTTTAAAACAGGTTTTTGGGAAACTTTGGGATTCGATTTCTCGACGTGTAGTCGATGATTTTCGAATCCACAAGAAGGAATGTGAAGCCCTATATGTTGTTAATAAACGCCTTCAGGTGGATTTCGAATTCGATCACTGGTTTGCAATAATTCGAGACTCGAACTGGGGACTTTGGGACAGTCTCTAAACTCAGAATATCGAGATTTTTCTCGATATTGGGACTCGGTTCTCTTCGTGCACGGCACGAGTAAAAAGAAACTATGTAAAGGAATTTAAGGAGGGTAGGATTGTGTTCGAACCTGTACAGGTGGATCGAAAAATCGTCCAGCGACGATGGAGAAATATCGTCGCAAAAACAGCCCCATGCATGGCTGTTACTGCTGATCCTTCCGCGCTGCTGTGCGCGGCCGACGGCCCTGGCCGGCCGGCGGTGGCCGCGCGCGGCACGTGCGCGCGTAGGCGGTAGTGGCACGCGCGCCCAGGCGACGGGGACGGGGTTGGCGGCGTGGGGATAGGGTTTCGAGAGTTGCGATCGAACTCTCCCTCTCTCTGCTCATATATATATCGACTGATAAATGTTTCACTCCTCATTCAAACAGAGGAGCGGGCCAGCTGGGTTGGGTCTAGGGGTGTTTGGGCTCGGGTTGTAGGGGCATGGCCGGGCTGCTACTTCTATTCCCTTTTTGTTTACAACTAATATATATATACATGTATATATACGTATTCATATATATATACAAATACGTATACACAATTACGTATATATATAATCTATTTATACACAAATACGTATATATATATGATCTATTTATATATATAATTTATTTATACACAAATACGTATATATATAATCTATTTATATATATATATACACATATATATCTCTATATATATACACGCACAAATACATATACATATTTATATTTATATATATGCACGTATACGCATATAATATTTATATACATATATGTATACCTGCACACATATACAATATATATATATATATATATATATATATATATATATATATATATATATATATATATATATATAATATATATATATATATATATACACACTCGTACACATTAAGATATATTTATATATACATACCTATATATATATACATCACGTATATACCTCAATAAATTATAACATTTATTTATAAGCCTATATAATCAATTATTTATATATATATATATATATATATATATATATATATATATATATATATATATATATATATATATATATATATATATATATATATATATTTACATCTATACATATGTACGTATATCTGTATATACGTGCCATATACGCCTATATATATTTATAATAAACTAAATCACCATTTAAATAAAATAAATAAAATAAAATATTTCAAAATTCTGGGAAGGGGAGCTACAATCTCTGGCCCAAGCATAACTCTGTCTCCAACATCATCCCAAAAGAGCGGTGTGCGGCATCGTCGTCCATATAGTACCTCGAAAGGAGACATACCGATACTGGCTTGGTAGCTGTTGTTGTATGAAAACTTTACCAAGTGCAGATGGCTCTCCCATGATCCTCCGAAGTCCAGCACGCAGGTCCTCAGCATATCCTCCAGTGTCTGTATCGTCCTCTCGGACTGCCCATCTGTCTGCGGGTGGTACGTCGTACTGAACTTGAGCCTACTGCCCAACTCTTCTGCAAGCTCCTCCAGTAGTGGGATGTGAATCTGCTGTCTCTGTTCGACACGATGCTCACTGGCACTCCATGTAGGCAAACTATCTGCTGCATGTATAGCTCTGCCAACTTCTCGGTAGAAAGCCCCACCTTGAAGGGTATGAAGTACGCACACTTTGTCAGCCTGTCCACGATGATCCAAATGGCATCATTCCCTCCTTGGGAACGAGGAAGCTCGGAGACGAAGTCCATCGTAATATGTTCCCACTTCCACTCGAGAATGGGTAACGACTGCAACAAACCAGCTGACCTCTGGCGCTCCGCCTTGACCTGCTAGCAAACTAGGCATCTCTAGATGAAACGTGATACATCCCTCTTCATCCCGTACCACCAAAGATGTTCCCGCAAGTCACGGTACATCTTGTTAGCACCAGGGTGCATAGAATATCTCGATCGGTGTGCCTCCTGTAAGACTGCCTCTACCAGCTCTCCCTTCGGCACGCACAATCGGCTGCCATGCCTCAAGGATCCATCCTCTGCTATAGTGAAGTCATCCAGCAATCCAGCTAAAGCCTGGGCTCGAAGTCTGCGAAGGCTCTCATCTGTAGACTGTGCCTCCCGGATCTGCTCCATTAAACCTGACTGAATGTCAAGCGCCATCATCTGTATCACTGATCCTGGTCGAACTAGCTCGATACCGAGCTTCTCCAGATCTTCCCACAAATGTCGATCTATTATCAGATACCATGCCATCGGATGCCTGCTCAGCGCATCCGCCACCACATTTGCCTTTTCGGGGTGATACTGTAAATCGATGTCAAAGTCTTTCATCAACTCCAACCATCGTCTTTGCCTCATGTTCAGCTCTTTCTGCGTGAACACATACTTCAAGCTTTTGTGGTCAGTAAAGATTTCCACACGCTCTCCGTATAAGTAATATTTCCATAACTTGAGTGCAAAGATCACCGCAGTTAACTCTAGGTCATGGGTAGGATAATTCTGCTCATGAGTCCGTAATTGCCTAGATGCATAAGCAATCACTTTCCCATGCTGCTGTAGGACACATCCTAGCCCCTTCCCTGAAGCATCGCTGTATATGGTGAAACCTCCAGAACCTGAAGGTAAAGTCAGAACTGGAGCGGTCGTCAGCCTCCTCTTTAGTTCCTCAAATGTTGTCTGGCAGTCCTCTGACCAGATGTACTCTGCGTCCTTCTGCGTCAGCTTTGTCATGGGTTCAGCTATCCTAGCAAAGTCCTGGACAAACTTTCTATAATCGCCTACTAAACCCAGAAAGCTCCTGATCTCTGAAACTGACGTCGGAGCCTTCCATGTCTCAACTGCAGCAATCTTCCTGGGATCCACCGAGATTCCATCTCCAGTGACCACATGGCCGAGAAACTCCACTCGGTCTAAAAAGAACTCGCACTTCGGCAATTTGGCAAACAATCTCTCCTGCCTCCGAATCTCCAAAACTATCCGCAAGTGCTCTGCATGCTCCTCCGGCATCTTCGAGTATATCAGGATGTCGTCGATAAACACTACGACGAACTTATCCAGATACTGGTGAAATGTCTTATTCATCAAATTCATAAAGACAGCTGACGCATTTGTGAGACCAAATGGCATCACCAGAAACTCGTACTTGCCCGTACTTCGTGTTGAATGCCGTCTTCTGGATGTTTGCTGCCCTGACCTTCACCTGGTGGTACCCGGATCTCAAGTCTATCCTGGAAACACCTTCGCCCCACTCAACTGGTCGAACAAATCATCTATCCTGGGCAGAGGATAGTTGTTCTTGATGGTGATGGCATTCAAGGCCCGGTAGTCAATACACAACCGGACTGTACCATCCTTCTTAGGCACAAAGAGCACTGGCGCTCCCCATGGAGAAGCACTGGATCGAATGAAACCCTTTTTCAACAGGTCATCAATCTGCTCTTTCATCTCTACGGCCTCCTTGGGATTCACTCTATAGCAAGCCCGGGATACTGGTGATGAATCCGGCACTAAATCTATGGTGAACTCCACATCTCTGTCAGGCAGAAGCCCTGGAAGATCCTCTGGGAACACATCCATAAACTCCCTAATGATAGGATGTGGCGGTGCTACGTCCCCAACTGTTGCACAACAGTTCGGCTCTAGGCTGATCTCCGGCCCTGTCCTCCTGACACTGAATGGTGTTGTGCCTGGGGGACTGAACAAAATACTACCCTCATGACAATCTATAGATGTATGGGCATAGCTAAGCCAGTCCATCCCCAATATGGTATCATAACCGGGGAGTGGCATCACAAAGAATCGTCCCCTGAACTCTCTCCCGGCTATAAAAATAGAACATCTATAGATAGCTCTAATAGGCACTGGTCCTCCTTCCGTCATCACTCTACTAATCTCCGCAGTAGGTGTAGCTACTAGATGGTGTTTATGCACAAACTCTAATGATAGGAAGTTATGAGATGCACCAGAATCAAACAAGCATAGAGCTAAAAAAGTATGCAAATAAACATGACCTGTGATGACGTCAGCTAAGTAATCTGGCTCCGAAACCTGCTCCGGCTCCGGCTCGAGAGCTAGACTATAAACCTTCCCCTGAGGTCCCTTCTGCTGCTGTAGATGCTGCCCAAACCTCTGCTGCTGAGTCGGAAGCGACCCTCTAGTCTTCGCTACTAGGCAGTCTCGAAGCTGTTGGGTGGCAGACCCACAAGCTAAATACTGACCCCACCTCTTCCTACAGACGAAAGAGTCGTGGCCTACCCCTTGCAGAAAGTACACAAGGTTCCCTTCTGCTGCTGCCGGGGGTCCCGGGGCTCTAACTGGCGGGGTCTGATGATGTGGTATAGGGGGACGGTATGTCTGCTGGTGCGGCGTCGGTGCTCTCTGCTGGAAAGCCTGACGCTTGGACGGTCCCTCGAGGTGTACAGAAGCCGGCCTCTTGTATGACAGAAGACGCTCCTCGATGCTCCAGGCCAACTCTAGGCTCTGGTAGTAGTCAGTCGTACCGTTCGCCACTATAAGAATGCCGATGTCTGAAACTAGACCATGGCAAAACCTACGGGTCATCTCCTCTGGATCTGCAACCAGACTAGGAGCGAAACGGCTCAGGCGACTAAACTCTGCCGCATACTCATCAACAGAACGGTTCTCCTGCTGGATGTTCTGGAATCGTAGCCCCATAGCTACTCTAGCGGTGGTCGAGAAGAATTTCTTCTTGAACTGGGTCTTGAACTGATCCCAAGTGGCCCTCCCTCTCGCAAGTAACGGCTCATTTCGGAACCAAACTCCTGCCAAGTCTATCAGCAGAAATCCCGCTGCCTCGACCTGGAGGTCATCCGACATCCTAACTCCAAGGAGCTTCCTCTCTACCGAGTCTAGCCAGTCATCTGCTACTACAATGCCCTCAGTCCCTGAGAACTCCTTGGGGTTCAGACCCATGAAGTCCTTGATCGTTCCCGCTCTCTGCCTTGGCTCTACGGGTGGTGGGACCACGGTACGTTCCTCAGAATGCTCCATGCTCTGGTGGAGTAGGGTGGTCTGCTCCTGATGGGTTGTTAGGAACCCCTGGATTAGAGTGAGCAGTTGGTTCCCGTCGAGTGTGACGGAAGCCTGGGCAGGTATAGTGATAGGGGGTGGTGGAAGTATCGGGTCCTGCTGGGACTGCGATGTGGAAGGTGGTGGAGGCATCTGGGTTTGTGGATTTGTGGAGTGAAGGAATATGGTAGGTGGAGGTGTATCAGTCAACTGGTCAGCTGACTGGATATGGAGTGCGCCATTCTCAGGTGTGACATACTGGGATGAACGAGAAAGCACCATCTAATTACAATAAAAAGGACTTATAAGGACTCTTTTAAAGTAAGCAATCATAGATAAGGAAATCTAATTATAATAGCAAGCATGTGATATTTTTCTATGTTGTAATCCTAGCATTCCTCTAGGTGTTCTAAGCGTCATTCCTAATGTTGTCTAATTACCTTAAGTTCCTAATTGCAGGCATGCTTGGTACAATAACGTAACTAAACAATTTAGTCTCGACCTGCATGGGCCACCACTAAAAACATGTCACGACCCGTTACCCAAATTGCTGGGCCGGGCCGAGTCATGTCCAGCCTGTGCTTGAGATAAAGCACAGTAAGCTGTTCTAGAAATAACAAGATAAGACTAAATGTGCTAACAGTTCTATAAGTGAATAAAAGTCATAAATGCTCCAAACACAAAAGTCGTCTCATAATAGTAAAATGTCCAAGTACAAGTCTGAAATGTAAAACTGGATACATGTCCAGTTACAAAACACGTAGTCTAATACATGACTACACTAAGTATCCCAAGTGACTACGCAAACTAGGCAAGTTTTTCCGCAGGAACATCCTCGTAAAGCAAAGCCGGGTCCTCGACAGTATCTCCATAATATGAGTCGCAGAGTAACTCCTCCTCAGTAAGGACACCTACAACGTTATCCTGTCAGGACGGGAGCAAGTACTGATTCTAGCAAACTAAATATACTAAGCATGAACAAGAATGTAATAAATTGGAATCATGGCATATCATGGTTTAATTGGTTTTTAGAAATGACAACATATAGTTTAAAAGTTTAAAACTGTAGCATGTACGTGAATCGGTCAATAGGTGAATAGGATGTACATCGGCACATATCAAGTTTCTCTGGCATACACATACGTGCACGAACGGCATCGGTGTATATCCATACACAAACGCGGGATCAGAACATACGGCAAGGTCACATATAGAATGTCACCGAGCGCGGTAAATACATACGGAGAAGGGGGTCATGTTCACGTACAATACTAACAGTTTTCCCTTAACTCGTTATTTAAATATGTGAGAGATATGAGATACTGTCTAAACATGGTAGAGACTAAAAGTAATACAACATGTAAAGTTCTAACTTGCTACCCCAAGGATCAGCATTTAACATGGTTGGTAAATCGCAGTTTATTGTTATAGCAGTATATAAAGTTCGTAGAAAGTACTTACCTCTAGCAAAGCAAAGCAGAACAAGATATGATAAAAGTGCTATAGATGTCTGGTAACTCGTCACTGTAGAAATAAATACATAAACTTAGTTTTTACACTAAGCTAAAATACTAAGACACTAATTGGTGAAACACGACTTGTGACTGGGCACCTAGCCAAAATGATGACTTTAGCATAGGAGACCAATGTGGGGTGACACACTACTTTAACTAACTTTCCAGGGTCTTTACACTAGTGAGGGGTGAGGTTCAATACGGCTAAAACTCAAAATAGCACAAAAAGTTGCAAGTCGTAATTATTCAATAAATAAATCAAATGATCATTGTTAATTATAGAAATTTATTATAATTTTTCTAGAATTTATTAACCAGTACAAGTATTTTACAAAAATCAGTTTTCCAAAGTACACAGAAAATAAGTTCTGGTTTCATATGTCAAAATAGTGGCAAAACTGTAAATTAAATACTGTAAAAATTATACTAAATTAGCTAAATTAAAATAGTATTTAAATAATATTTTTCTAGAATTTTAACAGCAATTAAAGTATTTTTAGAAATTTAAAAACAGCATTGCACACAATTTAAAATTAAATAATTAATTATCTGCGTATTTTGTCCATGTACATAGTTTGAACCAAAGTTCAAATACAGGATCCAAGGCCATGAATCAAGTCTAATATGACTTGTACAGGTCTTGAATGTGTGAAAACACATTTGGGCCCAAAAACCCATGCTAGGCTTGGACACCAATGGTTGCAGTAATTTAAATATACAAAAATACAAATACATGATAAATACTAATATTTTAATAAGGCAAAATTATACATAATGGATACATACATACATATGTTAAAAATACATATATATATATATATATATATATATATATATATATATATATATATATATATATATATATATATATATATATATATAAGAAAATACTTAATTATAAAGTATATATATATATATAAGAAATACATATATAAGAAAATACTTAATTATAAAGTATATATATATATATATATATATATATATATATATATATATATATATATATATATATATATATATATATATATATATAGATATATATATATTATATATATACACAAATATTGTATACATATCTATAATAGTATATATATAATAATATATATACACATGAAAATATATACATATATACATATATGTACATAAATACAATATATATATAAAAATTTACTAAATATAAAATATATATATATAAAATACTGCATATACACAGTATATACATATATATATACAAATACATATATATATAAATATATATATATATATATTAAAATATATATATATATATATATATATATATATATATATATATATATATAATATAACAAAAGAAAAGAAAAAGAAAAAGAAAAAGAAACAAAAAAAACAGACAGAGGCTCGAATTCGGCCCTCTGTTTGAAGGGTAAAATCTTAGAGCCCAACCCGCTGGCCAGTGGGCCTGAGCGAGCTTGCTGTTAGGGTGGGGCTTGGGTTAAAAATAAAGAGTTCATTTAGTTAATGGTTTTTAACCCGTTAAAGAAACAAATCCGACCCGTTATGCTATACCGTGTCCTGACAGTTAGGGACACGGCTAATGAAACACGACACAGAGTCTTGTGTCTACACTCAGCACGACATGCACGAATTAATTCGGCCGTGTCCAAGCTTACCCATAGATTGCCCGTGTCCTGGCGAGTCATCCACGTGAATTCGAGACACAAATACGATACAGAGATAGCACTGACACGTACGTATCCGAAGTCGGGTTGCTGTCGGAGTGGCGACTGGGCGGAGGAGACGTCGTGGTCGGGGCGCTCGGGTGGCGCTGCGGTCGTCTCGTCGAGGCGAACCGAATGGCGGTGGTTGGGGGCGGTGGCGACTGCTGTGGAGTTGTCGGTGGGGTGTCGTCGGAACTATGGTTCAGGCGAGTTAAAGTGGGGAAGACGGGGGCTGTGGTCGGCTGTGTGGGGTCGGGGAGAGTGGTGGCTGGGCTGAGGGAAGTGAGGGGGGTATTTATAGGTAGGTTAAGGCGGTCCTAGGTCGGTCGGGCGGCCGGAAATGGCGGGGGCAGGCCGCGCTGACGGTCGTCAGTCAGTCGGGGTGGGTAGATTAGGATTTTACAGGAAACCCCCTAGACTTTAGGTAATTACAGATAGGTCCCAATAGTTACTTAATGCAAATTAGAATTTGCATTCCCCAATTAAAAATAATTCATTTTTACAAACTGATATTGTAACAATTCTAATAATTATAAAACCATATTAAACAATTCTAATTATTACAAAATGATATTAAAATATTTTTAGAAAATTGCAAATTGATATTTTTGTATATAAAACTCATTTAAAAATTATTTAAAAATTCTAAAAAAAATCCTAAAATTCCTAATAATTATTTTAAGGCTAAATATGACATTAAAATTAATTAACATTAATTAAATAAATTTTGAAAAACAGGAGCTTACAGCAAGACCTAGACAAGCCCACCTTCATATAGGTGCATCATGTCCTACTAAAACACGTCCCTTTTTACACTATTTTTCATGATACGACTTTCAGTTCATAAAGACTAAACTATAACCTTTACCGTGAAACCAATATACTTTCTAACCACAGATAAGACTCAACCTCGACTTAAAGCTTTCGACCCGATATATATGATGATGATCCACTTAATTTCTTAAATGCTTAACTTTGTGCTTTATCTTGATTGCTTGACCCATTGTCCCATCACACTACTAGTTTGACTCTTGTAAGTTGGGTAGAATACCTCATGACCTAACAAACCCTTTGTTTTTGTGACCCATATTGATAAGTTTACTTAGACTATAGAATTCAGAGGACCCTAACTTATCTAGCCAACCAAGCTATATATAAGAAAACACTAGGACGACTGCTGGGCCCAAACATCGGGCAAGACATAGATTTTAAAGGATCTTGGACCATTTATCCCCTTCATCATTACCCCCTACTTATATTTGACTATCTTATGCTGCTAATTTAGCATCAGTTTTGCAAGCTTATTTCTTTACCAAGCTTGATCATGACATGTTTTTTTGGGTGTGCACCCACTAACACATTCTCTAATCAGAACCGGTGTATGGTAGTCTAATCAACCTATTGTAATTTGGCTCGCTTTTCATATATTTTTCTACGTGGATGCAGACATAGTCTCTAGAATCCCATCCACGACTGCCTTGGCAATTCTTTTGAAATTTTTCAATCGCATTTGAACCACTTATTCGTATTCGATAATATCTCCTTCGAACTCTTTATTATTTCGTCTTTCGCCTATTTAGAAAGACAAACACTCATACTTGATATCCCCTTAGCTGCCCACCAACTATTGCCAAGTTAGTTAGCCACCAATGTGACTATATCCCCGTCCTAACTTCCCTTTTTCCTCGACCATAAATTCATTATCTCGACCTTCTTGAAACTTGAAAACGAATCAAATCTAAACCTAGACGACTATATTCTCTCAAGGAGCCATATCTCCCAAGTCCCTTATTATTTTCTAATTTGTGTTATCATGATTTTATTTCCTTAACTAGCGACCTACATTCAATTCCATGTTCATGATTAATTTTTTTTCGAGATATCGAAATCACGGTGCATGTTTGTATTGAACGTCATTTCCTTTCCTTGCCCAATGAGTTGTCATACTTCCTTATCGATTAAACTCTTGTACCTTATATATTCTTAAATTTTGAGGATGAAATTCTTATAAGTTGGGTAGGATGTAAATCTCCTAAATTTTCTACGATTTTTTTCCAGTTATTTAATTTCCTTCTTTTATATGGAAGTTAAGAGACTACCACCAATGTAGTGCATCTCATTAACTTGTCACGATTGTACACGAGTTGTGTGTGAGTTGTGAGTAATATATAGAGGTCACTTGCGTGTTGGCTGATTTCTCGTGCGCATGCGTAGGAATAACTGTCAATAGATGTATGTTAGAAGACTTGACAGTTATTAGCCATAAAATAGTGTTGTGGAAGCGACACGTGTTGGTGTGTCGTGGTTACGACGCATGTATAGTATCATGGGGAGGGAGAGGACAGCTATTAGCGTAGGGGCTACATTTATTTTACACACATTTTGGGCCGATAGTGACTCGGATGAGCGCTACTTACTGCCCCAGGCCGATAGTGTCTCGTATGAGTGCTACTTACTGCCACTCTTTATTTACTCTGCTGATCCTACAGCCCCTGCGTAGAACGTTGTCCTCAAAGTGCATATCACTTAGACAGTTAGGGACCCAGTTGTGTTGTAGTCTTATAATGTTATATTTGCAGTTATACATGGCATGTTCTTCATGTATCTTGTTACGTTCCTCTGAGGACCTGGTGATTTCTCCAGGTGTGTTTTCTTTTGTAATTTTCGCATATGCTCTAGCCAATGCCATAGTTTACAAATCTACCATTCGCGATGCTAGCTCTTGGATCGTCTTTCGCTTCGCTCGACTCTTCCTTCGTTGCTATGTATTTCTCACTTTTAGTTGGTAGTGGATTTGTCTTCCGCCCAACATTTTGTACAAATGACATTTATAAGTTAATTTTATAATATATTTATTTGTGGATGAGATTAGTTTCATGGTTACTATATTTTACAGCTTATGTGTACATATGAGGTTTCCATACATTGGTGTATACTTCGTATGTAGGCAGCTGGCATGTCTAAGTATTTAATTCCAAGTATTTTGGGACTAGGGCATTACAGAGGTGCAACTGATGAATTTTGTCATGTTATATGTTGCTGTATAGCTCTTGGGGTGCTCTATTGTGGGGAGCACCTGATGTATTTTGTGATGTTACCTAAATCCTTTACTTACTAACTCTTCTGAGCTACTGTCCCTATGGAATTTTGTCATGCTACATGTTGATGTATAGCTACAAGTTCCTAATTCTTCTTCATTTCATCATCTTATTTCTTTATAATTTTTACTTCTTCATTTCATCAATTCCAAATCTACTTCTTTATTTTTCTGCAGTATACAAGCATGTGGAAGCAAATTGTGGATGATAGGTTGCTGCTGGCATGTGGAAGCAAATTTTTGGCTTTTGGAAAATTTTGTAAAGTTTATGTTGGGTGTGAAGTATGTGCAGTTTATATTTTGGATGAAGATTGTTGTTGAACAAATGGATGTGTTCATATTTGGAGAAGTATACAAGCCTATTATACTGCTGATGTGAAGCTTGTTGTTGAACAAATGCAATCTAATGTTAGCCCAATGATCTAACTATGCTTTTAATTGTGGTTATTCGATTAAGTTTAACATTATGATATCACTAATATTTATGCTATCTCTATAGCATTGATACTTAAACTTTGCATAGTCCTAATGTGCTTCATCATATCATACTTGCTACATGTATATTGCTTTGTTCGTCTAATATGTATTTGCAAAAAAATAATTAACAAGATCAAATATAGACATATGCAATGAAGAAATCATGGTGGGCCAAAAAACGATGGTATTCCATAAAGATTTCTCTGAACCGCCCGACGACATTTTCGGAGCCACCGGGTTTCGCTGCCCTGTCAGCGAACAGAGGTCGAGGGGGGCAAGCGCCCCCCCGTCGGGGGTTCATGGGCGAAGCCCCCGAAAGGTATTCAGTTTTCACAAACTGAGTATCTTTGAACTGTTGCCGCTAAGAGAAATAGCCAAGTACCTATCAAAAAAAGAAGCCAAGCCATGCCATCATCATTTCAAGACTCTGAAGAAGCCTGCATCTGCCTAAGTATATCTAGAGTCTGTAATGAGTCTTAGAAATATTTGTAAACACAAGAAATGAATGGCAAAATCGAAAGCTATGGTAGAAAATAACCCAGGACAATCTTTGGAATCTTGACGGATGATCCGATGGATCTCCGCGGAAATTCGGATCCGAATAGACTCACAGAATACCTTCTATGATTGTTCGGATTATCCAACGAAAACTCGTAAAATTTCGATGAATTTTTCATCATGTTACCGTTTGTATTCCAACGGTCGGAATTTTGTCGATGATTGATCCCAACGGCTATATTTATAGCCGTTAGACTGTGCAGGCGGATAATCCGGCAGAATTTTGCAGAAATCCTGCAGATTATCCGTCAACCTGATGAAAGTTGCATTAATTGCTCTTTCCAATGCTTTGGTTATAAATAGCCTTGAACCCCTTCATTCAAGATTGATGCGTTGAGCTTAAAAATTTCTAAACCACCAAAGCTTATCCAAAAATAACTCTACAAAGTTTTTATTTGCCATCCACAAACTGTGTTAGAGTTATTGAGTTAAAAAGTGAGATCTTCATCTTGTTGTATAAGGAGATCAAAACCTATTATGAAAGGTTGAAGTTTGAGAGTCTTCGGATCCAAACTCTCGGTTGAAGTTGGAGAGTCTTCGGATCCAAACTCTCGATTGAAGTCGGAGAGGCCTTCGGACTAAAAACATTATCTATTTGTCCTCTAAAACTAGTTTGACAAATTTATGTAAATTGATCGTGTTTTTCAAAAGAGGTTTGTGATTCCTTACTTTAATATATTTCCATACAAGTCATTAGTAAGTGTCTCTTAAATTTCTCTCATTTTGAGTCATGACCTTGTCATATTAGCATTTCCATCTCATTTGTGTCTATTGAGAATTCTTTTAAAATGAGATCGACTCTTTCCCATATGTGTTTTTTTTGGATTTATGAGATCTTATTATAAATATGGATTTTGGTTTCTCTCTTGATGAGATTTATTGTTGGATCATATTTATTCATTTGTTTACTTTATGAATGATCCTAATTGTTGAGTAGTCCCATATTATCTAATTATGTGGTTATCAAGTTAATTCATTACTCTACTTTGACTATTCATGGGTTATCACATATGCCCTTTGCTATGTGAACTTCATTGGTTTCTCATTTAGTATTAGCAAGATTGGGACATTACCCGTTGATGGGTACATATGTGGTAAAACATACATAGTCCATGCAAAGCAATAAATTGATTGATCATTTCTTAATTAGATAATCATGGACATGTTATTTGAGTTTTTTTTTAGCTATATTTTGACTTTCATCATGACTGAATTAATTGACTTTATTCCTTTTCATGATGATATTTTTTTCCTCAAAAGCTAAATACATTGATCTATCATATTTATGTATGAGATCCTTCTATATAGATTAATGTATGCCATATTTTGATTATGCGTGCTTAATTGGAATATTCTTCTGATTCTTCATCTTTAGCGGCTATTAATTGGATATCTCTTCTTGACTAAAGATGATATTATTCGTCTTTTGACGATATTGTAGCCTTATATGCATTGAGCAAAGGGAAAAAAATCTATAGTTGATTTACCCACAAATCCTTTAGTTATATATTTTATGCTACAAGTGCTTTGGAACTAGACACATATTTTGAGGGGGGAGTAAATTAATTGATTCAATTCATTTATACCCTGTAATATGTCGTATACCTAGTTCATCATGGACCCATATTATCTTCAATTTCATATCCTATTGATTGAGTTTATGATATTTTTATTTGTGAAGGATTTATGAGAGTGTATGCAAGTGTCTTTATTATTTCTCTCTCTCTTTTATATGGGTTAAACATGTCATCTTGTTTATATTAACCTTCATATCTTATCTTGATGACTATTGTGCTTTCATTAATTTGGCTTTCCTATTATGCTTAATTGACTTGGCTTTCCTTGTCGAGGACTTACCCAAAACTCATGATTTATATCAACATTGGTAATACTTTGAGGGGGAGCATTCAAGTCGACTGAATTTCTCCTTCTCAAGTATTTTTCTCCTTTACCTTCATGTTTATCTAAAGGATATTCACATAACATGATAAGGTAATTGAGTTCAAATGCATTAACTTGGGTAAGCAAATAGATTTTGCAAATAAAGAGATTATTTTATATCAATTACTCTATTTCATTGATCATTCATTATTTGTTCCACTATTTATTTGTGGACAATTTTGACTTTCAATGGCTTTTTTTATCAATGTTTCAAGTTTATATTTCAATTGGTATTAAGTTTATATCTTTCAACTATCTCAATTGGTATTTTTTTAATATCAATTATTTTGCAATTATCTAATCCTCATGGGCTTTTGATTGAAATCCTTTATTTCAATTGGTATATTGCTTCCTTCCAAAACTAGAGTTTTAATTCATATAATATTATGTTTTGGAGTTTCTTTCTTGCAGGTTTCAAGTTGGTAAACTATTTATTGACTGTTTTCAATTTTATTTGTTTTACCAACTATATTGTGTTCTGACATGCTTCTTTTAAAATGTGATGTTCTACATTGGTAATGTACGTAGCTTTACAAACTTGTCATTATACCCTTCTCCCATTATTTTTTATTAGTATATCTTGATCATGATTGTCTATGACTTTTCCATGCTCTGATTTCTATGCTTGAGATTGATTTCATTTTTATCTATTAGTGTGGAGGAGCCTACTTTTGATCATGTCAAAGGGGGAGAAATAAGTTTAAGTATGTGCTTCAATGTTTGATCATGTCAAAGGGGGAGAAGTAAGTATCTTAAGTAACATGCTATTAGTGGTATATCCGTATATCTGCTTATACATTAGTGATACATGCATCTATTATGATCATACTAAACTTAACCGATTTGTCATAATCAAAAAGGGGGAGATTGTTAGCCCAATGATCTAACTATATTTTCGATTGTGGTTATTCGATTAAGTTTAATATGGTATCACTAATATTTATGCTATCTCTATAGCATTGATACTTAA
Organism: Iris pallida; assembly: GCA_029216955.1. NCBI lineage: Eukaryota > Viridiplantae > Streptophyta > Magnoliopsida > Asparagales > Iridaceae > Iris > Iris pallida. Next base: position 24,168,625 of record JANAVB010025999.1, read on the forward strand.
ACTTTGTATAATCCTAATATGCTTTATCTTATCATACTTGCTACATGTATATTGTTTTGTTTGTCTAACATTATTTGCAGAAAAGCAATTAGCAAGATCAAATACAGACAGATGCAATGAAGAAATCATGGTGGGCCAAACACGATGGTATTCCGCAAAGATTTCTCTGAACCGTCCGACGACATCTTCGGAGCCACGCACCCGGGGGTTCCGCTGCCCGGTTAACGGACGGGGGTCGAGGGGGCAGCGCCCCCCGTTGGGGGTTCAGGGACAAAGCCCCCGAAAGGTATTCAGTTTTTATAAACTAAGTATCTTTGGACTGTTGCCGCCAAGAGAAAAAAGCCAGCACCTATCAAAAGAAGAAGCCAAGCTATGCCATCATCATTTCAAGACTCTGAAGAAGCCTGCACCTGCCTAAGTATATCTGAAGTCTGTAATGAGTCTTAGGAATATTTGTAAACACAAGAAATGAATAGCAAAATCGAAAACCATGGTAGAAAATAACCCAGGACAATCTTCGGAATCCTGACGGATGATCCGGTGGATTTCTGCGAAAATGCGGCGGAAGATCCGAATAGACTCACAGAATACCTTCTGTGATTGTTCGGATTATTCGACGAAAAATCGCGGAATTCCGGCGGATTTTTCGTCCTGTTACCGTTTGCATTCCAATGGTTGGATATTGTCGAAGATTGATCCCAACGGCTATATTTATAGCCGTTAGACTGTGCAGGCGGATAATCCGACGGACTTTCACAGAAATTCGGCAGATTATCCGTCGGCCTGATGAAAGTTGCATTAATTGCTCTTTCCAATGCTTTGGTTATAAATAGCCTTGAACCCCTTCATTCAAGGTTGATGCTTTGAGCTTAAAAATTTCTAAACCACCAAAGCTTATCCAAAAACAACTCTACAAAGTTTTCATTTGCCATCCACAAATTGTGTTAGAGTTATTGAGTTAAAAAGTGAGATCTTCATCTTGTTGTATAAGCAGATCAAAACCTATTGTGAAAGGTTGAAGTTGGAGAGTCTTCGGATCCAAACTCTCGGTTGAAGTTGGAGAGTATTCGGATCCAAACTCTCGGTTGAAGTCGGAGAGGCCTTCAGACTAAAGCTCTCGTGTAAGAAGTTGGTGAGCCTTCGTATGAAACTCACGTTGTACTATTTGCGATAATAGTAGATTAAAACCGGAGAGAGTTCCGGGACTGGTGTGCCCCTTGGGAGGATACTGGGGTACATCGTGTGTCGGTATTGTTTTGCTTCTTCTCTTGCACTTATATTTTAAAATTGCCAATTAGCTTGTGCTAAGTGCTTGATTAGTTAGCATGACCCTATTCACTCCCCTCTAGGGTTCCTACATCTAATATGTTCGAATTTGATGCATATTTGAGGGATGCTTATTTTGTTACTCTAATCTGTTGCTTATACTGTTACTGTTGCTTATACTTTTGGTCTTTGGTGAACTCTAACGTGTTCAGATTTTGCAATGTATTTGGATGTGTTCATATTTTGTGATGCATATTTGATTAACAATTTGGTGATGCATATTTGATGAACATTTTGGTGAACTGTAATATTTATACTGAGGATACATATTTGAGGATGCAAATTTGATGCATGACTTTCATTTGAAACTGGAATTGTAAACCTTGGTACAAATTTTTTTTTCATCACATGTATTCCTCATACAAATAACTTAAACATTACTAAACATGTTAAAAATTCAAAAATAAATTGCAAAACATGTATGTTGAAGCATGGTCTTGGTTCGGTTGCTGCCACCGCCAATGTCGATTCTCTAGGAATAAGTTGTAAACCTTGGCCTCGGTGCTCCTTTAATTCTTTCATTAAATTCCACATTACGATTTAATAGTGTTCTGAAAGTTTGTCATCCTCCATAGTAGAAAATCACAAAAATTTGTTAAAAAATTTGTACACCCGTAGAATTTTCTTCCATGATTTGTTGGTGTCCATGAAGTCTTCAATGGACTTAATCCACAATGGCAATAAATTGTTCTTGCACAATTTCTATTTGGACGTCTTGAGAATAACGATTGCGAGCTACTGACCATATTTGCAGTTGGATATGAGATCTGTAAGTAAAAAAAAGCTTCAATACATTAAATGAGAGCAAATAAGTAAAAAAAAAAAGTAAGATAAAAAAATATAATATTATTTTTCCAGCAAACCGGTTGAAAAATTAGAAAATAGAAAGCTTGGGTGGTGTCTTTCAAAACCATCCTATATACAGAGCATGAAAGGGAGGAGCCACATTGTTAACGTTAGCTTCTAAGGGATATTTTAGGTAGTGCATAATTTACTTTACCCAAAAGATGGTTTTTAACGGCTACTTTTAACGTCTCTTTGACGGAAAGGGCCATTATAAGCAAGACATGTTTTGCGGGAGGTGTGAACTGCTTAAGTTTTTTAAAATGTCTTATTTTACTAACGAGGCAAATCTAAAGAGGGTTTATATGCACTTTACCCTAATAAGTTTGCACATCCAGCAGAATTGTACAACAATGATTACAAGTCTGATAAATAGTTTGCACATCCAACGAAATTTAATATCAAGAATTTTACTCTTCCTTTACAGTTTAAGCATACATTGATAACAAGTCTTTACAGAGAATTTTGAGTGGACGACCTATTGAACCATTAAGCCAGTAGCAAGTGAAAGTATTTATTTCTTCTTGCATGATATTATGCAACCAAGTCTGCTGCTGATTGCAATCACTTAAAAAAAAGGGATAAGAAGACTCATATGACTTTGTATGCATCATTAAAGTTGTCGTGTAGTATACATGTTTCCATATTTCATGAAAAATTATCATCGTCAATTCTTATGAGAAATTTTAGTAATATTTCAATGTATTAAATAAATATGTGAATTTATAAAATATCACCCTAGTGTATGCCTCGCCGCTGGTTGTAATGTATGTGTCACCATTGGATGAGGAAGAGAACCAGACTAAATTTTTTGAGAATGAAATGCGAAAACCGTTCCTCCAAACCAAGAAGCTGCGAGAGAACCAAGCAAAAGCGTACAAAACCAAATTACCAAAAATTACAAAAGAATCAAATACAAACACAAACGTTTTTTTTAATGGAAAATCCTTGCGGAAAAAATCATAGAACGATCGAAGTCCAACCTTGAAAAATCTTCACTAATGTAATAAGAGAGTACACTCGACTCCTTACAAACTTGTTACTGATCCAAACGGATCACCACACTAGGAAGATGAAAAAAATACACTCATGCACGAAGAACGAAAATGACGAGTAGAGTTGTCCGAAACGTCTCTTCAAAATAGCTGCAAATCTTCTCTCTCTCCAAAAGTGTAAAGCCACTTCTTGCAATCAATTTTTCTTGGGATTAGGGTTAGGAAACTCCTCATATATACCCCAAAATCCTGCACAAATCTGAACCACATGATTTGATCCTTAAAAAACATCCTTGAAGGTTTTGTTTAGCTCGTTTTTCAGTGTAGTGCTCCAACGGTCGGTACATGTGCATGAGGAGGAAGTTGAGATTCCAAGAAAAAAAAAATGTGAGTGATAATATTTTCAGAAATTGTCGAGTAAATTTCGAGAGACAAATTCTTTAACATAACAACTGAGGGGAAAAAAAAGGCAAATACAACAAAAGTGAATGATACAAATTGTTGACAGTGAACACTCTACTATTGAGTGTGTTAGCTGCGCTCGTCTCTGTAATACAACCTGGACCGGCCCATGGGTAAGTCCGACAAGACTTCCGGCTTGGACGACTCCTAGGCTCAGTGTGACCCCACACAAGAGGTCGGACTCGTAGGTGACCCCATAACCGGACCACAATAAGGTTCAAGGGGCAACCAAAATTAGCTATGGATAGAGCAACCCAACCACCCGGGCCGGCCCTGAATACAACATCCTCCAGTAGTTAGTAAGTAGACTTCTAAACATCCAGACTGGTTCAAGCAGTCTTGAACACAAAAATACATGAGAGTTCATCTCAAGTGAACATGCCCCCTTCGCCTCTCTTCCCTCAGCTTGACGCGCAGTAATGGAGACCTGGGCTTGGTTCTTTCCTTTGTTGACCTAAATATATCACCGCCGCCATTGTTGTTAAAGATCATTGTGTCTACTTATGTTTGGTTAATCAATCAAAGTTACAAGAAAGAAGGATCACTCACTTTTGTGGTTGGAAGGGGTGGTGAAACTTTGGAAGAGGTATCGCATGGGGCACCATCGTCCTTCTCATCTGCTTAACTGCCTTCTCTTCTTCGATCTTTCGATAATTCCACAAGATCAGAAATAGTATATCACAAAATTGAACATTCCATACCCACCAAACAAAGAAATCATATTTTCAGTAATCAATAATAAAACCCTTACCATCCTTGTGGATTCCTGTTCATCCCTTAGTCGCTTATACACGACTTCTTTCTCTTTAATCTGAGACAATGCCAGCAGTTAACAGGATCAAAAAACAAAGAAAAAAGATCGATAGCAGTATCAGGTTTGTCACAGAGTCAGTGACTTGTGTGATGAGCACATAGGAATTCAACATCTAGAGATGTGTCAAGTGACCTAGGAGGCAGCAAACTTTTCTGAGAAAGAAAGGCTAGGGGCAACGCGTCAGTGACTTGTGTCATCGACGAAAGAAAGGTTTTCATTACCAAAAGATGGGCAGGAAGAAGAAAGAAAGGCTAGGGGCAACGCGTCAGTGACTTGTGTCATCGACGGGCTCATACAAATTCGAATACATGTATGACAAGCTTGCAAAGGGTCAAATTTCCAGTATTCTTTTCAAGCAGCAGCACTCTGTTGAAATCGGATAGCTTAGTTTGTGTAATATCCGGCGGCATCAGTGACTTGTCTGATTTATATATACCGTGCCATGTGTTATGCATAAGGAGTTCTATTGTGTTATCAGTGAATTGTGTAGGAATCGAACCTCATTCTCTTAACCCTCCAACATCTTAGTTACCACCTGGGACAAATCACCACCTTATTGTGTATTTAATTATCATTAACCTTATTTATATTGAAATACACGAGTGTTTGTCCTAATTTGCATGTAATATTTGACTTGGGTTAGGATCAACCCCATTCCAACAGGATTTACCTAAAAGACATCCGTAATTGTGTGATTTATATAAGTTATCGTGCAATGAACATATAGATTCCATGTCAGAATTCGTGAAATGATTTGTTTCATTCATTTTGGCCTGAGTCTGTTTATAGAGAGGATTATATAGGAAGCTAAGAGGGGCATAAAAGAGGCACAAAACAAAAGATCCATCCTTCCTAATGTGGGAGTAAAAGGCATAAAAAGAGCTAGAAGAAGCCAAAAGCTATACAAGAGTAAGACCAACGCATCTATGTTATACTTAACAAAGAGTTTAGCAGATACTTTCTTTCAACTCTGGAACATTCAATACAACACAATTGGATAACGAAGGTGGGATACTTGCTAAATAAATTCTCTGTTCAGTTTCTATTTCTACACCTAGTATGCTAAAAGTAGCACAAAATGGAACAACAAAACTGATATAAAAATTGCATACGATGATAAACTAGCTAATAAAACAAGTCTTTTACCTTCTTGTCAAACTCGGATCTCTCGACCGCCCTATGATTAACATGAAGTACAAACTCTTGCACATCAGTGAGAGGCTTCCTTTCTCTTTCTGGCAGTGGAATAGGGTCTCTGCGGCCAGATACAAAACATTATCTCAGTAACTTGCTATGATGAATTAAAAATATTTTAAGTGACGATAATAACAATCATACTCTCTCAATACAGGCTGTGCTTTGAACATTCTCTTTTGTGCCTCTTCTTTCTCCAACCTTTCTTTCTCTTCCAGTTTTCTGTGCATCTCCTCTTCGTGCCTAACTAGACTCTCCAATTGGAAAGCCTCAGGCTTTGTACACTGTTTAGGCTGAGGTTTTGGTGGAATCTAGATGCATTGAATATTACATATTTTGTAAGAAACAAAGATGCATTTGAACATATCTTAGACGAATTTCTATGGATGTAAAATGATGGTCTTTACCACTGGATAGTCTGTGGTGTAAGGATAAGGATTCGCCTTGGGGACTCGACCCTTCACCTCCAACTGCTTTTCTAGAATATGAACCGAAAACTGCCTCTCCTTCACAAGTCCCCGTTCCTGAAAGAATTGACAACAAACCAACAGCATGGTCAGGGTTTGAAGTTTGAACTTAAAAGGAACAAGCAGATTAACAAACTCTGCATACCTCTGTATGGAGATGAAATGGATTTGGGATAGTGAGTCTAGGGATATCATGTTGATCACGGAGAGAAGATGTTTCAGAGTGTAGAGAAAGCTGGTAAAGAATGAAGTACAAAGTTAATAGGTATACGACTTGCAAGATCTTTCAACCTTGCTAGAAAGTTTGTAATGTTCACCTTATCAAAAAGTTCTGTAACTGCTAACGGACGCGGACCCAGCCTCTCATTAGTTGCAAAGTGGAAGTCTTGCGGAGTTGTTATGTGAGGTTTTGGATTACAAAACAATCCAAGATCTCCTTTGCTTTCGAAAATCTACACATGTTTTTTTGTCAAATGTAAGCAATCATACCTATCAATTTGGTATCTAGGATTGCTACAAAGGAAAGATATAAATATACCTTCTTATTTAGAGGCCTGGCCTTAAACTTTGGAACCTTTTCAAGTTCTTCTGCCTCCAATTCCTGGGAACTCCTAACCCTGTTTTAAAGGAGTATATTTTTGTTAGTTGCTGATTAAAGGAGAAAGAACTGAATCTTAAACAATTGTGAACATAGAATGATTATGTAGCGCATACTTTATAGGCCGAGCCCGTAATGATGTTTCAAGAAGGGGAGGTTTTGGTTCAGTCAGTCTCACTGGTTTGCTTTGATTCTGTTCAATGAGAGTGTTACTTGACGATAGAAATTAACAATCCAAGCAAGATAAAGCCAGAGAATCTCAAATGGTTTCTTTTCCTCACCTGTGATGATGTATAGGAGACTACAGAAGATGTTTCAGCATGTTGGTTTGCCCTTTCCATTGTTTTCAAATGGAACTCCTGTTAACAGGAGAAACAAGCTAAGGTAACTGATTCACTATGGAGCAATTATTTGACCATGAACAGAAATGGATTACCTGAAACTCAGGTGGTTCTGGAGCACTTCTAGGTAGTGGAGGAAGTGAAGGTGCTTCCAGAATCTTCAGATTGATTATAGACATACATTAGTTAACTTCTAAAGGAACAGAAAAAGATGATTTCATGCATATACCAAATGAAAATAAAAATACACCTTCTTGTTTACTGGACGAGCTTTGAACTTGGGGATCTTTGCCAGCATCTCTTCCTCAAGTTCTGCGGAACTCTTCACCCTGACAGCACGCACACGCTGGGCTGTTTCAAATGCAGGTTCCTTTGGCCTTGTCAGAGTAAGTTTAGGCCTCCTACGTATTATTGAAGCTGTGCTTTCCTGAAGTATGACCAAAGAAATCAACTTGTCAAGTTGCAGGAGAAGTATGACAATTTGCCATCAGAAAAAAAGGAAACAAAAACCTTAACTACTTGATGTGTTTAACATTTGGTCCTAGATGACAGTACAACTAGAAAGAAAATTATAGATTCAAAACACAATTGAAGACCTATCTTCTTAGAAATTCTACTCAAGTCTGCCACACTGGGAGTGCAGAGTGCATGCTTGAAATTTCTATTCTGGCCAAATTTTCACTTGATAAACAAATGTAAGCTGATACACCTAGGCACAAGCATACAACTCCATCAATATTATAATGGTATATAGAAAGTCCATGTCTTGTTGGTCTATGCAACTACCAAAGCAGATCTGAAACCATGATTCATTCAACATTAAGTATTTTTACTGAATTAGCTAAGTCCATATGTGTTACAGGGGTAACCAACAAATGCACACTGATACCACCACACCTAGGCACAAGCATACAACTTTGTCTGTTGGTGTATACAACTACCAAAGCAGATCTGAAACCATGATTCATTCAACAAGTATTTTACTGAATTAGCTATGTCCATATGTGTTACTGGGGTGACCAACAAATGCACACTGATACCACCACACCTAGGCACAAGCATACAACTTTGTCTGTTGGTGTATAAAAAGTCCATGTCTTGTTGGTCTATGCAAAGAAACCATGATTCATTCAACATTAAGTATTTTTTACTGAATTAGCTAAGTCCATATGTGTTACTGGGGTAACCAACAAATGCACACTGATATCACCACACCTAGGCACAATCATACAACTTTGCCTGTTGGTGTATGACCAAAGCAGATCTGAAACCATGATTCATTCAACAAGCATTTTTACTGAATTAGCTATGTCCATATGTGTTAGTGGTGTGACCAAATGCACACTGATACCACCACACCTAGGCACAAGCATACAACTTTGTCTGTTGGTGTATACAACTACCACAGCAGATCTGAAACAATGATTCATTTAACATTCAGTATTTTTAATGAATTAGCTAAGTCGGAATGTGTTAGTGGGGTGAGCAACAAATGCATACAACTTTGTCTGTTGGTGTATATCTGGACATGATCCATTCAACATCAAGTATTTTACTGACTTAGCAAAATGGGTACATGAGTGACCACCGAATGCAATTTATTTCCTAGTCTGTTATCTCCAACCATTACCATATCACCTTCTCAAACCGACTCTGTTTTGTATATTTGTAATTAATTATTTAAGTGGCTAGTAGACAACATGTTTTTTATTTCACTTTGTAGTTATCTAACTAATTGTTTAGGTGGCTAGTAAAGCATAGTAAGATCGCAAGACAGAAACTATCTTTACTCACTTTGCAGGCAGTGAGCTTGTTATGTAGTCATAAAACTAACATGCTTTGTATATTCCAATTTGAAGATCGCAAGAGAGAAGCCTATCTTTACTCACTTTGCAGGCAGTGAGCTTATTATGTAGTCATAAAACTAACATGGTTTGTATATTCCAATTTGAAGATGTGAGTTTCCTCAAGGATTCCACATGGACATTTCATTTAAAAGTAAACAACATGTTTTGTACATTTGTAAATAATTATTTAGGTGGCTAGTTACTTTTAGTCATTAATCCCAAGTCATTAACCCTAGTATATTACTTTTAGTCACTAACATGCTTTGTATTTCACTTTGTAGGTATCTAACTAATTGTTTAGGTGGCTAGTAGATCATAGTAAGATCCCAAGAGAGATAATATGCAGGAATAAGAAACTATCTTTACTCACTTTGCAGGCAGTGAGCTTATTATGTAGTCATAAAACTAACATGCTTTGTATATTCCATTTTGAACACTATAGTAAAAAAAGAGATGTGAGTTTCCTCAAAAGATTCCACATGGACATTTCATTTAAAAGTAAACAACATGTTTTGTACATTTGTAAGTAATTATTAGGTGGCTAGTTACTTTTAGTCATTAATCCCAAGTCATTAACCCTAGTATATTACTTTTAGTCACTAACATGCTTTGTATATTCCATTTTGAACTACTATAGTAAAAAAAATGTGAGTTTCCCAAAGGATTACATGGACATTTCATTTAAAAGTAAACAACATGTTTTGTACATTTGTAAATAATTATTTTGGCAGCTAGTTACTTTTAGTCATTAACCCTAATATATAATATCCTTTCATTAATCCCTAGTGTTGGTGTATAATATCCTTTCTTAGTATGTATTATATAATCTCCAACCATTACCGTATCATCTTGTCAGCCTCCAATCGACTCTGTTTTGTACATTTGTAAATAATTATTTAGGTGGCTAGTTATTTTTAGTCATTAATTCCTAGTATACAATATCCTTTCATTAATCCCTAGTACTACCAAAGAATATCTGGACATGATCCATTCAACATTAAGTATTTTACTGAAATAGCAAAGTCAGTATGTTTTACAAGAGTGACCGCCGAATGCAATCTATTTCTTAGTCTGTATTATATAATCTCTAACCATTACCATATCCTCAAATTGACTCTCTTTTGTACATTTTTAAAGATTATTTAGGTGGCTAGTTACTTTTAGTCATTAATCCGTAGTACATAATCCTTGAATAATGTGAAACTATTTGTACTCATAGCCACATATTGACTTCATTTTGTAGTTATCTAACTAATTGTTTAGGTGGCTAGCAGATCATATAGTAAGATCCCAAGAGAGGTAATATCTGGAAATAAGAAACTATCTTTACTCAGGTTGCAGGCAGTGAGCTTATTATGTAGTATAAAACTAACATGCTTTTTATATTCCATTTTGAACTACTGTAGTAAAAAGAGATGTGAGTTTCCTCAAAGGATTCCACATGAACATTTCATTTAAAAGTAAACAACATGTTTTGTACATTTGTAAATAATTATTTAGGTGGCTAATTACTTTTAGTAATTAGTCCCTACATATATAATATCCAACAATAAAAAACTATCTTTAGTCACTTTGTATGCATGGTACTCATAAAACTAAAACGCTTTGTATTAGGCCAGTTTGAACTACTATTGTAAAGCAAGTGATGTGAGTCTCCAACATGATACATTTTGTTCAAAAGTAACCAACATGAGAGATGTGAGTTTCCTCAAAGGATTCCACATGGACATTTCATTTAAAAGTAAACAACATGTTTTGTACATTTGTAAACAATTATTTAGGTGGCTAATTACTTTTAGTAATTAGTCCCTAGATATATAATATCCAACAATAAAAAACTATTTTTAGTCACTTTGTAGGCATGGTACTCATAAAACTAAAACGCTTTGTATTAGGCCAGTTTGAACTACTATTGTAAAGCAAGTGATGTGAGTTTCCAACACGATACATTTTGTTCAAAAGTAACCAACATGAGACATTCCGGTATAGAAAATTCGAAGAGCTTAAGAAGTTTCAAAAGGAGAAAGAAGGAAAAGTGGTAGAACCATATAAGGTGTTAAACTCCAATAAAACACTTGCAGATAGTTAGTCCCTAGATGTATAATAATCAACAAACTATCTTTAGTTACTTTGTAGAAAGTGACTTATTATGGTACTCATAAAACTAACACGCTTTGTATAGTCCAGTTTGAATTACTATTGTAAAGCAAGAGATGTGAGTTTCCAACCATATAAGGTGTTAAAGTCCAAGAAAACACTTGCAGCTAACTGTCCATGAGCATTTGCATAGAAGATCCTAAAAATGATAAATATTGTGCCACAAAATAATAATTAGTCTCTAGATATATAATATCCAGCAATAGGAAACTTTAATCACTTTGTAGGCAGTCCTGTTTGAATTACTTTGCAGGCAGTGAACTTATTATGGTACTGACAAAACTAACACAGCTTTGTATAGTCCTGTTTGAATTATTATTGTAAAGCAAGAGATGTGAGTTTCCAACATGAGACATTTTGTTTAGAAGTATCCAACATGAGACATTCCAGTATAGAAAATTACAAGAGTTTGTTAAATTCTAATTCCGCTTGTAAGAAGTTCCAGAAGATATAAAGGAGAAAGAAGGAAATGCGGTAGAACCATAGGTGTTAAATTCCAAGAAAATACTTACAGATAGTCCTGTTTGAATAACTGTCCATGCATTCATGAGCAGTTGTGTAGAAGACACCTAAATTAACAGAAATTTTCATACGAAAGGAAGAAAATATGGCCATTTCCACGTAAAGCGAAAATTTTGAGGGATTCGAAATTGGGGGGCAACTCGCCAAGTGACTTGGCGAGTTGGGGGAAGTCGCCAACGCACTTGGCGAGTAGGCTGCTGGTCCGGCACTGTAACGGGGACTCGCCAAGTGAGTAGGTGCGTTGGGTGAAAGAGCCAACTCACTTGGCGAGTTCAGTTGAGACCGCCAACTAAATTGACTGCTCACCCGCATTCCCAGCACTGACCCCCTCAAAGACCACGTAGCGACTGACGACCCCACACTTTCCCAAAACCTTGACCCCTATAAACAGCAGTCCATACCCCCTCTCCTTCACACAAAATCAGAACAAACCTCTCTATCACACAAAATCCTACCTCCCCTAAAATTAAATTCCAAGAAAACACTTACAGATAGCTGTCCATGCATTCATGAGCGGTTGTGTAGAAGACACCTAAAATTAACAGAAATTTTCATATGAAGGAAAAAAAAAAAAATAGGACTAATTCCACGTAAGGAAAAAGTTTGGGAGAATTCAAAATTGGGGGTCAACTCGCCAAGTCACTTGGCGAGTAAGGGAAAGTCACCAACTCTAACTCACTCGAGTAGGCTGCTGGTCTGGCGCATTCCCAGCACTGACCCCCTCAAAGACCACGTAGCGACTGACGACCCCACACTTTCCCAAAACCCTGACCCCTATAAACAGCAGTTCATACCCCCTCTCCTTCACACAAAATCAGAACAAACCTCTCTATCACACAGAATCATACCTCCCCTAAAATTAAATTCCAAGAAAACACTTACAGATAGCTGTCCATGCATTCATGAGCGGTTGTGTAGAAGTCACCTAAAATTAACAGAAATGTTCATATGAAGGAAAGAAAATAGGACTAATTCCACGTAAGGAAAAAATTTGGGAGAATTCAAAATTGGGGGACAACTCGCCAAGTCACTTGGCGAGTAAAGGAAAGTCACCAACTCTAACTCACTCGAGTAGGCTGCTAGTCTGGCGCTATAAGGGGGACTTGCCAAGTGAGTTGGCGAGTTGGGGTGAGAAACAGCCAACTCACTTGGCGAGTTCAGTTTTGGACCGACAACCCGCATTCCCAGCACTAACCCCCTCGAAGACCATGCGACGACCGACAACCCCACACTTTCCCATAACCCTGATCCCTATAATCAGCAGCTCATACCCCCTCTCATTCACACACAATCAGAACAAAACCCTCCCTCCCCCATTCTCATACATAACCCTCACCCCCCTCCCTCATACATTATACATACAACCATCCCCTCCCTCCATTTCACACAATATCTAACAAAAATTAAAAAAATATTATTATTACTTACGTTTGGTTTTTTTTTTCTAGCCGTCAAATCTCTCCTCTTTCTCTGTCTGTCTTCCATTTATGTTCTTCCTGCTTTCGGATATAAAATGGAGGGAGGGGGTGGTTGTGTGTATGAGGGAGGGGGATAAGGGTTATGTATGAGAATGGAGGGGGGGGGGGGGGGGGGGGGGGGGGTGTTGTTTGCTGTATGTGATGGAAGGGGAGGGGAGGTTTGATTCTGTGTGATGGAGAGGGGGGAGGGGTTTGATCTGATTGTATGTAAGTGATAATATTATTATTTTTAATTTTTGTTAGATAATTTGTGAAATGGAGGGAGGGGATGGTTGTATGTATGAGGGAGAGGGATAAGGGTTATGTATGAGAATGGAGGGGGAGGAGGGGGGGGGGGGGGGGGGGGGGGGGGTCTGTTTGCTGTATGTGATGGAAGGGAGGGGAGGTTTGATTCTGTGTGATGGAGAGGGGGAGGGGTTTGATATGATTGTGTGTGAAGGAGAGGGGGTATGGGTTGTTGTTTATAGGGGTCAGTATTATGGAAAAGTGTGGGGTCGACGCATTGTCTTCGAGGGGATCAGTGCTGGAAATGCGGGTGCACGATCTTCAAGGCCAACTCGCTAACTCAGATAGCGGTCTCAACTGAACTCGCCAAGTGAGTTGGCTCTTTCATCCCAACTCGCCAACTCACTTGGCGAGTCTCCCTTATAGCGCTGGACCAGCAGCCCACTCGTCAAGTGAGTTGGCGACTTCTCCCAACTCGCCAAGTCACTTGGCAAGTTTAATTGGTCCAATAACACAAGTCTAACAATAGGCTAGTCACAAACCATAATAACTAACACAATATTTATAAATAAATATACACAATATAATATAAGTATGAAATGGCAAAATAATCCCTATTCGAAAAAGTGGTAGTGACAAGTCTACTTCCCTTGAAATAATTTCGTTCTCGAAATTAAAAGACAAAACTAATAGAGGAACACAAACAGTACAAAGGAAGGTTAATACATTCTCCCGACGATCCAAGGGAATGACCTGGTTCCGGAGCATGTCGTTTCCCTCTCCCAGGTAGACTCACCCGGAGAGATAAGGGTATCACTCCCGCATGTCGTTTCCCTCTCCCAGGTAGACTCATCCGGAGAGTGATGCCTCCATGCGACGCGAACCAAGGGAATGACCTGGTTCCGGAGCACATTCTCCCGACGATCCAAAATCTCAACTGGCTGCTCTGGATAACTGAGAATCGGGCCCACCTTGATCTCGAAGTGGTCCAAAACGTGATTAGGACCTGCCACGTACCCGTCTCAGCTTCGACACGTGGAATACGTTGTACTCCCTCTAATGCAGGCGATAAGTCTAGTCGGTAGGCCACTGCACCGACTCAAGGATACTGAAAGGTCCAATGAATCACAGAGTAAGCTTGCCTCCACCAAAGTGAATCGTGTCCCGTATCGGAGAAATCCGCAAGAATACTAGGTCGACAACCTATTACAAAACAAAGCTTAAAACTTTATCTACAAGAAACAACAATCAGACACAAACACAAGAAATCTAAGCTATACCTCAAACTCCAAGGGTCTCTGGTTGCTATTGGCCCAATGTCGTTGTCTGTCCTGTGCCACCCGAAGTCTAACTCTAATCATTTGACATTCTCTGCTGCATCCACAATCATCTCCAGGCCAAGCAAAGCTCTCTCACCAACATCGTCTGAAGTTAAGGGAGTACGACACCTCCGTCTATATAGAGCCTCAAATGGTGACATCTCTATACTGGCCTGGTAGCTGTTGTTGTAAGCAAACTCTACTAAGTGGAGATGGTCCTCCCAAGATTTCTATACTCGAGTGTCTGAATAGTCATCTCCGACTGCCCATCCGTCTGAGAGTTATATGCGGTGCTAAACTTGAGCTGGTTGCCCAAGCTAGCCTACAAACTCCTTCAGAAATAATAAGTGAAACGACTATTCCGATCCGAGATTATACTCACAGGAACCCCGTACAACCTGACGATCTGTCTCATATACATCTCAGCCAGTCTCTCCGTAGAAAAACCTACCTTGAAAGGCAAAAAGTAGGCCAATTTGATCAACCTGTCAACGATAACCCAAATTGCGTTTTTCCGTCATGGAGATCATAGAAGTCCAGACATAAAATTCAAGGTAATGTGTTCTCACTTCCACTCTGGAATGAGTAATGGCTGAAGCAGTCCACCTAGTCTCTGCCTCTCTACTTTTACCTGCTGGCACACTAAGCATCTGGATACGAACTGTGTTACCTCCCGCTTCAAGCCATACCACCACACGTGTTCTCTCAGGTTCCTATATATCTTGTTAGCACCATGATGCATAGATTACTGAGAGCGACATGTCTCCTGAAGAACCTCTTCCCGCAACTCTCCACTAGGCACACACAATCTAGTACCGTGCCTCAATGATCCATCCATGTCAATTGAGAAGTCATCCAACAACCATGTCTGAACCTGCTCTCTGATGATTCTCAGAGTCACATCATCAAACTGTGCTGATTTGGTCCTGTCCATTAGCTCAAGACTGAATTTGCAAACCCCACGTCTAGGGTCAAATACATAGCTATCAGATATCTGCTCAAAGCATCGACAACTACGTTAGCCTTTCCTAGGTGATACTGTAAGGAGATATCAAAATCCTTCATCAGCTCTAACCACCGCCTCTGCCTCATATTCAGCTCTTTCTGCTTAAATACGTACTTCAAGCTCTTGTGGTATGTGAAGATACCCACACTCCCTCCATACAAATAGTATTTCCTTCATCAACTCTCTTGTGATCTTCTCATGAGGACGTCAAGATAGGAGCCGATGTTAATCTCTTCTTCAGCTCCTCGAAGGTAGCCTGATACTCCTCGAACCACACAAACTCTACGTCCTTCCTAGTGAGTCGGGTCATCGGCTCAGCAATCCTGGACAAGTCCTGTACAAACTTTCGGTAATAGCCTGCCAGACCCAAAAAACTCTGAATCTCTGCAACTGAGTTCGGGGTAGTCCAGGACTCCGCTGCTGCGATCTTCTTTGGATCAACTAAGATCCCAGCACCAGACACAACATGCCCCAGAAACTCTACTTTGTTCAAGAAGAACTCGCACTTCGATAACTTTTTGTACAACTGCTCCTTTTTGAGAGTCTCCAGCACTATCCTCAGATGCTCTTCGTGCTCCTCTAGCGTCTTCGAATAGATGAGAATATCATCAATAAACACCACCATAAACTTGTCAAGGTATTGATGGAATACCTTGTCCACCAAGTTCATGAACACCGCCAGAGCATTAGTCAACCCAAACGGCATAAGGTGAACTCATACTGGCCATAGCGAATTCGAAAAGCAGTCTTCGAAATATCTTCCTTCTTCACCTTCAGCTGGTGATACCCCAGTCTTCGAAATGTCTTCCTTCTTCACCTTCAGCTGGTGATACCCTGACCTCAAGTCAATCTTCGAAAATACCCTAGCGTTACTCAACTGATCAAATAAGTCATCAGTCCTCGGAAGCGGATATTGTTCTTGATAGTGAGGTTGTTCAAAGCCCGGTAACCGATGCACATGTGCACCGATCCATCCTTCTTCGGTACAAACAATACCGGAGTATGCCAAGGTGAAGAACTGTATTAAATAAATCCCTTATCCTGCAACTCATCTACCCGCTTCTTCAGCTCTGCCACCTCACTATTGTTCATCCTATAGACATTCTGCGAATTAGGCTCTGCACCAGGCACCAAGTCTAGAGAGAACTCAACATTCCTGTTTGACGGCAATTCCGACAACTCATCTGGAAACACATCCATAAACTCTGCTATCAAATGATGAGGCAACTCCTCCTCTTCAACCAAAGCTCCGCAGATAGCACTACCACTGGCTCTCCTGGTGGGCAACTCTACAATCTATGCTAGTAAAGTGCATACTCAACCAATCCATCCCGAGTACAATGTCGTAGCTTGGAAGTGACATTATGAGTAAACACGCACTCAAATCCCGACCTTCCAAAGAAATACTCCGTCCCTTGCAAACATCACTGACCAGGATAATGCCTCCTCCGGTCATGATCTTGCAAGTCCACCCAAAGATTCAGCAGGAATATGATGCTTGAAGCAAATGAAACAGATATAAAACTATGAAATGCACCACTATCAAACAATGCTGAAGCTGGAATAGAATCAAGAAGAACAGAACCTGCTATAGCATTACCAACGGGCTCAGCCTCCTCAACTGTCAGAGCAAACGCCCTATCCTGAGCACCCCTCTGCTGCCGGTGTTGAGCAAACCATTGCTGCTGAGTCTGAAGTGGTGGTCCCTTGGTGGTATCGTAGGTGGCCTCGTCGGTGCTCTCTGAGCTGCAACTGCCCCCTGAGCTGCATGACGAGGGCCCGAAGGGCAATCTCTCATCTGATGTTCCGCGGCACCGTAATATAGGCACACTCCCAGCCTCTTCCTACAAACTTCCCATATATGGCCGGGCTTCTTGTAGAAGTGACAATGAGGAGCATGCTGCATCGGCCTCTGCTGCTGCTGTGGTACCTGCTGAACTGCCTGAAACAGCTGTTGCGGCGACTGAAAAGAATGATGATGAACTTGGGGATGTTTAGCAGGCCTCGCTGCTAGTATCCCCGATGAGAAGTCAAGGTCTCTCTTGGGCTTTAAGCCCAACTCCCGCTCTACCTCCTCAAGGATCTCCACATAAGTCTCATAGAAGGAAGGGATAAAAAGATCTTCACATCCTAGTTCAGACCCTCCCTGAAGCGACTCGCTCTGATCTCCGAGTCCCGCACCATATACTCTGTGTTTCGGCTCAACCTACCGAACTCCACAGCGTACTCCTCAACTAACATACCTATCTGCTGGAGG
Organism: Iris pallida; assembly: GCA_029216955.1. Lineage (NCBI taxonomy): Eukaryota > Viridiplantae > Streptophyta > Magnoliopsida > Asparagales > Iridaceae > Iris > Iris pallida. The sequence continues at coordinate 24,186,476 of JANAVB010025999.1, forward strand.
TTCTGAAACTGTGTGACTAGGTCTAATATGTCAGTAGACGAGAAGAACTTCTTCTTGAAGAGTCCTTGAATTCTGCCCAAATATGACCCTCTCAACCAAGAGTCGGCATATTTTTGAACCAGGTGCGAGCAATATCCAGTAGCTTAAGTCCTACTGCCTTAACCTTCAAGTCATCAGCAAGACGGAACACCCTCATAAGTCGGTTGATATCCTCGAGCCAGTCATCTGCATAAATGAAGCCGTTAGTCCCGTGAAGTCTCGTAGTCCCAGCTTCTTGAAATCCTGGATGGTTACTCGGCCTGAGCTGAGTACCTGCTGCTGGACCGGAGCTCCCTGCTCAACTGCAGCTAGAGCGAGCTGATGGGCGCTCTCCATGCCCTGTTGCATTGTGTCTGACTGCCTCTGGTGTGCCTCAGATTGAGCCCTCTGCGCCTCTAGCATATCCCTGAACAGAGCAAACATTTGTCCCATATCAGTAGGCACTGGAGGCGGAAGAGGAAGATCTCCTGGAACAGACGGAGGAGTCCGCTGCATAGGAAGAGGAGGAAGACCCACGACAACTCCGGTTGCGGCCCTCTATACTGGATTAAGAGCACCCACAACGACCTCGAAAATGGTCATCTGCACTGGAGGCGGAGCACCCCCGAAGGCTGCTGATACTCTAACTCATGGAGGGGTAACTAGGGCAGGCCCGCGGGATGTCATGGGTGTTTGAGAGGGAATGGTGTAGAGTGCTCCGCCTCCAGGCAGAGGTTGGAGTATCTGCAGCCTTCAGGGGTGCCCCTCCTCCTACGTACTGGAGGCGGAGCACCCCCGAAGGCTGCTGATACTCAAACTCCTGGAGGGGTAACTGGGGCAGGCCCGCGGGATGTCGTGGGTGTTTGAGAGGGAATGGTGGAGAGTGCTCCGCCTCCAGGCAGAGGTTGGAGTATCAGCAGCCTTCAGGGGTGCCCCTCCTCCTACGCAGCGGACTGCTCCATCTGTTCTAGGAGATCTTCCTCCTCCGCCTCCGGTGCCTACTGATATGGGACAAATGTTTGCTCCGTTCAGGGAGATGCTAGAGGCGCAGAAAGCTTAGTCCGAGGCGCACCTGAGACAGTCGCTCATCTGCTCGCTCTAGCTGTAGTAGAGCGGGGAGCTCCGGCCCAGCAGCACGGTACCCATCTCAGGCCGAGTAACATCCAGGATTTCAAGAAACTGGGGCCACGAGACTCCGGGGGACTGAGTGCATCATTTATGCAGATGACTGGCTCTAGGATATCGACTGACTTATGAGGGTATCCCGCCTTTCTGATGACTTAAAGGTTGAGGCAGTAGTGTTTCAGCTAATGGATATTGCTCACACCTGGTTCAGGAATGAGCCGACTCTTGCTGGAGAGGGTCATACCTGGGCAGAATTCAAGGACCTCTTCAAGGATAAGTTCTTCTAGCCTACTGACAGATTGAACCTGGCCAGACAGTTTCAGAACCTCTAGCAGAGAGGTATGTCAGTTGAGGAGTACGCTGCAGAGTTCGGTAGGCTGAGCCGATACGCAGAGTATATAGAGCGGGACTTGGAGATCAGAGCGAGTCGCTTCAGGGAGGGTCTGGGATGTGAAGATCCTTATCCCTTCTTTCTATGAGACTTATATGGAGACCCTTGCGGAGGCACGCAAGGTAAAGTGGGAGTTGGGCTTGAAGTCCAAGAGAGACCGCGTCCCTAGCTTCAGCATTATTTTTTTTTCAGTCGCCAGAGCAGCAGTTTCAGGCTCCAGGGGGACTGAGTGCATCATTTATGCAGATGACTGGCTCTAGGATATCGACTGACTTATGAGGGTATCCCGCCTTTCTGATGACTTAAAGGTTGAGGCAATAGTGTTTCAGCTAATGGATATTGCTCACACCTGGTTCAGGAATGAGCCGACTCTTGCTGGAGAGGGTCATACCTGGGCAGAATTCAAGGACCTCTTTAAGGATAAGTTCTTCTAGCCTACTGACAGATTGAACCTGGCCAGACAGTTTCAGAGCCTCTAGCAGAGAGGTATGTCAGTTGAGGAGTACGCTGCAGAGTTCGGTAGGCTGAGCCGATACGCAGAGTATATAGAGCGGGACTTGGAGATCAGAGCGAGTCGCTTCAGGGAGGGTCTGGGATGTGAAGATCCTTATCCCTTCTTTCTATGAGACTTATATGGAGACCCTTGCGGAGGCACGCAAGGTAAAGTGGGAGTTGGGCTTGAAGTCCAAGAGAGACCGCGTCCCTAGCTTCAGCATTATTTTTTTTCAGTCGCCAGAGCAGCAGTTTCAGGCTCCAGCTAGGGCACTAGTTCAGCAGGTGCTACAACAACAACATAGGCCGATACAACATGCTCCTCATTGCCACTTCTGTAAGAAGCCCAACCACATCTGGAAAGTTTATAGAAAGAGGCTAGGAGTGTGCCTATACCGCGGTATCGCAGGGCATTAGATGAGCGATTGCCCTTCGATCCCTCCTCATCATGTAGCTCAGGGGGCAAGTGCAGCTCAGAGAGCACCGGCGAGGCCACCTGCGATACCATCGATGGGACCACCACTTCAGACTCAGCAACAGTGGTTTTCTCAGCACCAACAACAGACGGGTGCTCAAGACAGGGCGTTTACTCTGACAGTTGAGGAGGCCGAGCCCATTGGTGATGTATATGCAGGTTCTGTTTTTCTTGATTCCATTCCAACTTCAGTATTGCTTGATAGTGGTGCATCTCCTATTTTTATATTTGTTTCATTTGCTATCAAGGATCATATTCCAGCTGAATCTTTGGGTAGGACTTGCAAGATCATGATGGGGAGAGAGATTATCCTGGTCAGTGATGTTTGGCAAGGGGCGGAGTGTCTTTGGGAGGCCGAAATTTGAGTGCATATTTACTCGTAATGTCTGCCAGGAGAGCTAGTGTTTGAGTTTGCTAGAGGAGCAGCGGAACCGGGTGGTAGTGGTATCTGCAGAGCTTGGTAGAAGAGAAGGAGTTGCCTCATCATTTGATAGCAGAGTTTATGGAAGTGTTTCCGGATGAGTTGTCCGGATTGGCGTAGGACAGGGATGTTGAGTTCTCTATAGACATGGTGCCAGATGCAGAGCCTATTTCGCTGTAAGTCTATAGGGTGAACAACATTAAGTTGGCAGAGCTAAAGATGCAAGTAGATGAGTTGTAGGATAAGGAATTTATCAGATGCAGTTCTTTGCCTTGGGGTGCTCCGATATTGTTTGTACCAAAGAAGGATGAATCTGTGCTCATGTGCATCGATTACATGGCTTTGAACAATCTCAATATCAAGAACAAATATCCCTGCCGAGGATTGATGACTTATTTGATCAGTTGAGTGGCGCTAAGATATTTTCGAAGATAGACTTGAGGTCAGGGTATCACCAGCTGAAGGTGAAGAAGGAAGACATTTCAAAGACTGCTTTTCGGACTCGCTATGGCCAGTATGAGTTTACGTTATGCCGTTTGGGTTGACTAATGCTCTGGTGGTGTTCATGAACTTGATGAACAAGATTTTCCACCAATACCTTGACAAGTTCATGGTGGTGTTTATTGATGATATTGTTATCTATTTGAAGATGCCAGAGGAGCATCTGAGGGTTATGCTGGAGACTCTCAGGAAGGAGCAGTTGTACAAAAAGTTATCGAAGTACGAATTCTTCTTAGACAAAGTAGAGCTTATGGGGCATGTTGTGTCCGGTGTTGGGATCTCAGTTGATACGAAGAAGATCGAAGCAGTGGAGTCCTGGACTATCCTGAGCTCAGTTGCAGAGATTCGGAGTTGCAGGCTATTATCGGAAGTTCGTACAGGACTTTTTCAGGATTGCTGAGCCGATGACCCGACTCACCAGAAAGGACGTGAAGTTTGTGTGGTCCGAGGAGTCTCAGGCTGCATTCGAGGAGCTCAAGAAGTGGTTGACATCGGCTCATATCTTGACGTTGCCATTAGGGTCAGGTGGATTTACTATCTATAGTGATGCTTCGAAAAAGAGTTTAGGTTGTGTTTTTCAGCAGCATAGGAAGGTAATTGCCTATGCATCTAGACAGTTACGTCCTTATGAGAAGAACTACCCGACTCATGAGTTAGAGTTGGTAGCTGCCATCGTTGCTATGAAGCTATGAAAATACCATTTGTATGGAGAGTGAGTGAAAATTTTTACAAATCACAAGAGCTTGAAGTACGTGTTTATCCAGAAAGAGCTGAATATGAGGCAGAGGAGGTGGTTAGAGCTGATGAAGGATTTTTGATATCTTCTTACAGTATCACGTAGGGAAGGCCAACGTAGTTGTCGATGCTTTGAGCAGATATTCGGTAGCTATGTATTTGACCCTAGATCGTCACCTATTGGCAAATTTGGAGAGCTTGGGGTTGAGGTGATAGTTCCTGGGATTGAGATACAGATGTAGGGTTTGCAGTCTTAGCTAATAGACAGGACCAAGTCAGCACAGTTTGATGATGTGACTCTGAGGAGCATCAGAGAGCAGGTTCAGACATGGTTGTTGGATGACTTCTCAATTGTCGAGGATGGATCGTTGAGACACGGTACTAGATTGTGTGTGCCTAATAGAAGGTTGCAGGAAGAGGTTCTTCGGTAGACACGTCGCTCTCAGTAATCTATGTATCCTGGTGCCAACAAGATGTATAAGGATCTAAGAAAACACGTATGGTGGTATGGCTTGAAGCGGGAGGTGGCACAGTTCGTATTCAGATGCAAGTAGGTGAAAGTAGAGAGGCGGAGACCAGGTGGACTGCTTCAGCCATTATCCATTCCAGAGTGGAAGTGAGAACACATTACCATAGATTTTATGTCTTGACTTCCACGATCTCCAAGACGGAAAAACGCAATTTGGGTTATCGTTGACAGGTCGATCAAATCAGCCTACTTTTTGCCTTTCGAGGTAGGTTTGTCTACGGAGAGGCAGGCTGAGATGTATATGAGACAGATCGTCATGTTGTACGTGGTTCCTGTGAGTATAGTCTCGGATCGGAATAATCGTTTCACTTCTTATTTATGGAGGAGTTTGCATGCTAGCTTGGGCACCCAGCTCAAGTTTAGTACCGCATATTACCCTCAGATGGATGGACAGTCGGAGAGGACTATTCAGACTCTCGAGAATATACTTTGCACCTGTGTGCTAAATTTTGGAGGATCTTGGGAGAACCATCTCCACTTGGTAGATTTTGCTTACAACATCTCCACTTGACAGTATAAAGATGTCACCATTTGAGGCTCTATATGGACGGAGGTGTCGTACTCCCTTGTCTTTGGACGATATTGGTGAGAGAGTTTTGCTTGGCCCGGAGATGATTGTGGATGCAACAGAGAATGTTAAGATGATTAGAGAGAGACTTCGGATGGCGCAGGACAGACATCGACATTGGACCGATACACCGGAGACCCTTGGAGTTTGAGGTATAGCTTAAATTTCTTGTGTTTGCGTCTGATTGTGGTTGTTTCTTGTAGATTAAGTTTTAAGCTTTGTTTTGTAATAGGTAGGCGACCTAGTATTCTTGCAAATCTCTCCGACGTGGGGCACGATTTACTTCAGTCCACGATTCATCGGACCTTTCAGTATCCTTGAGAGGGTCGGTGCAGTGGCCTACCGACTAGACTTACCGTCTGCATTAGCTTAGATTTCTTATGTTTGCGTCTGATTGTGGTTGTTTCTTGAAGATTAAGTTTTAAGCTTTGTTTTGTAATAGGTAGGCGACCTAGTATTCTTGCAGATCTCTCCGATGCGGGGCACGATTCACTTCAGTCCACGATTCATCGGACCTTTCAGTATCCTTGAGAGGGTCGGTGCAGTGGCCTACCGACTAGACTTACCGTCTGCATTAGAGAGAATGCACAATGTGTTCCACATGCCGCAGCTGAGACGGTACGTGGCAGATCCTAGTCACGTTTTGGACCACTCCGAGATCAAGGGGACTGACTCTCAGTTATCCAGAGCAGCCAGTTGAGATTCTGGATCGTTGGAAGAAGCTGCTCTGAAACCAGGACATTCTCTTGGTTTGCATCGTATGGAGGCATCACTCTCCGGGTGAGTCTACCTGGAAGAGGGAGGAAGACATGTGGGAGCGATACCCTTTTCTCTTCGAGCCTTGAGGTAACCTTCCTTTGTACTGTTTGTGTTCCTCTATTAGTTTTGTCTTTTAATTTCGAGGACTAAATTATTTTAAGGGGGGTAGACTTGTCACTAGTACTTTTTCGAATAGGGGTAATTTTGTCATTTCATATATATATTATATTGTGTATATTTATTTATAAATATTGTGTTAGTTATTATGGTTAGTGACTAGCCTATTGTTAGACTTGTGTTAGTGGACCGATTAAACTAGAACCTAAGCTAGAGCCCAATAATTAGCATGATATGAATCATAGACCAACTTATTGGACTAGGCCCAATTAGACCCATTAGTCATGACCAATTAATTAAAATATAGATTAGACTATTTACCAAAATAGGTTTAAACCCTTCCATGTAGTAATTAGCCCCCATGACAAGTTTTGGAGGGCAACTTGGACATTTTGGATTAGCCTTAACATAGCTAGCATGGCCGGCCACTTTAGGAGAGGGTCTCCATTCATTCATTTCATTTTATTACTCTATTTTCTTCCAATTTGGCATTCTTCTCCAAATAAAGCCATTCCTCTACCAATTTTTCTCAAATTTCACTCAATCTCTCATCCATTCCTCTCATTTTCTACACTAGAAGGAGCTTAGGAGCTTGGAGACTAGGAGCACAAGAAGAGAAATCCATTTGCTATGAGCTATGTGTCCGAATCTTGTCCATTTAGCTTTTCATTGGGAATCGATCTCTTAATAGGATCTTATTTTCCTCTTTAAATAGATTCTATTTGTGCTATTTGACCCTTAGGAATTCACCCGTAGACTAGGACTACCCATAGGATGAGTTTTGAGACTCAAATGACTCTCTATTTGAAAGTTATATTAGGTTTTATGCCATTTTAGGGAAATTCCGAGAATGGTGTACCAAGTATTTGTCATTAGGTTTGTTAGACCTATTTAGATTAGGTTTGGTTGGGTGTGTCTAGGTTCGTGCCCACAAATGGATACGTGTAGGTCGTGTCATGATACGTAGGACACAGGATCAATCTGAATTTTTTTGCCTCTGACACTTGTGGTGCACATATCCTATTGCACATGACACTAGCCTTGCTATGCTAATTATGTTCTAATATACATTTTAGACTTGTCCATGTAATTTGGTAGGATTTGGATAAGGTTTTGTATAGATATCTTGGTCGTATCACAAGCGTATCGTAGAAATCTGTCCTGCCGAACCGCCTCGATCACATCATTAAAGGAACACATAGAGGATTAAGGACATACGTGTCTCTTTACTTTATATCACATCTTCTTTTCTTTACAGCAGATAAGAAGGAATCTTCTTTTACAATCAATATTAGTGGCTATCACAATCAATTCCTGCTTTATTCCAGCGCCGCACATCTGTCTTCTATATGTCATGAACGCTGTTTCTAGGCCTCCTTCGTGGAGCATGACTAGTGGATGATTCGGCCACCATAATTCTTTCTTCATTGTCTTCATTATTACCAGAGAAAAATTCATCCTCATCCTCCTGAGCTGCAACCGACGCTGTTGATGACTTCATTGATTCGTCATCGCCCAAGTCTTCTAGCAATTCATCTTTATATTTATCCTCAAACAGTGCTTTCATTTGAGAATAAAGATATTTTTGGCATCGAACTTTAAGTTCCTGTCGAGACATCTTCGAATTTTTCCTCATTAAGGAATCCTTGAATTTTCTCAAAGAATTATCTTCATAATCCATTGTATTTTGCTCCTCCTGCAGACGCTGCGACTCTTTAGCCTCTGCTGCAAGAGATGCCCTTATTTCAGCTATTTTCTCTTTCTCATCAATTCGGTTCCACCATTTGACGAGAAATATTTTTTTCAACATTAAAATTCCCAGTAGTCCCTCTTCGTATGTCAGAGACCAGTTCATTATGTGAGGAATATTGTTGGCGACGAAGAAATACATTGTCATTTCTTCGTCATAATAATTCTGACGACGTTGGCAAATTTTTGTCTGTTCGACCCATTCTTCGAACATTTTTAACAAGGACGGTGAAAAGATCTCTAGACTAGCTCCGAAGTATAACCACCACTTGTAGAACCATGCAGAAATTTTCTGCTCCAATATTTTTGGACAAATTTTTACGAACCATGAATGCTTTCTTCTATCATTTTCATAATAGAACACATTAAAGAAAGCAATATAGTCCCAATAGGTAAATTTGATTGAGACTGTCTTCCCTGGAAAACATTGCTCTTTCCAAGTTTGGATGTAAGCCCCATGATTGAGGGGTGAGAATTTTATATATAGTAATTTTACTATATATGATTTCTGTTAGAGGATCTTTCGGATTCAGCCGAAAGTGCTCAATCTCCGCAGAATTGGTTGAAAGAAGCATTTCTTTGTAATGGCTTCTTGCCCTATTCTTGATAGGATAGAAATTTTGCTCAAAATATTTTTCTCTGAGCTTCCATGGATCATTAATTAATGGCAGATCATTTCTATCTAGACATATTATGTCTTCAATATTAATTTATGGGTGTATATTAAATCCACATCAGAAAGTGTCGCTACTTTCTTGTAGGAAATTTTTTCCTTATCATTGTCAGTCGTATTAGCCGTATTCGCCAAAACCACAATATTTCTTCTGACAGGATTTTGGTCCCGTCTTCTGTGAGTTTTTCGATTTCTGGGTTGCTCCCATTTGGGAGGCTCCCGGGTTTTCCTTTGTCCCGTCTATCCATTCTGCAAAAATTCACGGGTTAGAAAATCTGGAAGACTATTTTCTTCACCTTTCATTATCAAAATCAAATATAGCTAATTCAGCTTGCCATCTAGCAAATATTTGTTTTGACGCTAGATTTTTAACATCTTTTTCCAAGACTGTTTTTGCCGAGCTGCAATCAATTCTAAGCAAAAACTTCTGGTTTAGCAAATCGTCTTGGAATTATGAATGCATTTTATTATAGAAAGAATTTCTTTCTTAATTGTGGAATAGTTTATTTGGGTATCATTCCATTTACCCGAGCAGAACCTGACTAAGACTTCCTTATTAGTCTTAGGATTTCTCTGCTTCAAGATGCCTCCATAACCAATATCACTGGCATCTGTTTCCACTATTTTAAACTATTCAGCATTAGCTAAATGTAAACAAGACAAATTCTTAACCTTTTTTGCTTTAATATTCTCACTGCCTTGGTATGATCATCTGACCAGGCAGGAGTATTCTTCTTTAATCTTTGATACAAAATTTTTGTATCCTGGACTATATTCTTATAAAATTCTGAAACATAATTTAATGCCCCAAGAAATCTCTGTAACTGCTTATTATCAGTTATTTCATCGGAGAATTTAGAAGCAAATTTAATACTTCTTTCGATAGAAATTATTGTCCTATTGGCTATATTATGCCCAAGAAACCTTATTTCTGTTTGGAACAGTTTCATCTTTGGTGCTGATATCACCAGCCCATTCTTGATGACCAAGTGCTTGAAAATTTTCAAGTGCTTGAAATACTTATCAAGAGAATTTGAAAATATTAGTATGTCATCAATATATGACAATATGAACTCAGAATATTTAATGAATATTTCGTTCATTATATTCTGAAATTCGGACGGAGCATTCTTTAGTCCGAAGGGCGTTACATTCCATTCATAGTGCCCAAATGGAACAGTAAAAGCAGTTTTATACCTATCCTGCTCAGCTATCTGGATTTGCCAGTAGCCTGATTTTAGATCAAATTTAGAAAATATTCTTGCTCCAACAATTCTATTGAGCAAATCCCTCTTATTAGGGATTGAATATCTTATCCATTTCAAAACCATATTAAGAGGTTTATAATTAATTATCAATCTTGGTACACCTCTCTCCCTCTCAGCATTATTCATTACATAGAATGTTGTACAGCTCCATGGAGAGTAGGATTTTCTTATTAATTTTTTGTCTATTAAATCATGTATTTCTTTCTTACATATTTCCAGATATTGTTGGTTCATTTGGCAAGGTCTTGCCTTAATCGGGATATCTTTTTCATTAAAGTTATCCACATAGGAAAGCAAAATGATATGCTGTTTCCTATTCCAGAAAGCATTAGGAAGATTACTAAAGTCTGTAGTTTAAATTCCTCTTCAACTTGCTTTATTTTATCTTTAATCTCTGGCTTATTTAATTGATCAGAGATTTGTATTTGCCTTATTTCCTCCCGGAGAAAATTGATTTGATTCTCTTTGAAATCAATTTCTCGTATTTCATTCAATATTTTGATCATTAGATCACGGAGGAATTCAAAGGTTACTTCTCTGCCTTTGTAGACAGTAGAAATACCATAAGTATTAATATTTCTTATTGGCATAAGTTTTTCTAGGAAAGGGGTTCCTAGAATAACATATTGTATTATTTCTTTTACTATCACAAATTGTAGATGTAATTGATCATGTATTTGTTTATCGAAAAGACCATCTATGTTCCATTCATAGATTTCTCCAGCACAGTAATGATTCTGAATTATGGAATCATTTTTCTCATAGAGGACATCCATAGGAGAAGGTCTCTTATAGTAATATTTGATTAAATTAGGTTTATCATATTTGACAGTATTAATTCTTTCTCGATTCACCTCATTCTGAATCGGATTGAAAGAATTAATCATCTCTTCTATAGGATTAACTTGTTCTTCATTATTTGAACAAGATTCCTCTGAGTCTAATTCTGACTCTTGGCGATCTTGTGTCTAGGATTCGCCCTGTAGCACATTCAGGTGCTTAGTTGTATCCTTATTAGGATCATAATTCAGAAATCTTTCCTTGAGGCGTTCATACTCTAATTCTTCTTCAGTGAGTACATTGACGATCTGATTTCTGAATTGTTCGACTAATTCTTTCAGATCTTCCTTGGTAAATTATAATTTATATCTAAACTTATAGTCTGTTACCTCCATTGGAGGTCTAATTGGAATCCTATTTGTTTTTATTTCGGGTTTAACAATAGGACTCTTGTGGAGCTCTACTCCTTTTATTGTATTGATTTTTTTATTCAATTTTTGAATACCTTCCTCTATTCGGGTCAATTGTTTTCCCATGATCTGGATATAGGTATTCGTATAATTATTTTGCAAAATTATTTTTTGCATTTCTTTTATGGAAGCCTTCTCATGTTCTATAGCCTTATAGAACGAATTGGCTTCAATATTGGCATGGAATGGAGCCGAGATTCTTAGAGACTCATTAGGAGGATATAATAATTTTATTTTTTGCCCTCCTTTAGTAGTCCATATTTTATATTGTTCCTCTAAGACATTTATTTGTCTTAGACCTCCACTGAGATATTCTTCTAGGAACCATTCTCGGAACCATTGAACCTTCGGCGTATTCTGAAGATGTTCATGATAAGCTTTTCTACATTCTTTACGCTGATTCGCGTTAAACTTCTCTTTGAACCATTGTCGGAATTTCTTATTCTCCTCACTATAGTATTCATTCTTGCAATATTCTATCATAAACTGTGATAGTCTGTAATCCATTAAAGAGGGAATGTCATTTCCGACATTGTCGGCTCTTCATCCAATTTGGATGATTGAGATCCCGATTGGGAAGCATATAATGGGTAAACAACATTCGATTCATTTATTTGAATCTTCTTTACTTGATTTTCTTCTCTATTAGAACATTCTTCTTCTGATTGTTTATCTGAGTTTGATTTCTCAGATATGAATCTCCTGGAGCTTGATGTAGAGATTCTGGCCTTTGTTTGTGGAGTAAACCTTACTTCCACTTCACCATCTGGAGTCTGAATTATTTATTTTTTTCCATTTTATTATTCTATTTGTAGCTACTTTAGTAGTCAAGATATTGGTCTCAACTAAAGTAGTATGTCCTGGTTTTGCAAGGTGTTTAGCCTTTGGGGCAAAGGTATTTAACACCTTAAAATGAACTCTATAGATTATTGCTATAGTTTCAGATCAAGGAAGAAAATTATAACCATACGTCTTTAAATTCAAAGACACGGCTTCTAACAGATTTGCATCTGTTAAAGATAAACTCAGATCATAATAAACATTAAAATAGACTGGGCCATGACAGAGACTCGTCTGCATTACTCCCATTAGGGACTGTGCCCAATCTAGACATCGTCCATCTCTAAGAGATGTCAGCAAAGATATATTTAATCCTTGAAGAGTCAAAGGTTTCAATGCTATCTGTATTAATCCAATAAGGATGAAATTATATTTATCTCTGTAATTAGAGATATCGTCTTCAGATAACAGCTTAATCATTTGTTCATTATCTGAGACTTGAACTGTTCTTTCCATCGTCTTAATTGCAATGAAAGATTTAAAATCAAAGGTACCAATTTTGTATATTTCTTTGGGTTGAACCTTTGGAATTGTCCATTTGTTCAACTCCTCTAATTCTGTAGGAAATTCATACATATTAGATTGGCCAATTGGTCACTCATCCTTTGAGGGGATCTACCTTGCTACCTTCTTCATGTAAACTATTAACCTGCAGTCTGTTGTTAGTAACAATACTACTATCGTTAATATCTAAACGGCTTAGGTCTAATTCTTCTGGTAGTAAAAATGTTGCACGGCTGTCAACGATTTACGGCAAAACAAGGCACTCTCTGCCAACAAACGCCTAGGCGACTTTGGTGCCGTCCCACAACACATAGACACACCATACAAACTATTCCTAAGCATTCAGATGTAGCAACAAGTAGTAATAGAACAACAACAGATTACATTTTAATAGTCACATAAAGAACATAGCAAGATAGAACGCACATATTCACAAGCCATCATAGCAAGATAGAACGCACCTATTAACCTGCAGTCTGCTGTTATTTTTATTTTATTTTATAAATATAAAATAAAATAGAGTCATGCTTGAAAGACCATCTATGTTCCATTCATAGATTTCTCCAGCACAGTAATGATTCTGAATTATGGAATCATTTTCCTCATAGAGGACATCCATAGGAGAAGGTCTCTTATAGTAATATTTGATTAAATTAGGTTTATCATATTTGACAGTATTAATTCTTTTTCGATTCATCTCATTCTGAATCGGATTGAAAGAATTAATCATTTCTTCTATTTGAATAGGATGAGCTTGCTCTTCATTTACAGAACAAATTTCCTCTGAGTCTTCTTCTGACTCTTGGCAACATTGTACCGAAGATTCACCTTGAAGCACATTCAAGTGCTTAGGTGTAGGTAGTTCTGACTCCTTATTAGGATCATAATTCAAAAACCTTTCTTTAAGGCGTTCGTACTCTAATTCTTCTTCAGTGAGTACATTAACGCTTTGGTTTCTGAATTGTTCTACCAATTCTTTCAGATCTTCTTTGGTAAATTCTGATTTAAATCTGAATTTATAGTCTGTTACCTCCATTGGAGGTCTAATTGGAATCCTATTTGTTTCCATTTTGGGTTTAACAATAGGACTCTCGTAGAGCTCTACTCCTTTTATTGTATTGAATTTTTCATTTAATTTTTGAATACCTTCTTCCATTCGGGTCAATTGTTTTCCCATGATCTTGATATAGGTATTCGTATAATTATTTTGCAAAATTATTTTTTGTATTTCTTTTATGGAAGCCTTCCCTCCCATGTTCTACATTTCTATCTGGACATATTATGTCTTCAGATATTAATTTGTGGGTGTATATTGAATCCACATCAGAATATGGCGCTGCTTCCTTGTAGGAAAATTTTTCCTTATCATTGTCAGCCGTATTAGCCGTATTCGCCGAAACCACAATATTTCTTCTGACAGGAATTTGGTCCTGTCTTCTGTGAGTTTTCCGATTTCTGGGTTGCTCCCATTTGGGGGGCTCCTAGGGTTGTTTTTCTTTGTCCCGTCTATCCATTCTGCAAAAATTCACGGGTTAGAAAATCTGGAAGACTATTTTCTTCACCTTTAATATATTCAATATCAAAATCAAATATAGCTAATTCAGCTTGCCATCTAGCAAATATTTGTTTTGACGCTAGATTTTTAACATCTTTTTCCAAGACTGTTTTTGCCGAGCTGCAATCAATTCTAAGCAAAAACTTCTGATTTAGCAAATCGTCTTGGAACTTATGAATGCATTTTATTATAAAAAGAAGGGTAAAGTGCACCCTCCTTAGAGTTGCCTCGTTCGCAAAATAAGACCTTTTAAAAAACTTAAGCAGTTTGCACCTCCCGCAAAACCGTTTTTGCTCGGAATGCCCCTTTCCGTCAAATTGACGTTAGAACAGCCGTTAGAAAAATTCACTTCCCAAAATACCCCTAATGCTTACATTTGGCTGTTGGCTCTCTTTCATTCTCTATATATATAAGACAATGTTTGTTTGAAACATAAAACCTAAACATTATATTTTCTATTTTTTGACCGGTTGGTTGGAAGGAAAAATAATATATATTTTTTATATTTCTTTTTTTTACTTATTTGCTCTCATTTAATATATTGAAGCTTTTTCTTACCTACAGATCTCAAATCCAACTGCAAATTTTTTTTATATTCTCTTTTTTTTTTACTTATTTGCTCTCATTTAATGTTTGAAGCTTTTTTTACTTATTCCTTTTTTTTCAAGACGTCCAAATAGAAATTATGGAAGCCTATTCGTAGATAATCGACAAAGGCGGTGGCAGCCACTGAACCCGGACCATGCTTCGACATACATGTTTTGCAATTTATTTTAGGATTTTTGACACGTTTAGTAATATTAAAGTTTTTTGTTTAAGTAATACATGTGATGAAAATAAATTTGTACCAAGATTTACAATTTCAGTTAGAATTAATAAATAAATAATTACGATAATAGTCATGACTAATAAATAATTACGATACAAGTTCAGGACTAACCGGACATTTGTTAAAAGATTTTTTTTTTTCCAGAAAAAATTTAAGATGAAAACCTACTATTTAGATTATAAACATTTATTTTCGAAAATGACGTCAAGCATGAGAATTGATTTTTGTTTAATAATCTTTTTAATATTTTGTTTTTTGTTTCCATTTTTTTTAGTTCTTATTTCTTTTTTTTTCATCTTTTTAATAATCTTTTCTAGAATTAATAAATAAATAATTACGATAATAGTCATGACTAATAAATAATTATGATACAAGTTCAGGACTAACCGGACATTTGTTAAAAGATTTTTTTTTCAGAAAAAATTTAAGATGAAAACCTACTATTTAGATTATAAACATTTATTTTCGAAAATGACGTCAAGCATGAGAATTGATTTTTGTTTAATAATCTTTTTAATATTTTTTTTGTTTCCATTTTTTTAGTTCTTATTTCATATTTTTTTTTCATCTTTTTAATAATCTTTTCTAGTTTTTTAAGAGTGACTTTTATTTTCAAATTTGTATAGTTTTTGTTTTTGTCTTTTTTCATTGTTTAAGATTTATCCTTATTTTTTGGTTTTTTGGAATATTTTGTCTATTTTTATTTTTTTCCATATTTTAATAGTATTTTTTTGTTTTTTATTTGGTATTTTTTTCCAGTTTTTTCATCATTTCTATTTTTTAAGAATTGATTTTTTTTTGTATTTATCAGTTTTGTTTTTCCCAAAAATATATATATATTTGTTAAATAAAAAATAATTTATGACAAAATAATTTTAAATAATATTTATCCACTTTTTTGACAGAACTAACCGTTTTTAACAAGTTAATATTAATTAAAATAATTTTAATAAATAATTTTACTAACAAAGATCATTTTTCCTTTGTTAATATTTATCCACTTTTTAGCAAGTATTTTTGTGTAACCGTTTTTAACAAAATAATTTTAGAACTAACCGTTTTTAACAAGTTAATATTAGATAGCTCAGGGGTAAAATGGTCAAAATAATCCCATTTTAACACCCGTTAACAGAAAAGTTAGCGGAGGGGGTGATTTGAGCATTTTCGTATCTTGTTGGTTTTTTTCGGATCAGCGAGTCTTTATTTGCATTTTCGTGCATCTAAGGAGGGTTTAAATGCACTTTACCCTAAAAAGAATTTCTTTCTTAATTGTGGAATAGTTTATTTGGGTATCATTTCATTTACCCGAGCAGAACCTGACTAAGACTTCCTTATTAGTCTCATGATTTCTCTGCTTCAAGATGCCTCCATAACCAATATCACTGGCATCTGTTTCCACTATTTTAAACCATTCAGCATGAGCTAAATGTAAATAAGGCAAATTCTTAACCTTTTGCTTTATTATTCTTACTGCCTTGGTATGATCATCTGACCGGGCATGAGGATTCTTCTTTAATCTTTGATACAAAATTTTTATTTCCTGGGCTATATTCTTATAAAATTCTGAAACATAATTTAAGGCTAAATTTCAACTTGATACCCTCAACTATCCACATTTTGCAACTTAATACCTTAAACTTTCAAAATAGGCAACTTGATACCCTCAACTATTTAATACTTTCAACTGCATCCCCTAAACAAAAAAAATTCCGAAATTACCCACCCCCCCCCCCCCTCCATTCTAGCCGGCGACCCCCCCCCCCCCCCTCTCCGGTGACCCACCCCCTCCCCTCTCCGGAGGCGGCGACCTCCCCCCCCCCCACTCCATCTCCGGCGACCTCCCCCCCCTCCCCTCTCCGCGGGCGACGACGGCGCACAGCAGCCGGTGGGGGCGGTTCGCGGGTACAGGCTGGCCGGGAAGGGGGGGTGGGGGGGTGGAACGACCGGAGGAGGAGAGGGCGGTGGGGGGGGGGGGTTGAGCGGCCGGAGGAGAGGGTTGCACGACCGGAGGAGGAGGGGGGGGGATGGGGGGGGTGAGGGAGTAGGTGCTGGGAAGGTGGGGGGTTGGGAGAGATGAGGGTATTTTAGGAAAAAAAATATTTAGGGTATCAAGTTGCCTATTTTAAAAGTTTAAGGTATTAAGTTGCCAAATGTGGATAGTTGAAGGTATCAAGTTGAAATTTAGCCCATAATTTAATGCCCCAAGAAATCTCTGTAACTGCTTATTATCAATTATTTCATCGGGAAATTTAGAAGCAAATTCAATACTTCTTTCGATAGGAATTATTGTCCTATTGGCTATATTATGCCCAAGAAACCTTATTTCGGTTTGGAACAGTTTCATCTTTGGTGTTGATATTACCAAATTTCTTTGCTGAGAGAATAAGGCAAAAATTGAAAGAGAAGAATAATGGAGAAATTCCATATCAAAATTACACTTACGGAGCATTAATCAATGCTTGTGTACAAAAGGCTTAGCCTTGTGTAATGATTTAAAGCTAGAAAATCAGCTTAAATCTCAGAGGCTTTCGGAGAGAAAGCAATTAGGTGAATTTTGCAGCCAATTTGCTGTAGATGATTATAAGTCTTATGAAAAGAAAGGTAAGGCTAAGAAAGAATATAGAGAGAAGAGAAATAAGCCCTATTATAGAAGAAAAAGAAAAAAGAAATATCTCCAGCAATATAGAGAAAAAGATAAGGGAAAGGAGAAGAAATATTCTCAAAGGAAGAAATCCTCTAGAGAGCTAAAATACTACAAATGTGATAAATTAGGCCTCGTCTGCATTACTCCCATTAGGGACTGTGCCCAATCTAGACATCGTCCATCTCGAAGAGATGTCAACAAAGATGCATTTAACCCTTGAAGAGTCAAAGGTTTCAATGCTATCTGTATTAATCCAATATAGATGAAATTATATTTATATCTGTAATTAGAGATATCGTCTTCAGATAACAGCTTAGTTCATTATCTGAGACTTGAACTGTTCTTTCCATCGTCTTAATTACAATGGAAGATTTAAAATCAAAGGTACCAATTTGGTATATTTCTTTCGGTTGAACATTTGGAATTGTCCATTTGTTCAACTCTTCTAATTTTGTAGAAAATTCATACAGATTAGTATTTTTCACAGATTTACCCTTATTAAGGGTCTTCTTATTGGAGCCTATTAGATTGGCCAATTGGCCACTCATCCTTTGAGGGGATCTACCTTGTCGGGAAGCAAAACAATAGGGAAGCGAAACAATATGTTGTTTTCTATCCCAAAAAAGCATTAAGAAGATTACTACAAGTCTGTAGTTTAAATTCCTCTTCAACATGCTTTATTTTATCTTTAATCTCTGGCTTATTTAATTAGTCAGAGATTTGTATTTGCCTTATTTCCTCTTGGAAAAAATTGATTTGATTCTCTTTGAAATCAATTTCTCTTATTTCATTCAATATTTATCATTGGATCACGGAGGAATTCAAAGGTTTCTCTGCCTTTGTAGACAGTAGAAATTCCATAAGTATCAATCTTCCTTATTGGCATAAGTTTTTCTAGGAAAGGAGTTCCTAGAATAACATGTTGTGTTATTTTTTTTACTACCACAAATTGTAGTGGTATCACAACAGAATCCTTACAGATATTAACATCAGTAACCTTGTATGGTGCTGTTGCTCTAACAATTCTATTGAGCAAATCTCTCTTATTAGGGATTGGATTTCTTATCCATTTCAAAACCTTATTAAGAGGTTTATAATTAATTACCAATCTTGGTACACCTCTCTCCCTCTCAACATTATTTATTACATAGAATGTTGTACAATTCCATGGAGAGTAGGACTTTCGTATTAACTTCTTATCTATTAACTCCTGTATTACATAATCAATTACATCGAATATTGATATATTCCAATGTTGCTAAAGCTGCTGGCAACAATGATAGACAAATTGCTTTATTCGTAGCCAGTGGATTCACAGGCATCCTACGAGGATGGTGGGATCATTGCCTGACTAATGAACAACGAATGGAGATAATAAATGTCACTAAGACAGAAGATGGACATGTTTCTGATGGTGAAATCAGACGCTGTTTATACTCTAATATATAATATATTAGAGTATTTTACTGGATATGTTTCTAATGGGGGGAGAATTAGAACCCTGTTATTGCCATTAATTAATGATCCATGGAAGCTCAGAGAAAAATATTTTGAGCAGAATTTCTATCCTATCAAGAATAGAGCAAGAAGCCATACGAAGGAATGCTTCTTTCAACCAATTCTGCAGAGA
This sequence comes from Iris pallida, assembly GCA_029216955.1. Lineage (NCBI taxonomy): Eukaryota > Viridiplantae > Streptophyta > Magnoliopsida > Asparagales > Iridaceae > Iris > Iris pallida. The sequence goes on from JANAVB010025999.1 coordinate 24,205,549, forward strand.
TTGAGCACTTTCGGCTGAATCCGAAAGATCCGTTAACAGAAATCATATAGAGTAAAATTACTATATATAAAATTCTCACCCCTCAATCATGGGGCTTACATCCAAACTTGGAAAGAGCAATGTTTTCCAGGGATAAGACAGTCTCAATCAAATTTATCTATTGGGACTATATTGATGTTTTCTTTAATGTGTTCTATTATGAAAATGATAGAAGAAAGCATTCATGGTTCGTAAAAAATTTTCCAAAAATATTGGAGCAGGAAATTCCTGCATGGTTCTAAAAGTGGTGGTTATACTTCGGAGCTAGTCTGGAGATCCTTTCACCGCCCTTGTTAAAAATGTTCGAAGAATGGATCGAACATGCAAAAATTTGCCAACGTCGTCAGAATTATTATGACGAAGAAACGACAATGTATTTATTCGTCGCCAACAATATTCCTCACATAATGAAGTAGTCTCTGAAATGCGAAGAGGGACTACTGGGAATTTTAATATTGAAAATAATATTTCTCGTCAAATGATGGAACCGAATTGATGAGAAAGAAAAAATAGCTGAAATAAAGGCATATCTTGCAGTAGAGGCTAAAGAGTCGCAGCATCTGCAGGAGCAAAATACAATGGATTATGATGATAATTCTTTGAGAAAATTCAGTGATTCCTTAATGAGGAAAAATCCAAAGATGTCTCGGCAGGAACTTAAAGTTCGATGCCAAAAATATCTTTGTTCCCAAATGAAAGCACTGTTTGAGGATAAATATAAAGATGAATTGCTAGAAGACTTGGGCGACGACGAATCAATGAAGTCATCAGCAGCGTCGGTTGCAGCTCAGGAGGATGAGGATGAATTTTACTCTGGTAATAATGAAGACAATGAAGAAAGAATTATGGTGGCAGAATCGTCCACTAGTCATACTCCACGAAGGAGGCCTAGAAACAACGAGCATGACAAATAGAAGACAGCTGTGCGACGCTGGAATAAAGCAGGAATTGATTGTGATAGCCACTAATATTGATAATGGTGGTGGGGCCTACAATCATGTATCAGGCCTAACAGCAGATAAGAAGGAATCTTCTCTTACTAAAGAAAAGAAGATGTGATACAAAGTAAAGAGACACGTATGTCCTTAATCCACTACGTGTTCCTTTAATGATGTGATCGAGGCGGTTCGGCATGACAGATGGCCTTCAATAACCGAAAACTGTCGATCTGTTTTCGAGTATAGTTGTAATATAAATAGAGGCCACTAGCCTCAGTTGTATCCATCCATCTACTACTATCTTCTCTCTTCTATCTAGTGTGTGCTTGTAAGAGTGTTTCTGTACTACTTCTATTATCAATAAAAGTTTAAAGTTTCTCTATTCCAAGCTTTTCTTCTGCTGATCTCCGATCTTGTCCCTAATTGGTATCATATATATATATATGGGAGGATTTATGAAATGTCCAAAAACTAAAAAAGTTTTATGTAAAACCCATCGCTAAAAAAACTTTCATCGCGTGCCCAGAATTAGAGAAACTTATCCAAAGCGGGTTCCAAATGACCATTTTGCCCTTCCTTTTAATTTATTGAAAACACCCACGAAACTGCTCTTAAAAAAAATGTTTCGATACTTCATCTTCTTCCATACGCTGCTCACTTTCGAATCTAGGTTTTCTCCTAAAAAATCTTCAAAAACTCGTCGGAAAATTTCGGAAAGACCGGGACAAACGGCAAAAGTGCTAAAACGGAGGTCCAAACATCATTTTTTTGCGATTCTAAAATTTCGGAAGGTCGTCTAATGGTGAAGCGATTACTTTCAGTCTCCTCGACGATACGCTCATTCTGCGACAAACGGGACCTCGTTTCGACCTCCCAGTCAAAAGTTATGGCTCTCCAAAGTTTCAGCTGACCATAAAATGCAGGAGAATGGTCATTCTCCGTGTTAGAACACGAAAAATGTTAATTTCGCATGAGGGTGGTCATTCTCCGTGTTAGTAACACGGAGAATGTCATTCTCCGTCATTCTCCGTCTTAATTTACACGGAGAATGCTATTCTCCGTTTTATTTAACACGGAGAATGGCATTCTTCGTCTTAATTTACACGGAGAATGACCATTCTCCGTGCTAAATTACACGGAGAATGACTATTCTCCGTCTTAATTTACATGGAGAATGCCATTCTCCGTGTAGTTTATCACGGAGAATGGTCATTCCAGTGTTAAAACACAGGGAGAATGACCATTCTCCGTGTTAGAAACACGGAGAATGCCATTCTCCGTGTTAGAAACACGGAGAATGCCATTCTTCGTGTTAAATAAAACGGAGAATGTTATTCTCCGTGTTAAATAAAACGGAGAATAGCATTCTCCGTGTAATTTAGCACGGAGAATGGTTATTTCAGTGTTAAAACGCAGGAGAATGGCATTGGTCATTCTCCGTGTTAAATAAAACGGAGAATGGTCATTCTCCGTGTAATCTAGCACGGAGAATGGTCATTTCAGTGTTAAAACGCAGGAGAATGGCCATTCTCCGTGTTAGAAACACGAAGAATGTCATTCTCCGTTTTAAATAAAACGGAGAATGACATTCTCCGTGTTATTTAGCACGGAGAATGGTCATTTCAGTGTTAAAACGCAGGAGAATGGCCATTCTCCGTGTTAGAAACACGAAGAATGTCATTCTCTGTTTTAAATAAAACGGAGAATGGCATTCTCCGTGTTAATTTACACGGAGAATGGTCATTTCCAGTGTTAAAACGTAGGAGAATGGCCATTCTCCGTGTAATTTAGTTTTTTCAGGAATAAAGAGTTTCGTTCTTCTTTCAAAGCGATGATAATTCTTATGGAAAAGAAGAAGAAAGATCTTCTCTCCACAATTGACGTCGATGAAGATGATGATGATGGTGATGATGATGACGAGCGATGATCTGAGTTCGACCGAAGAAAAGCACACCGAACTACGAACGATCTATGCGATCTCTGCTGAAGATGAGAGCAATGGAATCCAGATTTTTCGTGAAGAAGAAGAAGACGAAAATCGCAATCCAGATCTGAGTTTTTTGAATTCAAATACATATAGATGACCAATTCGCGCGGAGGGTTAGTTTCGGTATTATAAAAATAGCAGTTTCCAGCGGGTGGCATCTAAAAGGGAATCTTGGAATATTTAACGTGAAAATACTTAATTCTGGACATTTCATAAAACTCATCCAGGTGGGCATTTCATAAAAGCCCATCCTGAAATTAGGTTTCTCAGCAATTTCCAGTATATATATATATATATATATATATATATATATATATATATATATATATATATATATATACATATATTATTTTATTTTATTTTATATATATGTGTGTATGGTTAGGTGTGCCTATACACATAGATGTGTGCCTACATATTGAGGGGTAGCTATCCATTTACATGGGTAGATATGTATATATATGTGAATACATATATGGGTATATAGATCAGGGTGTATATATATTGTGAGTGAGTATGTGTGTCACTTTGGACACACAAGTGTGTAGACATATAGGCATATATATGTAGGGGTGTGTGTGTCCATTTGTGGGATGACAGTAGATAGATAGATAGATAGATAGATAGTTAGGGAGGCTTGTGCTTGGCCACAACAGGCTTAGGCAGGGGACAGGTCTTGTGGGCCTGTGCACAAGTGTGCACAGGAGGAAGTGCAGGAGTGCTTACTGCCTACAGGAATTGGGGTTGCCGCACAGCAGGGAAGTGTGCAACGGCACCCTGTGCCAGGGATGCAATAGCTGCACATCAGTGCACCTTGTACTGATGGGTGTTCAACAGTATGTTGTTGGGCAGTGAGGCAAACAACTGCAGGCTTAGGGCCCTGTGTGTAAAACAGGTATGAGTCTAGGTAGCAGTTCATTGTGGCCACATGAACCTCTTTCTTCCTCTTCCTGTCCTCCTTCAGGAATAGGAGGACTACAATACTCAGGCAGAGGGGGCTTTAGGCCTGTGCACCTGTGTCTTTGGGCTAGGGGTGGGTTCCTGAGTGTACAATGTACACTCTTGACAGCAGGAAGTTGCAGAGGGAATTGGGTAGCCTACTGTCTAGTAACAACAGTTAGGTAGGAGGAAATCAAGGTAAAGGGCTAGGTAACATCAGAAATTGTAGTTGGGAGCCAAGGCTCCTGTACACACATGTGCACAGGGATGTTTTGGCATCCGTAGCTTGTGCAACAGCAGTATATTGGGTTGTGTGAGGGAGAATGGTAAATGATAGAAGGGTGAGTCACGGGCTAGATTAAGCTTATGTAATAGGCATTACCTAAGAAATATTAGTGATAAGAAATGGAATAGAGTATAGGGTATTGAGATAGATATTGATTGCCTATGTAGGTAATGTATTGGATACATCAAATAGGACATGTATAGGATATGTGGGATAGGATAGGTACTGTAGATTGGTGTCTTGAGTATAGGAATTTAGTCTTACCCTTGTATCCAGAGTATAGGGTAAAGGGGGTAGGCAACATGTTAAGCCTATGGTAGTGTCGGGTAGGCAATGTAATATAATATATGTATTAGGTAATAAGTAAGGTAATTGGTCTACCTTGTGTCAAGATATTAGGTATATAGGTATATAGATACCTAGGAGATTAGCCTAGTATTAGAATACCTTGGTAAGGCAAAGGTGTGGCCCTAAAAACCTAGGTGTGACCTAGTTTGACCAAGTTCTAGAAATGACTTGGAGACCTAGTACTAAGCAAGCATAGCATGTTTATGATTCCAAAACATAAATTGACATTGATATTCCATATTTAGGTCGTCGAGGCACCGTACTGGATACTGTTGATATTTTACACTGGATCTTAGGCGAGTACATTCTCTGATAATTTTCCGTTTATAATATCTTCTATATTTCTTGTATTTAGTAGTGCTTGATTTCTAGACACATTGATTACACGGATTGGTATTTCCTAGATCCCGTCATGAAATGTTATTCCTTGTATGTCTTGGTATACCATGTGCAAGTCATATTGTTATTCTTGTGCTAGTATAGACACCAATTCCTGCGAAGGCCCGCAACCTTTCCAGAGAACCCCGTGTCGTAACGTACCATGGTTGGATCCACTATACCAGTCGAGGGCAGGGAGTAGTAGTGTAGATATGTGATCATATCCTTCATGTACCACATGTATGATTAACCAGGCCATAAATTCCTGTGCAAGTTTCTAAGCCGATCACATGTTGAAACTAGTGCTCACTTACATAGATAATTATTTCCTGATTATTGTACATGATGTTTCATGTTCTCCTATTTATTTACAATATGCTACATTCATGTACATGTTACCTTATCTTGTATATTCTCTCTATTTACTATTATATAGTCTTTATCATTTACTGGAACTGTTATTAGAGGTGTACTTTCGCTCTAATCCTGACTGAATGTATTTTTCAGACTATTCCAATGACGGTTGTCCTACCTACAATGGCCCTCAGGATGTAGTAGGCGTAGACCAGGAGACACTGATCCAGGACGGTTTAGCTCCGGCTGAGGAGGTTGTATTAACAACTCAGTTAGACTAGATTAGTACTGGATTTGTCTCTAACTTATGACTCTTAGCTTATTATTATTTCAGACTTGTATTGAGATAGATGACTCATAGACTCTGGACTTGTACTATGTTATGTTAGACTTCTGGATATTTCTCATTATGTCATTATCTTTATCGTGCCGTTTATCTTTCTTATAGACTTGTGATTGAGTATGAATATATCAATATTATCATCTGATTGGAGATGAGATATCTTGACAGATTATGATATACATTGTTAGTTAGTGTAGACCTAGACAGCGTTCTACCGCCGATGCTGCGGCATAGGTTGGGCGCTGTCACGCACTCGTGTCCCTATACCGGGTGCGGGTCATGACACGTTTTAAAGTTGTCCCCCAATTTCGAATTCCCCCAAACTTCTCCTTTACGTGGAATTAGCCCTATTTTCTTCCCTTCATATGAAAATTTCTGAAAATTAATAAATAGTGCTACATAGAATAATATGCAATCACTTGGTTGTAATGAAGGGGTACTACCAAAGAATATCTGGTAATGATCCATTCCACATTAAGTATTTTACTGAATTAGCTAGCAAAGTCGGTACGTTTTACAGGAGTGACCACTGAAGGCAATTTATTTATTAGTCTTTATTATATACTCTCCAACCAAGTTACTTTAGTCACTATGTTTACTCACTTTGCAGGCAATGAGCTTATTGGTAGTCATAAAACTATCTTTACTCACTTTGTAGACAATGAGCTTATTATATAGTCATAAACAAACATGCTTTGTATATTCCAGTTTGAACTAGTATATTCAAAGGATTCCACATGGATATTTTATTTAAAAGTGCTACATAGAATAATATGCAATCACTTGGTTGTAATGAAGGGATACTACCAAAGAATATATGGTAATGATCCATTCCACATTAAGTATTTTACTGAATTAGCTAGCAAAGTCGGTACGTTTCACAGGAGTGACCACTGAAGGCAATTTATTTATTAGTCTTTATTATATACTCTCCAACCAAGTCAACTATGTTTTGTACATTTGTAAATAATTATTTAGGTGGTTACTTTAGTCACTATGTTTACTCACTTTGCAGGCAATGAGCTTATTACGTAGTCATAAAACTATCTTTACTCACTTTGTAGACAGTGAGCTTATTATATAGTCATAAACAAACATGCTTTGTATATTCCAGTTTGAACTAGTATATAGTCAAAGGATTCCACATGGATATTTCATTTAAAAGTAAACATGTTTGTACATTTGTATTTAGGTCGCTGGTTTCTTTTTGTTAGTAGTCCCTAGATATATAATATCAAGAAACTATATTTAGTCATTTGTAGGCAGTGAACTTATAAAACTAACATGCTTTGCATAGTCCAATTTGAAGTTTGAACTACATTTGTAAAGCAAGAAATGTGATTTCCATTTGAGACATTCCAGTAACCAACATGAGACATTCCAGTATAGAAAATTACAAGATGCTTTGTATATTCCAGTTTGAACTAGTATAGTCAAAGGATTCCACATGGATATTTCATTTAAAAGTAAACATGTTTGTACATTTGTATTTAGGTTGCTAGTTTCTTTTTGTTAGTAGTCCCTAGATATATAATATCAAGAAACTATATTTAGTCATTTGTAGGCAGTGAACTTATAAAACTAACATGCTTTGCATAGTCCAATTTGAAGTTTGAACTACATTTGTAAAGAAGAAATGTGAGTTTCCATATGAGACATTCCAGTATAGAAAATTACAAGAGCTTGTTCCATTCTAATTCCGCTTGTAAGAAGTTCTAGAAGACATAAAGAAAAAAAAAAGGAAAAGCGGTAGAACCATATAATGTGTTAAATTCCAAGAGAACACTTGCAGATAACTGTCCATGCATTCATGAGCAATTTTGTAGAAGAAACCTAAATTAATAAATATTGTGCCACACAGAATAATATGCAATCACTTGGTTGTACTGAAAGGATACGTGATGGAGAACAACTTGAATTTATGGTTATTTTGGAATTCTTTAGTTTGTTTGTTAGGATAAAACAAAATAAAGATACCTCTTGAGTTAGTTGGGTTGGTTAGAGGACTTATCTTATGGATAATTAGAGATTTAGTTTATCTTCTTTTGATTGTTTTGTAGCTTATAAATAGTTTATAATTTCATAAGTTATGGATAAAGAATTGAGAATGAGAAATCTATTTTGAGTTATATGGTGCGATGCCAAAACTTTGAAGTTATCTCTATCAACGTTGCTTCTCCGCTTCCGACTTCAATGGTAATCATATTATTATTTCGCATTTCTATTATAATTTTTGAGACAAATTTATAATAGTTGTTCACTCTTTAATTAAAGCTTCCGTACCCAAATATAAATTCTTAATTTCATACTAATAATTTGTTTTTGGGTCTTCGTCCCGCGTCAAATTAGTATCAGAGTTAGACCCTGGTTTAGAAATATATGTATTGATATTTTTCCTGGAAACCAATCTGAAGTTGCTCACTGATTTTCAGTTTCAAAATTGTTAAATCTAAAGTCTCAAACATCCATTGGAAACCAATTCGAATTCCCATTGCTAATAGTTGAACTAAAAAGGTGCACATGAACTTAACATGTAATTTGAACATCAAACTAGTTTAAACATGGGAAAAATAAATCGGAATTAAAACAGGGAGTATCAGTCCCCATTTGCACAGCCCAAACCACATATCAAAATCCCATTATATGAACATAAAACCTAATCTATCATGTAAAACCTATCCAGTAGGAACTAATACACATGTTCATAACCAATATGACAAATTATCATTAATTAGAATCAGTTTAAAATGGAATTGAAAGTTCAGGAATTCAAACTAACAGCATGTATCAGTCCACATGGGGAAATTCCATATTTGAATTCGAAACATGTAAATATACCCAAATTAAAGGTTGGTAATACTTGTGTCAAGTGTACACGTGTTATACAATGTATTCGTGTCCAACTAAGTGGACACGAGAGTGTCCAAAATCTGCACGAACACAACGCTGCAATGCACTACACAACGGTAAACCTGTGCACGTGTCCTAGCTCACACGACACAAGACCATTGGACACAAGACTTTGGGAGTGTCGTGTCAGACACTGCCCCTAGTTCCGTGTCCAATATCACGTGTCCACGAACCCTAGAATGGCCGCACGGACACGCGGGTAGCAGGGCAGCCAACCGCGTGCACGCGGGGCGTGTCCACGGGTCCAATGCGACCCCGACACTACACGAAACGTGTTCAGTCCATTAGAAACCTATAAGCGACACGAAAAACTAACTTTCTATTCAAACCAAATCAGAAAATAGGATCGAAATGCCCACTGTGGCATTTCGTCGAACACCTAGACATTCACACTGATACGTGTCCGATACGGACACGTAAAGGACACGAAACCTTGCAAAACCTATTCCTACAGTTAGAGGACACCTAGGGCTTTCTATCCATGCCTAGAAATCACAATTTCATGGAGGGAATGAGAAGTTACCTATTGGTGTTCTTCCTCAAAGAAAGCTTCAAAATGGGGGATCCTTCTAGCTAGCCCCAAGCTCCAAATTGTCCCAAATCTGAGAATAGCCTCCATGAACAGTAGGGAAAAGTAATTTAAATCACCATGGAAGAAGTTTGAATGAAAAAAGAATTATATTGATCAAAATAGGAAAGGGTTTCAATAGGGACAAACCTTGTTCTTGCAAAATGGAGAGAATGAACAAAAGAGGCAAGTGTTATTTGAGAGAGACTTTATAGGGGTTGTGTCCTAGTGGCCGGCCATGATTATTAGGGCTAGGGTTTTGGGATTATCAATGGCTATTAATCAATCTAGCTAAATCAATGGTCCTCAAGCCTAGGTTTTCATTCTAGCCAAGTTGCAACCTCGTTGTTCTATCTAATCATGACTTAACCAAGGCTAACAATACTAACTAACACCAAGCTCCAAATTGTTCCAAATATGAGAATAGCCTCCATGAACAGTAGGGGAAAGTAATTTAAATCACCATGGAAGAAGTTTGAATGAAAAAGAAATTATATTGATCAAAATAGGAAAGGGTTTCAATAGGGACAAACCTTGTTCTTGCAAAATGGAGAGAATGAACAAAAGAGGCAAGTGTTATTTGAGAGAGACTTTATAGGGGTTGTGCCCTAGTGGCCGGCCATGATTATTAGGGCTAGGGTTTTGGGATTATCAATGGCTATTAATCAATCTAGCTAAATCAATGGTCCTCAAGCCTAGGTTTTCATTCTAGCCAAGTTGCAACCTAGTTGTTCTATCTAATCATGACTTAACCAAGGCTAACAATACTAACTAACACTAACCATGGCTAGCTAAGACTAGCTATGACTAAATTAGGTTAGGCCAAATCTAGGTTAGGGCTAAACACACTACAAGGCAATGAATTAAATCATATTTAAATCACACCATTCCAATGATCATATTAAATTCCAATAAATACATATTAATTCAAATAAATTCAAAAATGACAAGATTACCCTCAAACTAGAAATGTGGTAGTGACAAATCTACCCTCCTACAAAAATTTCGTCCTCGAAATTGAAAGGCGAAACTAACAATGAGAAGGATAGACAATCATACCTCACGGTGCAAACAGATATGGGTATCGCTCGTGCATCTCATCCTTCTGCTCCCAGGTCGACTCTCCTGGAGAATGATGCCTCCATGCGACGCGAACCAATGTTATCACTGGTTTTTCAGCACCTTCTCTCGGCGATCCAGAATCTCCACAGGCTGCTCTGGATAACTGAGAGTAGGTCCAACCTCAATCTCCGAGTGATCAAGCACATGGCTAGGGTCAGCCACGTACCGTCTCAACTGTGATACGTGGAATACGTTGTGGACACCCACTAGTGCAGGTGGCAAGTCTAGCCTGTAAGCCACATCACCGACTCTCCCGCTGATCACGAAAGTTCCGATGAAGCGCGGGCTAAGCTTCCTACCTCTACCAAAACGTATAGTACCACGAGTCGGGGATATCCGCAGAAAAACCATGTCTCCAACCTAATCACAAGCAAGGTCTCAAGTTACAAAATAATCAAACACAATCAAACAAACAAAATAAAATACAACCTACTTCTAATTCTATCTCTAAATTTGTACCTCAAACTCCAACGGCCTCCGGTGGCTATCGGCCCAGTGCCGATGTCTGTCCTGCACCACGCGAAGTCTGTCCCTGATGAGCTTCACCTTCTCGGCTGCGTCAACAACTATCTCTGGTCCCAGTAAAGCTCGCTCTCCAACATCATCCCAAGATAAGGGTGTACGACACCTACGTCCGTACAGAGCCTCGAAAGGTGACATCTCAATGCTGGCCTGAAAACTGTTGTTGTAAGCAAACTCTACCAAATGCAGGTGATCCTCCCAGGAACCTCCAAAATTTAAGACGCACGTCCGCAGCATGTCCTTAAGTGTCTGAATAGTTCTCTCTGACTGTCCGTCCGTCTGGGGGTGATATGCAGTACTAACCTTGAGCTGAGTGCCCAAACTAGTCTGCAGACTCCTCCAGAAATGGAAAGTAAAGCGACTATCCCGATCTGAGATAATGCTGACGGAAACTCCGTAAATCCTGACTATCTGCCGCATGTACATCTCCGCAAGCCTCTCTGTAGATGTACCCACCTTGAATGGCAAGAAGTGGGCCGATTTGGTCAACCTGTCAAAGATGACCCAAATCGCATCTTTTTCTCCTGGTGTACGGGGCAATCCAGATACGAAATCCATGGTGATATGCTCCCACTTCCACTCTGGAATGGGCAATGGCTACAATAATCCTCCAGGCCTCTGCCACTCTGTCTTGACCTGCTGACAGACCAAGCATCTAGCTACGAAGCGAGCTACCTCCCGCTTCATCCCGTACCACCAGACATGCTCTCGCAGATCCCTGTACATCATGTTGGCACCAGGATGTATAGAGTACTGCGATCTGTGAGCCTCCTGCATGATCTGCTCCCTGAGCTCTCCACTTGGCACACATAACATGGAACCGTGCCTCAAGGCACCATCCTCTACAAGAGAAAACTCGCCATCCACCAGCCCTGCTCGAACCTGCTCTCGGATACACCGCAGAGCCACATCCTCGAATTGTGTCGACTTGATCATCTCCATCAAGTCGGACTGTATCTGAAGGCCCCACAACTGCATCTGCACTCCGGACACGATCACCTCAATCCCAAGGCTCTCCAAGTCTGCAAGCAAGTGCCGATCCATAGTCAAACACATGGCTGTCGGATACCTACTCAAGGCATCGGCAACCACGTTGGCCTTTCCTGGGTGATACTATAGTGAGATGTCAAAGTCCTTCATCAACTCTAGCCACCTGTGCTGCCTCATGTTGAGCTCCTTCTGTGTAAACACATACTTCAAGCTCTTGTGATCTGTGAAAATCTCCACCCTCTCTCCATACAAGTAGTGTTTTCACAACTTTAGAGCAAATATAACTGCTGCCAACTCCAGGTCATGGGTAGGTAGTTCTTCTCATGGGGACGTAACTGCCTGGAAGCATAGGTAATCACCTTCCCATGTTGCTGCCAGACATAACCCATCCCTCTTCCCTGAAGCGTCACTATAGATAGTGAATCCTTCTGAACCTGAAGGCAATGTCAGAATCGGAGCTGTCGTAAGCCGTTTTTTCAACTCATCAAAAGCTGCCTGACACTCCTCTGACCAAACTTACTCAGCATCCTTCCGGGTCAACCAAGTCAACGGCTCTGCAACCCCGGAGAAATCCTGCACAAATCTCCTATAATATCCTGCCAGCCCCAAGAAGCTCCTGATCTCTGCCACTGAAGTCGGCGCTGCCTATGCCTCAACTGCTGTGATCTTCTTCGGGTCCACTGAAGTCGGCGCTGCCTATGCCTCAACTGCTGTGATCTTCTTCGGGTCCACTGAGATACCATCTCCAGTCACCACATGACCCAAGAAGTCAACTCTGTCCAGGAAGAACTCGCACTTCGAGAGCTTGCCATACATCCTCTCCCTTCTGAGTGTCTCCAGAACCACTCTCAAGTGCTCCTCGTGCTCCTCCTCTGTCTTCGAATACACCAGGATATCATCAATGAACACCACCACGAACTTGTCCAACACCACCACGAACTTGTCCAAGTACTGGTGGAACACCTTGTTCATAAACTGCTCGTACCGCGTCCTGAAAGCAGTTTTCGGAATAAACTCCCACTTCACCTTCACCTGGTGATAACCTGACCTCAAATCAATCTTGGAGAACACCTCCGAGCTCCGCTCAACTGATCAAAGAGATCATCGATCCACGGCAGTGGGTATCTGTTCTTGATCGTCAGGTTGTTGAGTGCCCTATAGTCGATACACATCCGTATCGACCCATCTTTTTTGGGTACAAAGAGTACCGGTGCATCCCAAGGTGAAGAACTCGATCGAATAAAGCTCTGGCAACTCCTCTGGAAATACGTCCATAAACTCTGCAATCAAGGGATGTGGAACCACCTGCTCCTCAACTGAACCTCCGCAGAAGACTCCGCTGTCCTGCTCTGCCTGCCGCCGGGTGTACTGGAGCGCCAGGAGAGCCAGAGTTCGAGTACACCCGGCGGCAGGCAGAGCAGGACAGTAGAGTCTTCTGCGGAGCTTCAGTTGAGGAGCAGGTGGCTCCACATCCCTTGATTGCAGAGTTTATGGACGTATTTCCAGAGGAGTTGCCAGGGCTTCATCCGATCGAGTTCTTCACCTTGGGGTGCACCGGTACTCTTTGTACCCAAGAAGGATGGGTCGGTACGGATGTGTATCGACTACAGGGCACTCAACAACCTGACGATCAAAAACAGATACCCACTGCCGCGGATCGATGATCTCTTTGATCAGTTGAGCGGAGCTCGGGTGTTCTCCAAGATTGATTTGAGGTCAGGTTATCACCCGGTGAAGGTGAAGGGGGAGGATATTTCGAAAACCGCTTTCAGGACGCGGTACGGGCAGTTTGAGTTTTTGTTATGCCGTTTGGGCTGACCAATGCACCAGCAGTGTTTATGAACTTGATGAACAAGGTATTCCACCAGTACTTGGACAAGTTCGTGGTGGTGTTCATTGATGATATTCCTGGTTTATTCGAAGACAGAGGAGGAGCACGAGGAGCACTTGAGAGTGGTTCTGGAGATACTCAGGAGGGAGAGGCTGTATGGCAAGCTCTCGAAGTGCGAGTTCTTCCTGGACAGAGTTGACTTCTTGGGTCATGTGGTGACTGGAGATGGTATCTCAGTGGACCCAAAGAAGATCACAGCAGTTGAGGCATGGACAGCGCCGACTTCAGTGACAGAGATCAAGAGCTTCTTGGGGCTGGCAGGATATTATAGGAGATTTGTGCAGGATTTCTCCTGGGTTGCAGAGCCGTTGACTCGGTTGACCCGGAAGGATGCTGAGTATGTTTGGTCAGAGGAGTGTCAGGCAGCTTTTGATGAGTTGAAGAAGCGGCTTACGACAGCTCCGATTCTGACATTGCCTTCAGGTTCAGGAGGATTCACTATCTATAGTGACGCTTCAGGGAAGGAGCTGGGTTGTGTCTTGCAGCAGTATGGGAAGGTGATTGTCTATGCTTCCAGGCAGGTACGGGCAGTTTGAGTTTTTTGTTATGCCGTTTGGGCTGACCAATGCACCAGCAGTGTTTATAAACTTGATGAACAAGGTATTCCACCAGTACTTGGACAAGTTTGTGGTGGTGTTCATTGATGATATTCCTGGTTTATTCAAAGACAGAGGAGGAGCACGAGGAGCACTTGAGAGTGGTTCTGGAGATACTCAGGAGGGAGAGGCTGTATGGCAAGCTCTCGAAGTGCGAGTTCTTCTTGGACAGAGTTGACTTCTTGGGTCATGTGGTGACTGGAGATGGTATCTCAGTGGACCCACGCCGACTTCAGTGACAGAGATCAGGAGCTTCTTGGGGCTGGCAGGATATTATAGGAGATTTGTGCAGGATTTCTCCTGGGTTGCAGAGCCGTTGACTCGGTTGACCCGGAAGGATGCTGAGTATGTTTGGTCAGAGGAGTGTCAGGCAGCTTTTGATGAGTTGAAGAAGCGGCTTACGACAGCTCCGATTCTGACATTGCCTTCAGGTTCAGGAGGATTCACTATCTATAGTGACGCTTCAGGGAAGGAGCTGGATTGTGTCTTGCAGCAGCATGGGAAGGTGATTGCCTATGCTTCCAGGCAGTTACGTTCCCATGAGAAGAACTACCCTACCCATGACCTGGAGTTAGCAGCAGTAATATTTGCTCTGAAGTTGTGAAAACACTACTTGTATGGAGAGAGGATGGAAATTTTTACAGATCACAAGAGCTTGAAGTATGTGTTTACACAGAAGGAGCTCAACATGAGACAGCGCAGGTGGCTAAAGTTGATGAAGGACTTTGACATCTCACTACAGTATCACCCAGGGAAGGCCAACGTGGTTGCCGATGCCTTGAGTAGGTATCCGACAGCCATGTGTTTGACTATGGATCGGTACTTGCTTGCAGACTTGGAGAGCCTTGGGATTGAGGTGATCGTGTCCGGAGTACAGATGCAGTTGTGGGGCCTTCAGATACAGTCCGACTTGATGGATATGATCAAGTCGACACAGTTCGAGGATGTGGCTCTGCGGTGTATCCGAGAGAAGGTTCCAGCAGAGCTGGTGGATGGCGAGTTTTCTCTTGCAGAGGATGGTGCCTTGAGGCACGGTTCCAGGTTATGTTTGCTAGTGGAGAGCTCAGGGAGCAGATCATGCAGGAGGCTCACATATCACAGTACTCTATACATCCTGGTACCAACAAGATGTACAGGGATCTGCGAGAGCATGTCTGGTGGTACGGGATGAAGCGGGAGGTAGCTCGCTTCGTAGCTAGATGTTTGGTCTTTCAGCAGGTCAAGGCAGAGAGGCAGAGGTCCGAAGGATTATTGCAGCCATTGCTCATTCCAGAGTGGAAGTGGGAGCATATCACCATGGATTCCGTATCTGGGTTGCCGCGTACACCAGGAGGAAAAGACGCGATTTGGGTCATCGTTGACAGGTTGACCAAATCGGCCCACTTCTTGCCATTCAAGGTAGGTACGTCTACAGAGAGGCTTGCGGAGATGTACATGCGGCAGATAGTCAGGATTCACGGAGTTCCCGTCAGCATTATCTCAGATCGGAATAGTCATTTTACTTTCCATTTCTGGAGGAGTCTGCAAACTAGTTTGGGCACTCAGCTCAAGTTTAGTACTGCTACCACCCCAGACGGACGGACGGTCAGAGAGGACTATTCAGACACTTGAGGACAAGCTGCGGACGTGCGTCTTAGATTTTGGAGGTTCCTGAGAGGATCACCTGCATTTGGTAGAGTTTGCTTACAACAACAGTTTTCAGGCCAGCATTGAGATGTCACCTTTCGAGGCTCTGTACGGGCGTAGGTGTCGTACACCCTTATCTTGGGATGATGTTGGAGAGCGAGCTTTACTGGGACCAGAGATGCTTGTTGACGCAGCCGAGAAGGTGAAGCTCATTAGGGACAGACTTCGCGTGACGCAGGACAGACATCGGCACTGGGCCGATAGCCACCGGAGACCGTTGGAGTTTGAGGTACAGATTTAGAGATAGGATTAGAAGTAGGTTGTATTTTGTTTTGTTTGTTTGATCGTGTTTGATTATTTTGTAACTTGAGACCTTGCTTGTGATTAGGTTGGAGACATGATTTTTCTGCGAATATTCCCGACTCGTGGTACTATACGTTTTGGTGGAGGTGGGAAGCTTAGCCCGCGCTTCATCGGACCTTTTATGACCAGTAGGAGGGTCGGTGATGTGGCTTACAGACTAGACTTGCCACCTGCACTAGTGGGTGTCCACAACGTATTCCACGTATCACAGTTGAGACGGTACGTGGCTGACCCTAGCCATGTGTTTGATCACTCGGAGATTGAGGTTGGACCTACTCTCAGTTATCCAGAGTAGCCTGTGGAGATTCTGGATCGCCGAGAGAAGGTGCTGAGAAACCAAGTGATACCCTTGGTTCGCGTCGCATGGAGGCATCATTCTCCAGGAAAGTCGACCTGGGAGCGGGAGGATGAGATGCGCGAGCGATACCCATATCTGTTTGCACCGTGAGGTATGATTGTCGATCCTTCTCATTGTTAGTTTCGCCTTTCAATTTCGAGGACGAAATTTTTTTAGGAGGATAGATTTGTCACTACCACATTTCTAGCTTGAGGGTAATCTTGTCATTTTTGAATTTATTTGAATTAATATGTATTTATTGGAATTTAATATTTTTTGGGTCTTCGTCCCGCGTCAAATTAGTATCAGAGTTAGACCCTGGTTTAGAAATATATGTATACGAAGGTAGGTAGGTAAGACCCATACAAGAACACTGCTTCTCCGTTTTCGACTTCAATGGTAATCATATATTATTTTTTCGCATTTCTACTATAAATTTTGAGACAAATTTATAATAGTTATTCACTCTTTAATTAAAGCTTACGTACCCAAATATAAATTCCTAATTTCATACTAATAATTTGTTTTTGGGTCTTCGTCCCGCGTCAAATTAGTATCAGAGTTAGACCCTGATTTAGAAATATATGTATACGAAGGTAGGTAGGTACGACCCATACAAGAATGTTGCTTCTCCGCTTTCGATGTTGACGTTTTCAACGTTGCTTCTCTGCTTTCGACGTTGACGTCTTCAATGGTAATTATATATTATTTTTTGCATTTCTACTATAATTTTTGAGACAAATTTATAATAGTTATTCACTCTTTAATTAAAGCTTCCGTACCCAAATATAAATTCCTAATTTCATACTAATAATTTGTTTTTGGGTCTTCGTCCCGTGTCAAATTAGTATCAGAGTTAGACCCTGATTTAGAAATATATGTATACGAAGGTAGGTAGGTACGACCCATACAAGAATGTTGTTTCTCCGCTTTCGATGTTGACGTTTTCAACGTTGCTTCTCTGCTTTCGACGTTGACGTCTTCAATGGTAATTATATTATTATTTTCCATTTCTATTAATTTTTGAGACAAATTTATAATAGTTGTTCACTCTTCAATTAAAACTTTCGTACCCAAATATTCTCAAAATTTATTTTCCATTTCTATTAATTTTTGAGACAAATTTATAATAGTTGTTCACTCTTCAATTAAAACTTTCATACTATTAATTTGTTTATGGGTCTTCGTCCCGTGTCAAATTAGTATCAGAGTTAGACCCTGGTTTAGAAATATTTGTATACGAAGGTAAGTAGGTAAGACCTATACAAGAACGTCCACACAAAATTTCTCGCAATAATTTTGTTAGATAGACGATAATATATATGATAAGATGCTTGCTACAATAAAAAATGTGTTTGAAGAATTTTTCAATCCAAATAAAATAAAACTGTTGCTAACAGTGATCCTAAACACACACAAAAATTCATTAGTGGACCTACCGAGTCTGTCATAGACGAGTCAGAAGGTAAATCCAAGTCCAAGTCTAAGTCTAGATTTCAACCAGTAATAAATTTTGAGCTTTATAGGTTTAGATTTTAAGCCATTAATAAAATTTGAGCGTTATATCATCATTAGAAGAATTAAATAGGTCATTTGATAAAACCAATAAATTTAAAAACTCTATTAAGTCTCCTAAATATTTTGAACATGTCCCAATAATTGAACATGTGAACAATTTCTATTATATGTTAGTTACAAATAATTGTAATAGTTTGCAGGAAATAATAAATGATTGTAGGGGCGATCATTTTGCTTCTCTGGAAACATCAAACATACAAGTTGTTGAAGTTAGGTCCCAGTTGAATATTCTAATTCTTCCACTTCAACAATCTCCAGTACCGCCATAGGGTTTTGTCGTCTTGTCAGAAGCTTTAACGTTGACTAAGTTGTAAAAGCAAAGGCCTCGGCTATGGCCGAATTAGAGGACATCAACAGGAGCATAATTCTCGGAGGTAAAATTTTCAAAGCCGAGGAGAATGATGGAGAACAACTTGGATTTTCGGTTATTTTGAATTTTTTTAGTTTGTTAGGATAAAACAAAATAAAGAAAATTTTATCACTTGAGTTGGTTGGGGTGGTTAGGGGACTTATCTTATAGACAAGAACTTAGATATTTAGTTTATCTTCTTCTAATTGTTTTGTAACTTATAAATAGTTTATAATTTCATAAGTTATGGATGGAAGAATTGAATGAGAAATCTATTTTGAGTTTATATGGTGCGAAAGGTAGGTAGGTAGGACCTACAAGTTGTTGAAGTTAGGTCCCAGTTGAATATTCACTCTATCAACGTTGCTTCTCCTTTTTCGACGTTAACGTTTTGAACGCTGCTTTTCCGCTTTCGACATTGACGTCTTCAACGGTAATCATATTATTATTTTGCATTTTCTATTATAATTTTTAAATAAATTTATAATAGTTGTTCACTCTTTAATTAAAGCTTCCGCACCCGTCTTCTCAAATCCCTAATTTCATACTAATAATTTTTTTTGGGCCTTCGTCCCGCGTCAATACAAATAGAAAAGTATTGACTAGATCCACTGAAGTCAGACAACATCATTCATTCATAGAGGTGTTGAAATATACTCACATGTGAAACTGATTTATTATGAGAGAGTTCTATATCTCGAGTCCTCGAATGGAACTTCTTAACCATCTCTGCGGCTGATACGAATGGGTCTGTTTCCTGTTCCAAGCACATTGAAGGGTGAGAATGAATTGCTTAACTACCAAAAATTAAGCATGAGGTAAGATTACACAAACCTTTCGCATTAATGAATCTTCCCAGTATCCTCTCACAGATGAAGAAAACGTGTCTGTACCTCCGTCTGATCCTAGCTTTGATTTGTGAGGCAACACTCTAGTTTTAACATTGAGTATCTGAAGTTAACAACATAGAATGAGAAATTTGTACTAACAAGAGCTAACAACAATTGCAAACTTAAGTAAACAGACAGCAGCATGTTACCTGTCTGGTTCTTCCATTCTCCAGCTTTTGCCTCTTGATAGCTTGATTCTCTTGAACAAAATCATGTGCCACAGTATTCTGCGTTGCTGTGTTACCAGCAGGCCTACTCAAGAGAAAATAAGGAAATTAAGTTGTCTTCATTTACAAGTTGCCTTGGGACATTTATGTAACATGAATTAGAGCACTCACTTTATTACACTCTTTAATTTGGTGCTCTTTGAAGATTGAACACAAGATGATTGGTCTTTCATCTTGAAAGAAGATGGTTGTCTAATTGAAGAACTGTCATTCTTTTTGGCTGTCTGCTTCTTGGAATTGACAGGGATAAATTGAGCTTTGGGAGTGCAAGCTTCTGAAGCTCTTTGGTTCTTCAGCCTCATAGGTACCGAATCTTTAACCGAAATGCTTCGTATTTTTGCTGAGACATCTTCACCAGCTGCAAGAGACGAGTTCAAAAACGATAAAACCCATAGTAGCACAACAGATTCTTGAAAGGCTAAACCATCAACAAAACAAGAATTATTTCTACCTGGAGCTACAGCCACATTGGTCACAGGAAGAATGGGAAACACAAAAGAAGGGGTCTCCTTGCTCGCCATAGATGAACTGCAAAAACAAGGCCAATATAGTGAAACAGATCAAACAGGTTTATCACTTTAGCTAAATCAAGAACTAACTAGTTCTGAATGAATTAGAACCTTTTCTCTTCTTGAAGAGGCTTACTAGTGCCACAAGGTGCCTGAAACAAAAAACATCAATTCTCTTCTTCAGAACCTCCCAAAGGCCCACACATCACAGAGGCTCTATAAATTATAATTGAACTGTTTTCTTTTGGGGGGCATAAAATGACTGCACTTACAAATTCAAGGGAAACTTTGCCACTGTTTACTTCTTGTTGTTGGCCTTCTTTAGCCTCCACAGCACTAATGTGCTCCTGCCTGTCTCAAATTGATGGAAATAAACACTCTATAGTAAGTATAATTGCAAAGAAGCGATCGAAGATTTACCAACCTAATGTTTTCTACTTCAGATGTAGGATGATTCATCTGGGCATTGGCTTCTCTTACATCCTGCTCTGATTCCTACCATTATTTAAAGATTCAAAAAAAAAATGTTTTTCTGCTTGAGATCTGACCTACTCCACTACTAATCTTAAAAAAAAAAAAAAAAGAACTGGAGTTAATATAAATTACCAGCTGTGGCTCCCCCACATTTCCAAAGTCACAGAGGCTGTCAATTTGAACAGTTCTTCCCTCCTTTATTTTTGGCATGAAAGCTAAACCAATCGAAAAAGAGACCAAATTTAAACCCCAATTTTATTATTATATAGGAATATACTAAAATAAACTGAAAGGAATTCTAGCAATTTATTTCTGGCATGAAAACCGAAACAGTACAAAGGGAAACCATAAACACACGAATATGATACAACGCGGTACAGACACAGTAATATGGACACGAAACCTATTTTGGTGCGTCCTAAAAAAACAAAACAAAGAAAGAAAAAAAAAAACTAGTCCAAAAAAAACTAGTCCACTACATTTAAGCTAATTTCTGGCATGAAAGATGAACCAATATGTACACAACCATTTCCACAATAAAATAATTCAAAAAGAAAGAAAAAAAACAACCCAAAACCCTGATTCCACAATAAAGTACAAGATTCACCAAAATTAAAACAAAATTCCTGGCATGAAAGCTGAACACCGATCAATGAAAATGCCACTTATATACCCAATTCCAAATCAAACACCTAAATTTGCAATAAAGAAGAATACCAAATAAACCCTAATTCGACTAGAAAATAAAGAACTTTTTCCCAAATTATAAGAATTTCTTGAAATTGACGAAAATTAAAGAAGTCTTCACATCAAACACCTATTCAAACCATGGAATTTTAACTAGTACAAAATTCAAACCAAAAACATAAACTTGCAACGAAAAGAAAAGAAACCAAAACCGTAATTCCTCTATAAAAAAAAAGCATAATTTTGCAACAACATCAGAAGACCCAGAACCCTAATTACTCCGTAAAGTCGAGACTCTCCCCAAATTGTGTAAGCTAATCTCAAGACCCAAGAACCCCAAAAACCATCAAAGAACTGTCTCGTTTCCGAGCGATACAGAACAAATGGGTCAAGAACAAGAAGAGGAACACTAACGAGAGGGGGCATAGCTGAGACTGGTCTCGAACCAGAGCTCCGCCGTCCTGATCTCCTGGTCGGTCTCCTCGTTCGTGAAGTCGAAGAACCGAGGCGCCGCGAACTCGTAGGCCTCGTCCGTCTCGAGCAGATCGCTCGCCATTGGAACCAGAACTTTAGGGTTGGGAATAAATTAGGGTTTTTCTTTTGAGGGTTAGGGGGGAAGTGAAGGCGAGGAAGAGAAGAATAAGAACGTTAGGGATCTCAACGGTCGGAAAATTTTGAAAAGTGGTTTAAACTTTAAAGACCCCTCTTTACTAAAAGCATCTCCAACCCTATTGTCTTCTTTTGTGTTGTAAATCCTATGTGGCATAAGGCACAAGACAATGTCTTTCCTATGTGGCAAGATAATATGCACACAAGACAATGAGATAAAAATGTGTTCTCCAATGCAAAAGTTTGAGAAGACAATAAAATTATATTTTTTTCAACTTCCAAGACAACTTTTTCACTTCTTCTTTTTATATATATATATTTTTATTCATAATTGATGATGTGGACATAAAATCATTGTGAAGTGCATTGTCTAGATCTAGAAAACCAACTTCACATTCTCCTTGCCATGTCATTGTCATGTCAACTTCACAATTTATTTCATATTTGCATTGGAGAAGTACTTTTGAAAAAAATGTTTGTCATTCCTATGTGGCAACCATTTTTTCCAAACTCACAATAGGGTTGGAGATGCTTTAGGGGGGGGGGGGGGGGGGGGGGGGGGGTTTGGTTCAAGTTTTTGTGGCTTGGGAATGGGTTTTGAATTTCTTATCCATGACATATTTACGCTGTGTTTGGGAACCTAGGAGGGGAGGGAGAGGAAAATTTGAAGGAAAGAAAAATGGAGGAGAGTAAAATGAAGGTAAAATTAATTTTACCTTCACTTGTTTGGATAAACAAAAAGTAGGGGAAGAAATTTTTTTAAAATAATATTTTATTTATTATGGAGAAAGATATAATTACCATTTAGTCCTTGATTTTTTCAAATCATAATTAATAACTACTTTATTGAAGGGTAGTTGGGTAATTTATTTCACAATCCTCTCATCTCTCTCCATTTTTCTCCCACTTTTGGGAGAAAAATTTTTGAGTGGGACCCACATAAATTTTCCTCCCACATTCCTCTCCCTCAATTCTCCTCCCTCTTCCCAAACACCACTACTTTTAATTTTTCTCCCATTTTCCCCTCAAAATTTTTCTTTCCCCCATTTTCCTCTCTTCCCAAACAATACCTTAGGATTGGGAATGAGGAGGGAGTATGAGGAGCTTAGGGGGGAAAGCAATTCTCATTGACTTGGAAAAGCTATTCCCAAACCCCCCTTGGGAATAGATTTGCTTTCCTAGGAATGTTGTTTAGCTATTTTGTTTGGACGGTTATACCCTCTTTTTATTTTCAAATTTTTAACTTCTATCCCAAACATGTAAATCATCATGAAATTAATGAAAGGGTATTAAAGGAAAACTAAATAAATTAATATTTCTATCTCTTTGTAAACCAAACATGGAGATGAAATTTTTAAAAGTTTTGAACTACTTATTTTCAACCTAACCAAACATGGGTATGGGAATGTTGAATTCCTTTCCCATAGGAAAGGAATTGAAAATCTATTCCTAGGAATACAAAAACTTATCCAAACGAGCCCTAAGGCCTCGTTTGGTTCAAGGATTCAAGGAATCCGAAAAGGAAACTTGTTTCTTTCCCTTGTTTGGTAGCCACAAATTTGGGAAACACTTTCCTGACGTAGGGGAAAATAGGAGGAAAAATGGTTCCTCTCATGACCCATGGGATTCATTTTCCCTCCTCCTTTTCCAACATTAATTACCAAACATAATGACAAAAGTAGCCTTGATTTATTACCTATTTTACCAATTAACTCTTCATTATAATTATGTTGACATTGGATATTGTTGGAACAATAATATATTTTTTCTTTCCTTTCCTACACCAACCAAACATAGGAAAGAAAATTTGATAGGAATTCTACTTTCCCATCCCCATTGAAAATACATGGGAATTGATTTCCTTTCCGTGAACCAAACGAGGCCTAAGGGTAACCATCCTACTAAGGGCAACCATAACTTACTATTATTTTTACTAAGAGCAACCTAAAATTGAACAAGTTTACTAAGGGCCACCCAAAAACCCTCCCCCTTCCCTCCCGTTCGTTCCCTCCAAAACCCCCCTGTCACGACCCACACCCTGATTAGGGGCACGAGTACGTGGTTACGTCCAGCCTACGCCGCAGCATCGGCGGTAGAACGCTGTCTAGGTCATCTATAAATACTACAACTAAACAGATAAATGTACCTGTACAGTATATACAGTACGAATGGAGGTGACATAGCAATACAGTCTCAATCACAAGCAAACTAGGATAGATAGCATGAAAGGAAATATGATAGATGAAAGCAGGAAATAAGTTCGAGATCCACACAAGCCCAAAGCTATACACAACACCACAGAGTCACAGAATTAAATGAAATACTACTGTCTGAAAAGTACTAGCTGGCTCGCAGGCCAGGCAACCCTAACTAAGCTACTCTACTCAGGGTGAGCAAAGTCTAGTGGCTCTACTAACAAGCCATGGTCCAGGTCTACTCCATCAGACTCGACCCCATAATAGGTCGAGCAGTCTGCCTCAGAGTCATCTGTAATATATCATAACGGTATCCTGTCAGGAAAATGAGCAAGTACAAGCACTAACATCAGTTCCATGTGAATTGACAAATTCTATAAGAGACAGTATAATAAACTACAAGACAAAGATATATGAAGACTTGGGAACCGTTCGGAAGCTGAGTTACAACCCTTAAACCAAACAAGGACCGGGGTTGTAACTCTTCTTCCGAGCAGAACCTAGTCTCCAATCAAGGTACAATATAAAGGCATATAGAACATGTGAGTAACTGAATATCATAGCATGGTGAGAAAGTACTGAATGTAGAACAGAACAGGATATATGATAAGATAAGTAAATATAAAATGTGCCTTGAATTATTAGAGCGTTATGTGATCGACTTGGGAAACATGATCAGGCTTTCCATCCGACCGGCTATGAACAATGTGTACAATAGAGTGGTAAAGCCGGTCACCATGGAAAGCTATGAACGATGTAGGGTAAGGCTTTACCCGTCGTGAGGCGAGGGTATAGCTATGAACAATGTGTACAATAGAACAATGTAGGAATTTTGATCACACAACCACTAATAACTCTCCATCCCCGAATAGTATAAAGGATTCGGACATAACACGTCATAACACGGGATTCAAAAGCAGTTGATCAGCCCACTCCCAAGTCCATGTCTATATAAGTACAAGTAATAAGTCGAGTCATGTACCAATATACCAAGTAACCCGGGAACATCTTATGACAGGATCCGTCATATACTAGTCCGTGAACCATCGTGTTAGGAATCAAGTAAGATACTACAACTGAATCGGATATAGCAGATATCAAGACTATAAAAACTATCAGTGAATGTACTCGCCTGTTGTCCTGAGCTGTAGGGTATATCAATGCTCAGAGTGGTAATTAGAAACCTAAAGATGAGATATTTCATGTTAATTTAGGTTTAACAAGTTAAGAATGATTTATAATGAATGATATAAAATCTAGGTCAAACTAGGTCTCACTGAGTCACACTAAGTCCTGTCAAGTCAGTCTAGGTCAAATCAAGTTATATCAAGTCAATCTAAGTCGACTCTAGGTTATACCAGTCATCATAAGTCAAAACAAGTCGAAGCAAGTCAAACGGGGTCAAGAGTTGGCCTATAGTTGACTTTTAGTCAACTGGTCAACCCTGGTCAACTCTGGTCAATTCTAGGTCAACCCTAGGTCTAACTGGTCAAATATTGACCAACAGTTGACTTTTAGTCAATTGGTCAACTCTGGTTTGGATTTGGTCCAATTTAGACAAAGTGTTGACTCGTCGTTGACTTTTGGATAAAAAGTCAACTCTGGGTCAACCGAGCTAAAATTGGTTCAAAAAAATGACATTTGTAGGGTGTACCTAACAAGTCACCTAAGTTTCAAGTCAATCCGAATACCCGAATCCCATATCTTGAAATTACCCGATTACCCTCTAATACACATACCCTTAAACCACTCTAACGTTGACGCCAAGTGGTCTTCCCTTAGGAATTCCACTTCCGGCTTCCTAGGATAGTAGGATACTAGCCTATACAATCATTACCTACCAAGTTCTCTAGGTAGAGTGGACATCCAGTCCATCTTACGGTCCATATTGGTCGTTTATCCGTTATCTTGAATATCTCAAGATAATCAATGGTATCTTGCGATACCATCCTCCTAATCCTACACGCAACTCCGATTTCAACCTAGGAGCCTACCCACAAAATCTAATTCATATTAACTAGGTCCCCTTCAAGTTTGGATGTGTTTCGAATCACGGAACTCAAAATCACCCTCTCACCAAATCTAATTCACTCAACATTCACTCACTCAATCTCACCTATAGGCACCACACTTAGGCTCACTCCTAGGCTCTCCAATAGGCTCACCTATAGGCTCACACACTTAGGCTAATAGCTACCTATATAGGCCCTCCTATAGACACCTATATAACTCACACACACACTCACACATAGGTTCAATAGGACTGATTTTGGGCTATCCTATGGCTGTCAATATGGACTGAATATGAGTGGTACTAAGGCTGAACAAAGGGGGCTAACATGGACTGGTTTTGGACTGCTAATGGGCAGGTTTGGGGTTGCCTTTAAGGCTGAATTCAGGGCTGTGTAAGGGCCAGAATTTGGACAGGTTTGGGGACTTCTAAGGGTGGTTTAGGGACTGAATTGAGGGGCTATAAGGACAGGTTTAAGGACTATCCATGGGCTGTGTTTAAGGCCAAGTTAAGGGTTGTTTTAGGGACTGTTGGAGGGTGTTTTGTTGGGCTGTTTGGGCAGGTTTTTAGGACAGCTACAAGGGTGAAATGAGGGCATACTAGGACAGGTTTTTACTGGTTTGGGACAGCCCATGGGGGCTGTCCAATATGGACTGATTTGGCATGGTTTGGGGTTACTTGGCTGCTGCCAAGGGGGGGCAGCAGCTCCCCATCTATGCTGCTGCTGCTGGGATATATGCTGCTGCCTATGGCAGCAACTCCCTCTCCCTTTAAATCTCTCAACCTCCACATCTATCACTCCTCCACTCTAAATCTCTCTACCACACAACACACACTTCTAACACCATTCCCTCTACCACTCTCTACTCCTTAATCACTCTCTAATATCCAAATCTCTACTCCCCACACACACCCACATACATATATATATATATATATATATATATATATATATATATATATATATAGACACACTCTCATGTATATACATATATAGAGACATACACACACACTAACACAATAATTTAGGAGTGCCTAAACCACTTAGACACAAATCTAATTATTCTAGAGGTGTCCAAATTTGGGGGAAACTCAAGGACACAATCACAAATCACAAATTCTCCTAGGACACTCCAAACGGACTCAAACTTGACACGAAGAGGGACACAAACACGTGGATCAATCCTACGGGGTTCAAACTATTTATTATGATGAAAAGAAAGAATTAGAAAATAGGTTGTACCTATCGGGAGATGGATCCCAATTAAAATCCTCCGACACGACTCCGACACAAAACGAATTATTTAGGACACACCCCTCCACTTCTTGCTCCCAAAAGCTTGGAGAAGCACCACTTGGGGTAGAGGGAGAGATCGATGGAAGAAAAACGGGAAGAAAAGCTTTACATGGAGATGAAATCCAAGGATTTCTCTTCTTCCTTTTGGAAAGAACTTGGAGAAGAAGAAGAAAAAAATTTAAAGTGGGAAGAAGGAAAGAGGGCAGAAGTGGCCAGCCCTAATAAGGGGGTTTGGGGCACTTGCTATTTACAAGTTTGCCCCTCCCTTTACTTCTATGCTAAGTTAGCTTCCTAATTTGGTTTTGGGGGTTAGTTTAGTAATTTCTAAAATACTAATCTAACTAAACCTACCATGAAATAATTAGTCTAACCACTAACTAAAATAATTTGCATGTGGGTCATGGCTAACTAGTGTGTGGGTCCCACTAGAGTTAAAACTATCCCGGGTCCCCGATACAAGTCGGATTGAGCTGAAATTCGAACCCGACTCAAATAACCACAAAATAATATTATAAATAAATAAATAATTTAAAAAATATTCTAAAATGAAAAATGACAAAAATACCCCTGTTTCTGAAAACTGGGGGTGACAAATCTATCCACCTTAAAAAATTTTGTCCTCGAAATTAAAACCAAACAATAGTAAATTATCAAAATCACAAGTCATGGCTTAAAATTTAAAATGTTTTAAAATCTCAAAAATTAAAGCATGAATTAAATGATAAAATTTAAAATTACTCTCAAATAAAACTGGGTGCTATAAGTCTATCCACCTTAAAAGAATTTATCCTCCAAAAATTAAAATAAAGTAAACACAGAAAAATCATGCAGTTCGATAATCGTATGCGTCTGTCCAATCATCATGATACTCAGAGTCTCCGTCATGCCTTGCCAGTGAGCAAGGCTACGATAATCACAGAGTCCTCGACTAACGTACATACCTCTAGAATTATGGTATTTAAAATTTTTGCATTGCCGCTAGCTTGACAGCGAAAACCTTAAATTCCCACACCCGAAAAATACGTCCATAATCCGACTATATGTCCTCACTCTGCCTGCTAGCATGACCCTAGCGGATTCTAAAATCTCATAATCGAGGCGACCTAGCCCATACGACTTATCTCAGAAGAATATCACATCACAAGGACAAAATTTTATCAAACGATCAAGGAACAGATGGAATCGAATTTCAAGACAGTTTATAAGAAGGCAACGTGGAAATGAGATCGAAGGATTGGAACCTGCTATCTGCTCTGCTACTGCCTGAGTGGGCTCAACTGACATGGCGAAAGCTCGTCCCTGCTGGCCTCCTCTAGCCTGCTGTACTCCGTCCTGGCCTGCCTGTCTGGCTGCACGGGCAGCACAGTTCTTCACCTGGTGGTCTGGAGCTCCACAGAATAAACAAACTCCCTGCTTCATCCTACAAACCTCCCGGGTGTGCCCCATATTCTTGCAGAAGGCACACTGGATGGCCTGCCTCTGGCCCTGTCCCTGGTGTTGCTGGGCACACGCTGGTGCCTGCTGAATCTGCAACAGAGGCTGCTGCTGCTGAAATGGCCTCTGCTGATGCTTAAAGTGGGGGCGCTTGGCTGGTCCCGCACTGGAACTCGTCCCCATGGTATCACCGCTCCTCTTCTGCTTGAGGCCGAAGTCCTTCTCTGTAATTTGTGCGTCCATCAATATCTGACCGAACATCGCGTCACGGCGACCCGAGGTGCGGGTGCACACTGCATGAATGAGTCCCCAACGGAACTTACGAGCCTTCTGCCCCTCATCCTGAATCATATCGGGAGCGAACCTGCTAAGGCGGAAGAACTCTGCTGCATACTCGTCCACCGACGAGTTCCCCTGCACTAGACCCACGAACTGGCCCTCCAATGCTATAAGAGCCACGTCCGGGAAGAACTTCTCCTTGAAGAGCCTCCGGAAGTTCTCCCATGTCAGCCCTCTCACCGACGCACGAGGATTCGTGCGGTACCATGTCAGCACGATGTCGAAGAATCGGTTGGCTGCGACTGAAACCCAAAGTCCTCTAGGAAGCTCTGCCAGCTCCATACTCCGCTGTACGTCCTCTAGCCAGTCGTCTGCATAAAGGATGCCCTCCGTGCCCGTGAAGTCCCTGGGGCTCATCTTCCTAAAGTCTAATACTGTCCCCGGCCTGGACTGCTGCTGGTACGGCTGCTGGCCGGTAGGTCCCTGTACCGTACCCGGTGCTACTCTCTCCACGGCTGCCAGTGTAAGCTGATACGAGTTCTCCATGCTCTGCCTCAGCATCTCAATTTGACGGTATGACGCCTCCGTCTGGCGCTGCGATGCCTCTGCCTGGGCTCGCTGTGTCTTCATCATCTGCTGAAGGAGAAGGAACATGTGGTGTGTATCCGTCGGTATCGGAGGTGGTGGCGGCAGCATCTCTGGAATAATGATCGAAACCCTCTGGGATGGAGGTGGTAGACCTCCCTATGCAACTGCCACGGCCTCCGGGATAGTGGAATCACTTGAGGCAGTCTCGTGAACCTCCTCCTCAGCCTGGTCAGATCTCTCGTGCAAGCTACTCGATCAGTGGCCTGCGGGTGCGTCTTCGTCATCCTGGAGACGAATTAAAATAAGAAGATCAATATGGCACATGAGAAGATATTATCAAAGAAGGACAGTTAATTTAATACAAGGGGAGTAATCATGATAATCAAAAGATCGAAATTTTTTCCTAGGTGTGATTGAGAAACTCCTATCGTATCCTAGGTCTTACGTCCTAATTGCAGGCTCGTAATTAGTACTCTAAGTCGAGCACCATTACGAGATCGTACTAATTGCGACACCGGACCTGCGTGGGCCACCACAAAAATGTGTCATGACCCGCACCCAGATTAGGGGCACGAGTACGTGGTTACGTCCAGCCTACGCCACAGCATCGGCGGTAGAACGCTGTCTAGGTCATCTATAAATACTACAACTAAACAGATAAAGGTACCTGTACAGTATATACACTCCGAATGGAGGTGACATAGCAATACAGTCTCAATCACAAGCAAACTAGGATAGATAGCATGAAAGGAAATATGATAGATGAAAGCAGAAAATAAGTTCGAGATCCACACAAGCCCAAAGCTATACACAACACCACAGAGTCACAGAATTAAATAAAATACTACTGTCTGAAAAGTACTAGCTGGCTCGCAGGCCAGGCAACCCTAACTAAGCTACTCTACTCAGGGTGAGCAAAGTCTAGTGGCTCTACTAACAAGCCATGGTCCAGGTCTACTCCATCAGACTCGACCCCATAATAGGTCGAACAGTCTGCCTTAGAGTCATCTATAATATATCATAACGGTATCCTGTCAGAAAAATGAGCAAGTACAAGCACTAACAGCAGTTCCATGTGAATTGACAAATTCTATAAGAGACAGTATAATGAACTACAAGACAAAGATATATAAAGACTTGGGAACCGTTCGGAAGCTGAGTTACAACCCTTAAACCAAACAAGGACCGGGGTTGTAACTCTTCTCCCGAGCAGAACTTAGTCTCCAATCAAGGTCCAATATAAAGACATATAGAACATGTGAGTAACTGAATATCATAGCATGGTGAGAAAGTACTGAATGTAGAACAGACACTACTAAAATATGCTAAAATAGCGACGTATATTAGCGACGGCGGAAATACCCGTCGCTGATAGCGACTTCTTGTGTTACACGTCGCTGTCCGTCGCTGTGTAGTGACGTTCAGCGACGTAGTATAAGTTACGTCGCTGATGGGCGACATTTTGCGACGGACGTCCATTTTACGTCGCTGTATTGCGACGTTTAGCGACGTATAATTTATGCGTCGCTGTTGTATTTCATATAGGGTTCCTGGCCCGGTCGAAATCACAAAATTTTCAACCAAATTTTTTCTTCCCGCTCTCCCCTCTCCCCCTGGCGAACCCTCCCCTCCGGCGACACCCTTCCCCTTCTCCCCCCGGCGACCCCGCTCGCCCGTTGACCCCTCCCTCCGGCGACCAGCCTCCCTCCTCCGACGAAGGAGCCTTCCTCGTCGCCTTCCTCCTCCGACGAAGCCACCCTCCTCGCCGCCTCCATCCTTCGATGAAGCTACCCTCCTCAGGTAAACCCTAACCCTAGCCCTAGCTATCTAGACACAGACACGGACACGAGACCCTAACCCTAGCTGTCGAGGGGGGAGAGAGGGGTGGGGATGGGTGCAGGGGGTGGGGGGGTCTTACTATCGAGGGGTGGAGGGAGGGGTGGGGGTATCCGAAGGCAGGGGAGGGTTTGGGTGGGTACAGGGGTAGGGGGAGGGGGGCAGGGGAGGGAGAAGGGGGGCAGGGGAGGGTTGGGGTGGGTGCAGGGGTAGGGGGAGGGGGGCAGGGGAGGGTGCAGGGGTGGGTGCAGGGGTAGGGGGAGGGGAGCAGGGGAGGGGGGCAGGGGAGGGTTGGGGTGGGTGTAGGGGTAGGGGGAGGGGGACAGGGGAGGGGGAGGGGGGCAGGGGAGGGTTGGGGTGGGTGCAGGGGTAGGAGGAGGGGGGCAGGGGACGGTACAGGAATCGGTATCGGACTATATGTATACAATGTATATACATGTATATATACTCACACACTTACATACACACACAAATACATATATACTCACACACTTACATACACACACAAATACATATGTATACATGTATATATATATACTCACACACTTATATACACACACAAATACATATATAAATATATATGTATACAATGTATATACACCAAGGTTCACAATATCGGTATCGGAATCGGTATCGGACTATTCCTATGAGTATTGGTATCGGCGATATCGGTAGTATCGGCGGTATCGTATCGGAGTATCAGACTTTGGTATCGGAAAACAAATAATTATTAATAAATTATTTATATTTATAAACATATATTTTATACATTTAGGCATAATTTTAAGTATTTCAGCGTTATTTCTTAGTAGTTTTGAAATTATATGAAATAGTAGTCACCCTTACCGATTGGTTTTGCCGAATTGACCGGAACAAAGACCCCCAATGTCGGTATCGATCAATATTTGGTATCGGTCGGTATCGGATCGGAACTTGCCAAACCGTCTCGGTATCGGCCGTATCGGATCGGTATCGGCCGATACTTTAAACCATAATATACACACAAATACACATATATATACAATCCAAAATCCATTTGAAATTCATTTTAAGAATCTGAAATGTTGACGATATATACCCAAGGTTCACAATATCGGTATTGGAATCGGTATCGGACTATTCCTATGAGTATTGGTATCGGCGATATCGGTAGTATCGGCGGTACGTATCGGAGTATCGGACTTTGGTATCGGAAAACAAATAATTATTAATAAATTATTTACATTTAAAAACATATATTTTATACATTTAGGCATAATTTTAAGTATTTCTGCGTTATTTCTTAGTAGTTTTGAAATTATATGAAATAGTAGTCACCCTTACCGATTGGTTTTGCCGAATTGACCGGAACAAAGACCCCCAATGTCGATATCGGTCAATATTTGGTATCGATCTGTATCGGATCGGAACATGCCAAACCGTATCGGTATCGGCTGTAGGTTGACTAAGGTTGACTATTTTGACTGAAAGTCAAAGTAGAGTCAACATCTGACCTAGATTGGACTAAGAGTTGACAAAGTCAACTATAGGTCAACCCTTGACCTAGTTTGACCTTGTTTGACTTTGTTTGACTTAGCTTGACCTTGTTTGACTTTGTTTGACTTAGTACAACTTAGTTTGACCCATAATAAGACATAATATACGAATTTGTGCCTGTTGGATAATGTGTGTCCATCTTTGCAGAATTATTTCCAAATGGATATGAATTACTACTTGCGGAATCGTTCATGGATGTACAATCGCCATCCTGATGATATGTGTGGTATGCGGGATGAATACATAGCGGGAGTAGAGCAGTTCCTGCAGTTTGCTAAGGCGTTCCCTCAGTACATGGACGGCACCAAAATTAAGTGTCCGTGTGTGAAATGTCATAACGTGAAATATTATCCAGAAGTGGAAGTGACATATCATTTGTACTCAAGGGGTTTCACGCCTAATTACTATCAGTGGACCGCACACGGAGAACTTGTGTCTTTAGCATCAGAGCCAGAGCCTTACGTTGAGCCGTATATGCATGCGGGACCTAATTTTGTTTCAGATAATCATGCATACGACAACGGGTGCATGAACATGGTTTTCGACGCTGCGGGGCCTAGTTTCGTTCATGATGCACCTGAGGAGGCACCGAACGCCGATGCTGCACAGTTCATGGAGTTGCTGGAGAATGCAAGGACTCCATTGTATCCTGGTTATGAGGATCATTCACCGTTGGAGGTGGTTACAAGACTGTTAAGCATTAAGTCAGATTTTAACATGTCACAAGAATGCTACAACCGAGTGTTGGAGTTGATTATAGAGATCTTGCCGGCGGGTGCTAAGTTGCCTAAAGACTTCTACCGGTCTAAGAGGATGGTGAGATCGCTCTGGATGGGATACGAGAAAATCGATTCCTGTCGCAATGGGTGCATGCTATACTACAAAGACGACAAGGACGCAGATGTGTGCAGATTTTATGGTGCTGATCGCTATAAGACAACTAGTACATGAAGGTCTACCGGTACAAGAAGACCGACCGATTCAATGCACTACTTGCCTTTAACGCCGCGATTGCAAAGATTATTTATGGTGAAAGAGACGGCCGAAAATATGAGTTGGCACATGCGAGAACAGATTGAAGGAGTGTTGGATCACCCATCCGATGGAGAAGCGTGGAAGCACTTTGATCGAGTGTATCCTAATTTTGCTTCAGATCCGCGTAATGTCAGGTTGGGACTATCTTCTGACGGTTTTACTCCTTTTGGTCTTTCGGGATCCCAGTATTCGTGTTGGCCTGTGATTGTCACTCCGTATAACCTACCGCCTTGGATGTGCATGAAGACTCAGTATATGTTTCTAACCGTTATAATTCCTGGTCCGAACAATCCCAAGAGGAACATTGACGTGTACTTACAGCCTTTGATAGATGAGTTGAATCAGTTATGGAAAGTAGGCACTAACATGTACGATGTATCCAGGAAGTAGAATTTTCAGATGAAGGCAACCCTTATGTGGACCATCAACGACTTTTCGACCTATGAAATATTATCTGGATGGAGCACTCATGGCCGTCTCTCATGTCCGTATTGCATGGATCGTAGTAAGGCTTTCCGCTTGAAATACGGAGGAAAACCGTGCTTCTTTGATTGTCATCGACAATTTCTGCCAAAAGATCATCCGTTCAGAAGGAACAGGAATGCATTCCGTGCCGGCGTTGTAGAGAAGGGTGGTCCACCGCCAAGGTGGTCCGGAGCCACGATATGGGAGGAGGTTAAAGATTTTCCAAGTGCTATCGAAGATCCTACAACTGGGTACAAGTGCGATCAGAGACAACTTTGTGGATCTCGATTTTCTAAGTGCTATCGAAGATTTTCCAAGTGCTATTAGAACGCTAGCCAAGGGACCAATTTATGCTGCAAAAATATGGCCAAGCTACTGTGTTAATGGGTTTAGGTTCAAGTCAACAACTTGCCCGATCAGAGACAACTTTGTGGATCTCGACTCCACCAAAAACAGCTGTTTGTGTATCAGATCTTCGAACTACAAAGATGTTGATGCGGGCAACGATTTCTATGGCGTGCTACGGGAGATCGTGGAGCTGACATATAGTTATGGAATAGAGCCTGCTAAGATTGTGTTATTCAGGTGTGATTGGTTCGATCCGATTGAAGGTCAGGGTTGGAAAGTAGACAAGCACGGTCTTGTTGATATAAACTATCGGCGTCGATATCAAGCCTATGAACCATTTGTCCTATCAAGTCAGGCTCAGCTCGTATACTTCACAAGTTATCCTAAACGGGAAACAACAAGGTCGGACTGGTGGGCAGTATGCAAGACCAAAGCTAGAAATACCTTTGAGGTTGACGATATAGCTTATCAACAAGATGAACTACCTCTTGTAACAAATACTATAGAAGTGGACACGACGGAAGTTCCTCATTACACATCTAATTGTGTAGAAGAAGTAAAATTATCTGAAGAGGAAGATGCAGATGAAAGTGAAGATATAGAGGAGGAAGAAGAAGAAGAAGAAGAAGAAGAAGAAGATGAGCTAAACGAACTAGATGAATTTTCAGAAGAGGATTAAAATCTGTGATGTCTATCATATAAATATGTATTTTTGTAATAATAAATCTGTGACACTTAATGACACTTTTATCTGTGACCATGATATTTTTCAAAAATCTGTGATGTCTATCATATAAATATGTATTTTTGTTTTATTGTTATATGTCATTATTAGGTATGACTAGACCAGGAGGATGACGCGGAGGATTATATATTAGCCAGTCCCGTCAGCCTCGGGCTGGGGATGGAGACGGCAGTTCCGTACCCTCATCCTCATCTCCGAGTACGCCATTGTACCGTTCTGTTCCCGGTCTATTACCGGGACAGGACAGTTCCAGCAGGTTGTCGACTCCTCCCTCGTCGTCCAGCCTTCCTGATCCCTCGTCGTCCAACATCCCCGATCCTCCGTCCAATATTCCTCCTGTCGACGGCTCTATGGGGGCAGCCGACGCCGAGCATATGGAGGCCGACGATCAGACTGAACCTGCCCAGGCAAGAGGTGAGAGCGATCCTCCATGCGCTCCCCCGGGCGAGACGCGTATGGAGATTTGGACGGACGGGCCTATGAAGTAAGTTAATTAATTAATATATATTTCTCAAATGATTATATGTACATATATATTCATGAAATTTTTTTTATTGTATAGATATCGGCCTGCTTTAGTACAGAGACAGCTGGAGCAATTTCTGAGGCAGAACTATGGTAGGCCTTGGCTCAACTACTCAGATGCTCCCGCAGATAGGAAGGCCTTTTGGTTCGCCCACTTCAAGGTAAATTTTTTTTTTAATTTTAATAATCATTTATGTATATTATACAACTTTTGTATTTTACTTCTTGTAGAGGACCTATTTCTATCCACCACACCGGGCGGCGAGGATCGAGGGCCAATTTTCTGCCGTCGCAGCCAAGCTCATCCGTGATGCGATCGACGACCAGAAGCGTCATGATCGCTCCGGACAGCCGATCCAGGGTTGGATTACGCCAGAGCAGTGGACTGCGATGAAGGCTAGATTCAGCGAGCGCAGGTACCAGGAGCGGTCTGAGAAGGCCAAGGTGGCGCGGTCGAGCGCCGGTAAGTGGTATGGTGGCTCCATTCCGATGACGGAGCATTTTCGTCGTCTGGTACGTTTCCTATAACGGACATTAATTTATATATAGTTCGATATAGAATGTTTAATACTAATAATAGATAATATATTTTAACAGGTAAAAAAGGGTGAGGACCCGAATATGGTGACCGTCTTCCTGGTCACACATCGGAGGGCTGGGGAGTTTATTGACGAGAGGGTGACGCAGGCATATGTACGTTCTATTCTTTATATTATTTTACTATAACGTAGAAAACATGAAAATAGATATCAATATAGACTTTAGCAAACACTTACACGTTAGCAAACATGTTCTAGACCGAGTTTGTTCGGCTACAGCAGGAGGCGGCTGCTGCTGCTAGTGCGCCAGCAGAGGGAGGGGCTGGTAGTTCCTTCCAGCCGCCTACAGCTCCATCGCAGGACGAGCTCTGGATGACCGTCGTTGGCGGTCTTCAGAAGGGTACGTACTACGGTACGGGATCCTAAGGCGCGTATTTGGCTACGGAGTCATCCCGGGAACCCTCTGTCAGTGTGCAGTCTCCGGCTTCGCAGGCGTCGTCACGAGTTGGGGATATCCTTCGTCAGATCGAGGAGCTGCGTCGCGAGTTGCAGCAGCAGATTTCTGATGCGGTCGAGCGACGATCCGACCCTCCGATCGTCACCGGACGATTTGATGCGGTCGAGCACAGTATACAGGAGCTGATGACTCTGCATCAGGCTACAGCTACCAGCTTGCAGACGCTCACCGAGTCTACGCAGCGCACAGAGCGTAGACAGGTCGAGCTGGAGGGATCGCAGAGGAGTATGTCTGCCTCACTCACTCAGGTTTCGGCTTTGCTTGAGGCGAGTACTGAGAGGGTGGTGAGATCCCTTGCTGCGCATGGTGAGCGACTGCGAGAGCTGGAGCAGATACGTCCTCCCGGTACATCGACGGCGCCGACTCCAGACACTGCACTGCCTCCGGCGCCGACTCCAGACATTGCACTGCCTCCTACTGCCCCTACGGTACAGCTCACCCAGGAGCAATATGACTACATTCTATTCCAGTTGCGCGGCAGGGGTCCGCAGTGATTTTATTAGTTTTTTTATGACTTGTATGTATTGGCCCTATGGGCAAATTGTTTATTCATACAACTGTTGTTTATACACTTGGTGGGAGACTTTTTATCATCTTTCATTTTTATTTGACTCTATTGGATGTTTGTGAGGATTTGAGTCTGTGATATTTACTTTGCACTGCCTCATATTTTTATTATGATATTTACTTTGTGATATCTGCGACGGGGATGACAAAATATACCTATGCTGGGTTATAAGCGATGATCTGATATACAAAGGAGGTGCTGCCGAAATTTTAAAAAAATATATTGTGTATTTTTGTTATGATGTGTGTCTGTGTTTATAGTGAATGTGAAATGCAGTGTTCGGAATCATCGACAGTTTCGATTACTGTTGTATGTGTTATCTTGGATAAAAATAGCAACAGTTCAGGGTGCACTTCTGAGAGCTTCATTTTCACGTCCTTTACTTTCTCGGGACGTCGTAAAGGTTCCCGAGAAGGTGAAGGACGTGAAGCGGAAGCTCTGAGAAGTGCACCCTGAACTGTTGCTCTTTCTATCCAAGATAAAATATAGAACAGTAAGCAAAACTGTCGATGGTTCGAACACTGCACTTCACACACACTGTAAACACAGACACACAGCATAACAAAAATATCAATTATATTTTTTTAAATTTTTTTTATAATATCTGCGATGTATAGCGACGTTCTGCGACGTCCTGCAACGGAATGTAGAAGTCGCTATACGTCGCTAAATAGTGACGTCACGTCACTAGACGTCGCTACTGTCCGTCGCTAATCTGTCGGTAGACGTCGCTAAGATGCCCACGTGGCTGCCATGCCATGTCATCATATATAAATTATACAGCATCGCCAGTGGTCGCATTACGTCGCAACGTTGGCGACGTAGTGATACGTCGCTATCTGTCGCTCCATTTAGCGACGTCTAGCGACAATGAACGCCGCGTCGCCAATAGCGACGTTCGGCGACTAAATTGCCATTTACGACTTGCATATAAGCGACGTCCGTTTTTCGTTGCTAGATACGTCGCAAATAGGTTTTAGCGACGTATTTTCCATTTTTAGCGACGTCTCCTGACATCGCTAATATGGGTTATTTTAGTAGTGAGAACAGGATATATGATAAGATAAGTAAATATAAAATGTGCCTTGAATTATTAGAGCGTTATGTGACCGGCTTGGGAAACATGATCAGGCTGTCCATCCGACCGGCTATGAACAATGTGTACAATAGAGCGGTAAGACCGGTCACCATGGAAAGCTATGAACGATGTAGGGTAAGGCTTTACCCGTCGTGAGGCGAGGGTATAGCTATGAACAATGTGTACAATAGAACAATGTGGGAATTTTGATCACACAACCACTAATAACTCTCCATCCCCAAATAGTATAAAGGATCCGGATATAACAAGTCATAACACGGGATTCAAAAGCAGGTGATCAACCCACTCCCAAGTCAATGTCTATACAAGTACAAGTAACAAGTCGAGTCATGTACCAATATACCAAGTAACCCGGGAACAACATCTCATGACAGGATCCGTCATATACTAGTCCGTGAACCATCGTGTTAGGAATCAAGTAAGACACTACAACTGAATCGGATATAGCAGATATCAAGACTATGAAAACTATCAGTGAATGTACTCGCCTGCTATCCTGAGCTGTAGGGTATGTCAATGCTTAGAGTGGTAATCAGAAACCTAAAGATAAGATATTTCATGTTAATTTAGGTTTAACAAGTTAAGAATAATTTATAATGAATGATATGAAATCTAGGTCAAACTAGGTCTCACTGAGTCACACTAAGTCCTGTCAAGTCAATCTAGGTCAAATCAAGTTATATCAAGTCAATCTAAGTCGACTCTAGGTCATACCAGTCATCGCAAGTCAAAACAAGTCGAAGCAAGTCAAACGGGATCAAGAGTTGGCCTACAGTTGACTGTTAGTCAACTGGTCAACCCTGGTCAACTCTGGTCAACCCTAGGTCTAACTGGTCAAATGTTGACCAACAGTTGACTTTTAGTCAACTGGTCAACTCTGGTTTGGATTTGGTCCAATTTAGACAAAGTGTTGACTCGTCGTTGACTTTTGGGTAAAAAGTCAACTCTGGGTCAACCGAGCCAAAATTGGTTCAAAAAAATGACATTTGTAGGGTGTACCTAACAAGTCACCT
Source organism: Iris pallida (assembly GCA_029216955.1). Lineage (NCBI taxonomy): Eukaryota > Viridiplantae > Streptophyta > Magnoliopsida > Asparagales > Iridaceae > Iris > Iris pallida. The sequence continues at coordinate 24,245,439 of JANAVB010025999.1, forward strand.
AAGTTTCAAGTCAATCCGAATACCCGAATCTCATATCTTGAAATTATCCGATTACCCTCTAATACACATACCCTTAAACCACTCTAACGTTGACGCCAAGTGGCCTTCCCTTAGGAATTCCACTCCCGGCTTCCTAGGGTAGTAGGATACTAGCCTATACAATCATTACCTACCAAGTTCTCTAGGTAGAGTGGACATCCAGTCCATCTTACGGTCCATATTGGTCATTTACCCGTTATCTTGAATATCTCAAGATACTCAATGGTATCGTGCGATACCATCCTTCTAATCCCACACGCAACCCCGATTTCAACCTAGGAGCCTACCCACAAAATCTAATTCACATTAACTAGGTCCCCTTCAAGTTTGGATGCGTTCCGAATCACGGAACTCAAAATCACCCTCTCACCTCTAATTCACTCAAAATTCACTCACTCAATCTCACCTATAGGCACCACACTTAGGCTCACTCCTAGGCTCTCCTATAGGCTCACCTATAGGCTCACACACTTACGCTAATAGCTACCTATATAGGCCCTCCTATAGGCACCTATATAACTAACACACACACTCACACATAGGTTCAATAGGACTGATTTTGGGCTATCCTATGGCTGTCAATATGGACTGAATAGGAGTGGTACTAAGGATGAACAAAGGGGGCTAACATGGACTGGTTTTGGACTGCTAATGGGCAGGTTTGGGGTTGCCTTTAAGGCTAAATTCAGGGCTGTGTAAGGGCCAGAATTTGGACAGGTTTGGGGACTTCTAAGGGTGGTTTAGGGACTGAATTGAGGGGCTATAAGGACAGGTTTAAGGACTGTCCATGGGCTGTGTTTAAGGCCAAGTTAAGGGCTGTTTTAGGGACTGTTGGAGGGTGTTTTGTTGGGCTGTTTGGGCAGGTTTTTAGGATAGCTACAAGGGTGAAATGGGGGCATACTAGGACAGGTTTTTACTGGTTTGGGACAGCCCATGGGGGCTGTCCAATGTGGACTGATTTGGCATGGTTTGGGGTTACTTGGCTGCTGCCAGGGGGGCAGCAGCTCCCCATCTATGCTGCTGCTGCTGGGATATATGTTGCTGCCTATGGCAGCAGCTCCCTCTCCCTCTAACTCTCTCAACCTCCACATCTATCACTCCTCCACTCTAAATCTCTCTACCACACAACACACACTTCTAACACCATTCCCTCTACCACTCTCTACTCCTTAATCACTCTCTAATATCCAAATCTCTACTCCCCACACACACCCACATATATATATATATATATATATATATATATATATATATATATATATATATATATATATATATATATATATATATATATATATATATATATATATATATACACATGAGTGTGTGTTTATATATATATATATATATATATATATATATATATATATATATATATATATATATATATATATATATATATATATATATATATATATATATATATTTATATAGATATTATATATATATATATAATATATATATATATATATATATATAATATCTATATAAATAAAAATATATATATAAAAAAAATATATATATAATATATATATATATATATATATATATATATATATATATATAGACACACTCTCATGTATATACATATATAGAGACACACACACACACTAACACAATAATTTAGGAGTGCCTAAACCACTTAGACACAAATCTAATTATTCTAGAGGTGTCCAAATTTGGGAGAAACTCAAGGACACAATCACAAATCACAACTTCTCCTAGGACACTCCAAACTGACTTAAACTTGACACGAAGAGGGACACAAACACGGGGATCAATCCTACGGGGTTCAAACTATTTATTATGATGAAAAGAAAGAATTAGAGAATATGTTGTACCTATCGGGAGATGGATCCCAATTAAAATCCTCCGACACAGCTCCGACACAAAATGAATTGTTTAGGACACACCCCTCCACTTCTTGCTCCCAAAAGCTTGGAGAAGCACCACTTGGGGTAGAGGGAGAGATCGATGGAAGAAAAATGGGAAGAAAAGCTTTACATGGAGATGAAATCCAAGGATTTCTCTTCTTCCTTTTGGAAAGAACTTGGAGAAGAATAAGAAGAAGAAAATTTAAAGTGGGAAGAACGAAAGAGGGAAGAAGTGGCCAGCCCTAATAAGGGGGTTTGGGGCACTTGATATTTACAAGTTTGCCCCTCCCTTTACTTCTATGCTAAGTTAGCTTCCTAATTTGATTTTGGGGGTTAGTTTAGTCATTTCTAAAACACTAATCTAACTAAACCTACCATGAAATAATTAGTCTAACCACTAACTAAAATAATTTGCATGTGGGCCATGGCTAACTAGTATGTGGGTCCCACTAGAGTCAAAACTAACCCGGGTCCCCGATACAAGTCGGATTGAGCTGAAATTCGAACCCGACTCAAATAACCCCAAAATAATATTATAAATAAATAAATAATTTCAAAAAATATTCTAAAATGAAAAATGACAAAAATACCCATGTTTCTAAAAACTCGGGGTGACACCCCCTCACCTCTCTCCCCCCGCTCGTCCCCCCGCCCTCCCCTCCCCTCCCCCGTTTCGTACCCCTCCCCTCCCCCTCACCTCCCTCTCTCCACTTCTGTCAATCGAGGACTGCAGGTAAGCACTGCAGTCCTATCTTCACTTTGGACTGCAGGCAAGTCCTGCAGTCACTGTAAGTTTTAAATTTTTTGGAGAAAAGCTTCTGTCAATCGAGGACTACAGACAAGCAATGCAGTCCTGTCTTCACTTTGGACTGCAGGCAAGTCCTGCAGTCACTGTAGGTTGGAAGTTTTAAAAAAATAGAAAAAAACTTCTGTCAATCGAGGACTGCAGGCAAACACTGCAGTCCTGTCTTCACTTTGGACTACAGGCAAGTCCTGCCTGTTATATTCTAACTTGGTGGTCCTTAGTGTTTTCAAAATGGCAAATTTATAATTTTTGTAAAGTTTTAAGTTGGTGGCCCTTAGTAAAAAAGGGAATGACGTTTAACATTTGCCTTAAAGAAGTGGTCTGAAGTGAAGTCACTCTAACGGCTATATATGTCATGGGGGCTTTTTGTTGTGTTTTGGGTGGGCTCCGCTTTGGACATTATTAGAATCTTAGGGGACGTTTCCTAACCCCAATATTATATAAAAGAATTTTTGACTTAGGGCCCCACCTATTAATATAAATCTATACTTACATTCTACTTTTTATATTTATTAGATTTATATTTCACTTTTTAAAAATATTCGTTTTGTCACTAATAATAATACTTTTCGTGACAAAATTGCGATATAAGACTAAAAAAGACAAAAAGTGATATAAATACAAATTCATACTAATAAGTGAGACGAAAATTAAAATTTTCCAATTATATAAGCGGTATCTTACATAACCAGCAGCGTGTTGGGAACGAAGAGCGGAAACCATTCTCCCAAACCAGAAAGTCCTGCGAGAGAACCGAGCAAAAGCACACAAACCAAAAATACCAAACACAATCGCAGACACAAAGATTTTTGACGTGGAAAACCCTTGCGAAAAAAACTACGGGACGATCGGAGTCCAACCCTGAAGAACATCCACTAATGAAATAAAGAGAATCCACCCTCTACAAGCTCCTCCCGATCCAACACGGATCACCACAACTCACTTGAAAGAAGAAATTTTTTTATTACGGACTCCGAAGAACAAGAGATGCCGAAAAATTATTCAAAACAATCTCTCCTTCACAATAGTCCTTAATCCTCTCTCTCTCAAAGATTGTAAAGCACTCTTGTTTTGAGATGAGTTTACAACTAGCATGCATCACCCTTTTATAAGCCCTTGGTAATCCATACATGGAAGGCCAATATATATGGAAACTTTTAATATGCATCAATCATATATTTAATGGAAATCCAATCATAATTGGCTTGCCATAATTGGAAGTCCAATTATATGAAAAGCTACTATATGAAGGGACCAATCATAAATATATGATCAAAGTAAATATGGAAATCCAATCATATTTTTTTTACCATATATGTTCCAAAATAGGATCCATGCACTCCCCGAGCTTCTCCGACACACGGATGGTGCTCGTCGCTCTCCGGGGTATTCTCCACATAGGTTGGGAACCCCACCCACTCCAACAAATCTCTTCCTTCACAACTATATGGAGGAACTCGTCATCCCGACGGTCCGCCTGCAGTACTCAAACTTCCCCCTTGGTAGAACCTTCGTGAGCATGTCCGCTCCATTGTCATCAGTATGGACCTTCTCAAGCATCGCGTCCTTCTTCTCAACCACATCTCGTATCCAATGATACCGAGTCTCAATGTGCTTGGACCGACTATGAAATATTTGGTTCTTCACAAGGTGAATAACACTCTGACTGTCGTAAAGCAAAGTATACTGCTCTTGCTTCAGCCCCATTTCCTGCAACATCTTCTTCATCTATAGCAGCTCCTTGCAAGCCTCTGTCGTCGCAATGTACTCTGCCTCTGTCGTCGATAAGGCAACACACTTCTGCAACCACGACTGCCACGATACCGCTCCTCCAGAAAACATCATCACATAGCCCGAAGTCGATCGCCTCGTGTCTACATCTCCAGCCATATCAACGTCAGTATACCCAACCAGCTTCGGCTCGTCACCACCAAAAGAAAGTCTCCAATCAGCAGTGCCCTGAAGGTATCGTAGAATCCACTTGACCGCACTCCAATATACCCTTTCAGGATTTGAAAGGTACCTGCTAACTGTGCCAACTGCATGAGCGATGTCTGGCTTCGTACACACCATAGCACACATAAGACTTTCCACAGCTGAGGCATATGGAACCCGCTACATATCTTCTTTTTTATCCTCGGTAGATGGACACTTCTCCTCAGTGAACTTAAAAGTAAGCCGCAAGGGGCAACTCACTTTCTTCGACCCGTCCATCCCGAAACGCTGAAGTACCCGGTAAATGTACTTCGTTTGGGACAAGTAAAGCAGCTTGGACTCTCTCTCTCTCGGCTGATCTCCATCCCAAGAATAGTCTTTGCTGCGTCCAAATCCTTCATAGAGAAGGTCGTGCCCAGTTGGCGCTTCAACTCCGCTATCTTAGTGGCATTCCGACCCACTAATAGCATGTCATCTACATAGAGCAATAAAATGATAAAATCATCCTCGGCAAAGTACCTCACAAATACGCAATGGTCCGACGTCGTCCGTGCATAACCATGCTCCCCATAAACGATTCGAACTTCCTGTATCACTGTCTCGGAGCCTGCTTCAGACCATACAAGCTCTTCCTCAACCGGCAGACCAAATATGACTTGCCCTTCTCACAGAATTCCTCTGGCTGCTCCATGTATAACTCCTCCTCAAGATTACCGTAGAGGAATGACGTCTTCACGTCCATCTGCTCGACCTCCAAGTCGAGACTGGCTGTCAATGCTAGCACCACCCGAATAGACGAATGCTTGACGACAGGCGAAAAGATCTCATCATAATCCACGCCTTTGTGCTGACCGTAGCCTTTAACTACCAGCATCGCTTTGTATCGAGGGCAAGTAGCATCATCCGTCTGCTTCACTCTAAATACCCATCGATTCTTCAAAGCCTTCTTGCCTTTTGGCAACCGTACCAGCTCATAAGTGGAATTGGCGTGTAAGGAACTCATCTCCTCCTGCATAGCCTCCATCCACTTATGCCTGTGTTCGTCTTCCATAGCCTCTGCAAAACTTTCGGGCTCTCCCCCGTCAGTCAATATCACATACTCACCCGGTGAGTATCTCGTAGATGGTCGACGCTCTCTGTCGCTCCTTCTTAGTGGAGCCACTGGTGCTGGCTGTATACCAACAGCCTCCTCCTCTTCAGGAACCGTCTTTCCGGCATGCTCATCCTCCTAAGGGACACCCTGACCACCATCAGCAGGCTGATGATCAGGGTTGGGAGCAACTCCATGTACTGGCTCCCCCATAATTGGATCCTCTGCGATGTCCTCTGGAAACTGCTCGAAGCGAAATGACTCTAACTCAGGCAATTTTTCAGCCTCAGAAGGCATCTCGAAATCCTGAGTGTTGGTCATGGTCTGATCCTCGACGAATACCACGTCCCTGCTTCTGTAGAGCTTTATTTCCACCGGATTGTAGAGTCTATAGCCAAACTCATCCCGACCGTAGCCGATGAAGACGCATCGCCTCGTCTTCGGCTCAAGTTTGGACCTCTCGTCCTTCGGTACATGCATGAAGGTCTTACAGCCAAACACTCGCAGGTGATTGTATGACGGCTCTTTGCCGTACCATACTTTGTCAGGCATATCACCCTGCAAAGGAGCACTAGGAGAGAAATTAATAACATAAGCAGCTGTGAGAAGAGCCTCACCCTAATAACTGCCTGGCAAGTTTGCTTCTGACAGCAAACACCGCACCCTCTCCATCAGTGTCCTGTTCATGCGCTCCGCTACACCATTGAGCTGAGGTGTCTTGGGCGGAGTCTTCTGGTGTCGTATCTCTTGCTCTCTGCAATAAGCATCAAAGGGACCAATGTATTCGCCACCGTTGTCAGACCGAACACACAATAACTTCTTGCCCGTCTCTCTTTCAACAGAGGCATGAAACTCTTTGAAAGTAGGTAGTACCTGATCCTTGGTCTTTAAGGCATAGACCCAAACCTTCTTGGAACAGTCATCAATAAAAGTTACAAAGTAAGAAGCACCACCAATAGATTTTACCTTCATAGGATCGCATACATCCGAGTGAATCAACTCGAGCAACGCCGGCTTCCTTTAACTTGGGTGACTTTGAAAAGACACCATATTTTGCTTCCCAGCTAAGCAGTGCGTCCACTTCTCCAACTTTGTAGACTTGAGCCCTGGAATCACCTTTCTGTTCACCAAGTAGCTCATCCCCTTCTCGCTGATATGGCTGAGCCGCCTGTGCCATAACTTGGTAGACGCATCACTGACGGCGTTCACCTCCTGTGCTCCCTGTGCGCTCCCCTCCATATAGTAAAGACCGGATTTCTTGCTTCCTCTGGCAATCACCATCGAACCTCTGGAAAGCTTCTACTGACTATTTCCGAAGAGACTGAAGAATTCCTCGTCATCCAACCTTCCAACCGACACTAGGTTGAAACGGATGTCAGGGACATAACGAACATCTTTGAGAACAAGAACTACACCTGTCTTCGTTTTTAAATGCACATCTCCAACGGCAACCGCCTTCGACACATCTCCATTGCCCATCTTCAACACTCCACAGTCGTCTGTCGTGTAAGTGGCAAATAGTGCCCTGTTATGAGATACATACGCTGAAGCCCCTGAGTCCACCAGCCAAGAATTGATATTGTCATGCCCCACAAACCAGAATACTGGAGAGCGGAGACAGACACAGCCAGCTACGTATATTGAAGTGCAACCCACCTCGCTATACGGTCACGACTGTCTAGATACATGAGGGTTTAACTACAAGCCATCAGTCTATTATGGTCATGAACAAGCCTATTGTCTCAATCTCAAGCGAGTAATAGCAATTACAAGATGTCAGAGCACCAAATATACAATAGTAAGGCATCCCATACATTACATATTTGGATGATCATGAAGCTATTCATACAAAATGTGAAGACTAGCAAGAGTTACAATCATACATGATCAACCCTAGGATTTGTTAATCATGCTACAACCCATAGACAGACAGTAAGTAAAGTGCAATCGAGCTAACACGTGCTCGTCGGCTAAACGCCTCAAAAGAATAATTTTACAATAGAGTAGAAGAGCCAAAATATAACCCACTCGTTGCCAGGGTTATGCCTGGTGGTCACCATCTGGATGGAAGGTAGGAAGATCCTCTGGAGCCACTCCGGTATCTGGCCATACAAAACCAGCTGGGTTAGATCCCAGAAAGAGCAAGTGTCACAAAGGAGGCTTCACTTAAGAACTAAAACTAGCAATTAGCACAAGAACATAATTATATAATAAAGGATAGGAAATATGGAAAATTATGATGATATACGATAAGATAACCATGGGACTATTCAGATAACCAAGTTACAACTCGTAAACCAAACAAGAACCGGGGTTGTAACCCTTCATCTGAACGGAACTTGATTTCCCACCATTTATCGATAAGATAACACAAGCAATCGGGTCATGTAACAGTCTTGCATAGGATCAGGACAAGACTAGACTGGTTAGACTTCATCCAACATTCACGGCCAAGCAATAAGTACGGCTTGATATTTTAACTAACTAGGGTTATCATAGGCCTAGTTACTAGCAAGATCCAATGAGATTATTCCAATAGCCACAAGCCCTGCAGACCATCCAGGTTACCCGGATGCAATTAGGGGTTGAGTTCATGTGGGTACATCGTCCAGAAAATACATGTACCCTTAAGTAGCTTGAAGGGTACAACACATGACAGTGTTCTGGAAATGTGCCCTACTCGACGGCAGGCTATAAATCCCATGATGGGGCGCCCAGATAACGGGATTGCCTGTAGCTGGGAAATCTCTTCATGACTACTGGATTATTCTAGTTATTAGCCTTAGCCAGTTTCAGTAGGTACCCCTGACCGTAGTACTCAGGGGTCCCTGCCCTAGACATGATGCAAGACAATACTGGTTCATTCATACAAACACAATCGTCCACGGTGTCCAGACCATTTATTCTTGTCATGTCATGCTAGCCGTCGCAACAGCATATCGAGGTATATTATGTTAGGTTTACTTATCAAGAGTGCGCCACGACGGGCCACTATCATATCATGTTACTTGTCAAGAGTGTACCACGACGGGTCACTATCATGTTCTATCCCTACTCTATTATGTCGTGTTCATGTAAAAGTCATGCCAATATTGAAATCATGCCACGTCCAAAATATAACCCTGCCATGAGGGTTGCCACAAAAAGACTGGACGTATGAGGGTTGTCGCAAAAAGCTGCCCGTATGAGGTTGCCGCCAAAAGCTGGCCGCATGAGGGTTGTCGCATAAAGCTGGCTGCATGAAGTTGCCGTAAAAAGCTGGCCGCATGAGGTTGCCGCATAAAGCTGGCCGCATGAAGTTGCCGCAAAAAGCTGGCCGCATGAGGGTTGCCGCATAAAGCTGGCCGCATGAAGTTGCCGCAAAAGCTGGCTGCATGAGGGTTACCGCATAAAGTTGGTCGCATAAAGTTGCCGCAAAAAGCTGGCCGCATGAGGTTGTCGTATAAAGCTGGCTGCATGAAGTTGCCGCAAAAAGCTGGCCGCATGAGGTTGCCGCATAAGGCTGGCCGTATGAAGGTTGCCGCATAAAGCTGGCCGCATGAGGTTGCCGTAAAAAGCTGGCCGCATGAGGGTTGCCGCATAAAACTGGCCGCATTAAGTTGCCGCAAAAAGCTGGCCGCATGAGGTCGCCGCATAAAGCTGGTCGCATGAAGTTGCCGCAAAAAGCTGGCCGCATAAAGGTTGTCGCATAAAGCTGGCCGCATGAAGTTGCCGCAAAAAGCTGGCCGCATGAGGTTGCCGCATAAAGCTGGCCGCATGAAGTTGTCGCATAAGGCTGTTCTTCTTCTCCAAGATCCGAGAAGAAGAACCATGGAAACCATGGCTTCAAAGCTCCATTAATCATTCATTTAAGGTCAAAATCAGGACTTCCATAGATCAAAATAGGGTAGAACGAAATTCTCTACATCATGGAACAATCAAAACTTGAAAATAACAAGGTTTGATAGATCAAAACCCAAAAAATCCGAAAATACAACAAACTTAGATCTACATGAAATAAACCATGGAATTTAAAAATGCTAAGTACTAAAGTGTCTTAGAATCCCGTGAGGAAGACAATAGAACAACAAAAATTGAGTTCCTCCATGAAGCAAGTTGCACTTGCCTAAGCTCTAGGTAGGTGGAGAGAGTTAATGGAGGAAGAAGAAGAAATAAATAAAGAAGTGAATGAGGAAAGAGAAAGGGGTTGGTAGCTTATAAGGAGGGGTTAGCATGTTGGACCAACCCAACCAAGCCAAACCAAAAACCAAGCCATGCCAATACTAAACCAATGCAAGATTAAACCAAGATCAAGCTAAGCAGGACAAGTCTAACTACGGGTCGGAATTCCGTACACGTATACCGGAAATACGTATAACGAAAAACGGAGGTGACAGTCATCACAGACGAGGTTTGTGATAACCTCATCACCTACGACGATCACATCGCCTCCATGTATCGAGGTCGCCGATGTAGTGTTCTCATCTTGCTTCTCCTTGTCGCCCTTCTTCTCTCTCTTCCAAGCGAAACAGTTCCGCTTGATGTGGCCCTTCTTGTCACAGTGGTAACACTCCGAGTCCTCGTAACGACCCTTGGACTTTCCCCTGTTCTTGTCTCTGCCACCACCTGGACCCCTGCTTTTGCCCCTTCCGCGGCTCTCTGAAATCAATGCCTCTGAGTGGTGGGATGTGGATGAAGTGCCCTGAGAACGTCTCCGCATCTCTTTATTCAACACCCCGCTCTTGGCAAACTCTAGACTGACCACGCCCTCTGGAGCAGAAGCGATCATAGATACTCGTACGGTCTCCCACAAGTCTGTAATGTACACAGCAGCCATAGTCCCTGAATCTCGTCGTCGAACTTGACTCTCATCGAGGATAGCTGGTCCACCATGCCCTGGAACTCACTCAAGTGATCCGTAATGGATGCACCATCTTTGTACCGCAGACCTATCATCATCCAGATCAGGAACAATTTGTTTACCCTGATCTTTTTTGCGTACAAAGATTCCAGCTTCTCCCACAACGTCTTCGCATGCTCAATATTAGCAACATGGTTGTACACATTCTCGTCAACAAACTGCCGTATGTACCCACACACCTGTATATGCTCGAAGTTCCAGTCCTCATCGGATTTGAAACTGGGCTTCTCGGATGCAAATACTGGAAGATGCTGCTTCTTGAAGAACAACAAATCCTTCATCTTGCTCCGCCAATAATGGTAGTTGGTACCGTTCAGGTTCACCATGCGCACAGGCTTCGCGTCCATCTCTGCTTCCTGGTTTGACTGTCAACTCCTGACACTTCTTTGAACCCAAAGCTCTGATACCACTCTGTTGGGAACGAAGCGCGAAAACCGTTCTCCCAAACCAGAAAATCCTGTGAGAGAACCGAGCAAAAGCACACAAATCAAAAACACCAAACACAATCGTAGACACAAAGATTTTTGACGTAGAAAACCCTTGCGGAAAAAAACTACGGGACGATCGGAGTCCAACCCTGAAGAACCTCTACTAATGGAATAAAGAGAATACACCATCTACAAGCTCCTCCCGATCCAACACGGATCACCACAACTCACTTGAAAGAAGAATTTTTTTGATTGCGGACTCCGAAGTACAAGAGATGCCGAAAAATTATTCGAAACAATCTCTACTTCACAATAGTCCTTAATCCACTCTCTCTCTCAAAGATTGTAAAGCACTCTTGTTTTGAGATGAGTTTAAAACTAGCATGCATCACCCTTTTATAAGCCCTTGGTAATCCATACATGGAAGGCCATTATATATGAAAACTTCTAATATGCATCAATCATATATTTAATGGAAATCCAATCATAATTGGCTTGCCATAATTGGAAGTCCAATTATATGGAAAGCTACTATATGAAGGGTTCAATCATAAATATATGATCAAAGTAAATATGGAAATCCAATCATATATTTCTTACCATATATGTTCCAAAATAGGATCCATGCACTCCCCGAGCTTCTCCGACACACGGATGGCGCTCGTCGCTCTCCGGGGTATTCTCCACATAGGTTGGGAACCCCACCCACTCCAACACAACACGGAGGCAAAAATTTGAGTGTGGATAGGAAACACAATAAAAATATAAGATTAATATCATATTGATTATATTTTAGCCAAGTACAATTAATTATAAATTTCTTCGACGAATTTTCATATTTTGGAAGCATTGCAAAATTGCATCATTTTTATACTACCAAATACGTCTCTCTCGATATATATAACCAAGCTATTGTTCATTCGTTGATCTTCCATTTGATTGTGCAATGAAGTATTCATGAGATTCATAGTAGAAAATGCTTTCTCCACTTGTTTTTGCAACGGGTAAGACTAGTGCCAAGGTCACAAGCATATACACCAACGAATGAATTATATCTTTCTTTTCCTCGACCATTTTTTTTGGGCAAAAGAAGCAATTTACCTTAATGTTTTAAAGCTGAGACTAAATTGCAAATCAAGAATGTATGTCTCAAGTTGATTATCAAGTTCAATAAGTTGCAAGATAGAAAAGTCGTGTGGGTAAATTGAACGAGGCGAACTAGTTTTTGCTTGTTATAAAAGCAACGAATGCATCACAAGCATAGGCACAAAGAAGTAACTCAGTATTTGCTTCATTAAACTGATCATTTATCTCTTGGAGTTACATATCGATGACTTCATAAAATAACTTAACCTTATTATGCAAATTAGTCTTCTTATGAGCTTTACGCTGTGATTTTTTTTTTGAAGTAAAGAACACATAATTCATGTTCGGCACATCAATTCCATGTCTCTCACAAAAAGAATAAATTTCATTGAGCAATGAATCCCATACATCTTCCCTCGTCATTTGTAATCGTCAATGATATCTTTGTTTATATTGCTATCCTTGAAACGAAGAAGGAACTCTAATAACAAAATTGTTATCTTGTTTATATTAGAGGGGCATAAGGACTAAAAATGATATTTAGTTATTCAAGAATAATGCTATCATTGTAAAATCTTACCAGAAAACCTAAAATTATTTTTATATTGTTATCCTTGTTTATATTGGAGGGGAGAAGGAACTATAATATTTAGTTATTAAGAATAATGTTATCTTTGTAACAATTTACAAGGAACTCTAAATTATTGTTTATATTGTTATCCTTGTTTATATTTCAAAGACGGAGGGGCTATAAACAACATTTAGTTATTTAAGAATAACACTATCCTTGTAAAATTTAGAGTTCCTTGTTCATTTTACAGGGAATTATAAATTCTTGAACTCATCATTTTACATTACAACTTCATTAAGACAAATAGTACTATCCTTGTTTATAGTCCCTCTGCCATGTGTACAACTATTTTTTTTTCTTTGTGGGGACTTGAGCTTCCACTGGTCCATAGTCCCTTACACTATCGTCGTTATTGCTGGGGTGATGAACATCGTCGTTGCTCAAATTAGCGAGATTCAACCCTTCTCGTCCATCCACTCTCAGGAAGCAACAAGTTCGGCAGAACTTTTGGAATGCTTCTTGTTACTTCTGTGGACTTCGTACAATACACGAATTGCACTCTTGATTGCTATTATTGTTGTTGCCCTATTTTTAATTATGTTGAGTGTTTGCACAAGTGCAAAATATTGACTTTATATAAGAGATCCTACTCCCAGCAGCCATAACCGTCCATTACCAACTTGAATGGATAACTAGGGAGTTAATTCCCATTAAGTGGACGATTACCAACAGTAACTTTCTATAAATAGGACAGTTACAAAATTGAACCACCCCACAAGTAACAAAACTGTGACAACATTGTAGGGTGTGAAAAATTCTAACACGCTGACATAAGACCAAATCAGCCAAAGGCCATACGCTCAGTGCAAAAGTCATACGCTCAGTGAATATTTTATTATTTCTCGACTGACAGCACAGCATACGCTCAGTGGGGGATGAATCTGACACTTCGTCTTTCGTGCAAAAAAATAGCTGTCTTAGGAGAATTAACCGTCGTATAGATTTTCGAGAGTTGATTTTGTCTTTTACGAGGACAGCTCATTAGCCATCATGAATGCACAGCCATCATTACTGCCATTTCTGACAGTCTATCAGCCGTCATATCCGCAACACGACGCTCGAGAGATATTTGTCAGTTATTAGGAGATATGGCGTATTCGAGAAGATTGAGGACAGCCACGTGTCTACTTCTCCAGTTATACGACTCCTCATCAAGACAGCGTATGTACTTCATACGACTCCTCATCAAGGCAGCGTATGGACTTCATACGACTCCTCATCAAGGCAGCGTATGTACTCCATACGACTCCTCATCAAGTGAGCGTATACACTCCATACGACTTCTTGTCACCCAAGTGAGCGTATAGACTCCATATGACTCCTTGCTATCCAAGTCAGTGTATGCAAGACATACGTATCCAAAAGACAGCGTATGGACTCCATACGACTCCTCTTCAAACAAGACAGCATATGCTAGTCATACTTCTCCAAAAGACAGCGTATCAAAGCAAATACATTCAGAATGACTTCAAATGTACAGTCAACACACGTTCTCATGTGTCCTGTATTCGGTTACCCACTCATTCAGAAGTTATGCAACATGGCATTCATACCATCAATCTCTCCTGGATATACTCTACTACTCTCAACCGCACTCCAATGTGCCTCCACCAAAATTTGCCACGCGTCCCTGCAGTCATGCACACGTCAAGTAACTGACTGAGCGTATGCCCAGAGCAGTTATCCAGAACTCTATAAAAGAGAGTTTCTCCACCTTCAACAGACACCACATTCAATTCAGAGATAACAGAGAGATTGCCCAGTTGCTGTCCAAGCTCTTCGAGGTCCGAGCCTTCTTCATCGCATCGTCCAAGGGATAAAGTGATCGTCTTCTAGATCAGATTCCTACAGTTATAATTTTCTCAGAAACACAATAAATAAATAGAATTTATTTATGGAAAACAAATTGGCGACTCTGCTGGAGAAAGCTGTCTCCTATAACGAGACAGCAACAACTCAATGCGATACTTCGTCGATCGGTTCGACGAAGAAGATGATGGTCGTACAATTCGACCAATCTGCTTATGAAGAATTGCTCAAGGCGAAGGAGGGCCGAACGGCTTCCTCCGCTTTTCTCTCTGCCAAGAAGAAGGGACGTTCTGTCTATGTCCCTAAGTCTTCTCCGGCAGCCCGAGACGCTTCTGTCACTTCCTACGCTGACAAGAACACGTCTCCAACCTCAGCGAAGCACGCCTCGGCTTCTCTGAATACAGCAACAGTGGCTTCTCCTAGTCACGCTGACAAAATGGGTTCTTTAGCCAAGTCAGCGTGTCCAAGGAAACCCATCTCTGGACATGTCAAAGTCTCTTCTTCTTCTACTCCTTCGACAGCAGTCGGCTCTTTAGCCATTAATGACTCTGTGCGTATGGCAATCATTGACCAACCATACGCTAGTCAAAAGGCAGCGTATGACAAGAATTCTCTGAAGATTCCTTCACAGCTTGCACATCTTGTGCCAACCAAGGAGAACGACTCTTTAGTCAACTCCTCTGTTCCTAAGGTTTTTACCTCTGGGGTTAATTTGACTAGTACTCTTACTAGATCAAACAAAGGAAAACGCCTTTTGGCTACTTCCTCTAAAGATGGATTATTACCGACTCCCAGTCGGAATAATGTTCATATTCCTTCTCTCAAAATTTCCCGATCCGAGAAAGGCAAATTGCAAGTATCCAGGACTGATACCAAAGTTGTACCTCCTATGGATCTTCGTAACAAGCTTAACCGGAATCATCTCGGTTCTACTTCCGGCATAAAGAAGCCTTATCAAACTAGAACAAGTATAATGGACCCTGATGCACAATATGCTAAGAACTATATCGCTCAGATCAATCGGTCTTTATACATTCAAGAACCAAAAAGACAGAAGAATAAAAGACAAGTTTCTACACGGAGACTATCTTCAAACACTTCCCAGTCTGTTTTCGCAGATCTCCGGGAACATCTGCAAAACAAGCAGAGAATCAACACTCCATCTGTCTCTGACATTGCTCATATTCGTCATGAAGAGCATTGTTATAACTTCCAACCTCGGGTCTTGATCCAGTGTTGTTATTCACCGAAAAGACGATCTGTCTTCGAACAGATTCAACATGAACCAATACCAGACGAAGACGAACCTCTTTATGCTTCCGTCAACATGACCTCCAAAAATACTGGGGGTAGAATACGATCTGATTCTATGTTAGATTCTGAAGACGGTGTTTACCTCGGCACCAGATCCAGAACCAGAGCTTCGACCAGGGTCTTTTTTTTTCTCATCCAGGTGATAAGCCTGAGACCACGGAGGACTTCCTAGGAGAGTCCAACTTCCCAGTATTAACTCCCGTGAATAGCCCCAGAAAAGATGCTGACTCTCATAGCGACGATTCGGAACAGACTGTCTCATCGTCGATACCTCGAATGATTACCACTTATATGGTAGATGGCAATCACGAACCTTCGACTAGCACTGAGGCTCATGAACAAAGGATTTCTTCCTTGGAACAACAGTTACGAGCCATGGCGGATACATTGACTGCTATGCATACTCTTATACAAGCTCAGCAACAAACTCAGCAAGTTCAACAAACAGTACCACCAGTGGTATTAAATACTCCTGTTACCCCAAACCTGGAACCTTCTACTATTCCGGGGGTACAGTCTAATGTTCATGTACAGCCCACTCCAAGTCAGTCCGGAGCTGGGGGTGGTACATATACTGCAGTCCCTCCTCCCAATTATGCCCAACAAGCAATGACATCGCAATCTTCCGGAGCGGTCACTGAAGAGTTGAAGAATCTTCGGTCTCAATTCGAAGCGTTCAAGCAAAAGGACGGCTTACAAAGATTAGGTATCAAGCAGCCTTACCCCATACAATGGAAGGATGTATCGTACCCCCCAAAATACAAGCCTCCGACCATCTCTTTCTTTGATGGGACCACCTCTCCAAGTCAGTTCATCAATCACTTTGAGGTAATGACCGATCAGCTGCAACCGAGCGATGTCCTCCTCACTCGGGTATTTGTTGGTTGTCTTAAAGGAACCGCTTATGAATGGTATCGAAGTCTCCCTGATGGGTGCATTACTTCGTTTGCCGGGTTCAAACAGATGTTTCTAGAATGATTCTATGAAGGCATTAACGACATGACCATGTCAGCCCTTATACGAATCAAACAGAAAAATAATGAAAGCACTGAGAGCTTCATTGAAAGATTCAGAAAAGAAGCTCTAAAAATGCCTCTCGGAACTCCCGATGCCGTCACCATCGACACTTGCAAGTCGAACCTCTTACCAATCATCAGCATGTGGACAGGATCCACTCAGTTCCAAGATTGGCCTTCCTTCATCGTCAGTGCCAAAGCTGCCGAAGTCAGTGCTGAGACTTTCAAAGGTCTGGGGGTACACATGACTCCCAAAGAATCAAGTCAAAGTACTAGCAATAGTGCGCGACCCAACAATCGCAAAGGAAAAGAGACTCTCGAAGTCAATCTCCAGAGCAACAATCAAGAGGTAATGTCTGCCCAAGCTACCCCAGCTCCAACAAATCAACAGCAGAGACCTCCTCGGCCGAAGGAAGAATACTCTTTCAACGACGATGATGTTCAGGGCATCTTCGAATGTTTACTTAAAGGTAACAAGATACAACTGCCAGATATCAAAAAGCCTGATGAAGCCAACAAGACGGATCATCCAAAATACTGTCCATATCACAGAATGCTGGGTCATACAATCCGGTCTTGCTTCGTATTAAAAGAAAAGATCCAAGAAATGATCAAATCGGGAGCTGTGACACTAACACCTAAAGACAAGACAGTCACAGCAAATGTGATTTTGATGCAGTTCGGTGACTTTCCTCCATTATTGGTGGAAAGTGGGATTGTCCCTATCCCCAAAGCAACCCTTGAAGTTGTGAATATTCCACCAGTCCAGAATGAAGGACTTGTTTCCGTCACCACTAAAAAGGGAGAGATTATGTGGATCCACCCCGATTTAGTGACGGAGTTCGAGACGTCTTCCTCTTCTCCTCGGAAGGCTCCTCTGTCTAAAAAGAAATCTGGGAAGACTAAGTCATGCCATATGACTTCTAGCATCACACCCAATCTTTCTCTAACCTCTACTTTCATCCTAGCAGGAAAGTCACCCCCTACAGAGGTAAAAACTGTACCTCGATCCGAAGACAGATACAAACCTGTATTTCATCTATATAGTTCACAATCTCATGAATTAATGGCGAAGATGGGTTATGATCTAGCCACTGCTCCTGGTTTAAGCTCCGGCAAAGGACTCCGAGCACCTCTAGCCCTCACTTTGAGACATAATCAATCCCATGTTGGCCTCGGTTTCTGGACTGAAGCTCTCATCAAGCACCGAAAAACCAAGAACAAGATGAAGGATTGCAACATGGTTTCGGTAGACTCTGAACCTGAACCTGAAGTCGAAGCTCTCGCCGGAACCCGGTCAGGAAAAACATATCTGAAAGATTACGCTGAAGCTCCTGAGGAAACTCCTGATGTCCCTACGGTTGCAGCTCCAGCACCCATCTCTAACGAAGGACCTTCAAATGCTCCTGCTGAGACGATTCCCTCTAAACCAACAACAGCCGACAAAGGGAAGCAACCTGCCCGCTTCGACAAACCAATCAAGAAGTCTCTTTCTCCCGGATTACAGAAGCCATATAATTTTGACATTCTGGCTCAACTTGCTAACACTCCAGCCAGGTTGTCCATCTTCGAACTTTTACGTTTTGTCACGACCTGTACCCGATTTTTGGATACGAGACGTGTCCAAGCCAGCCTACGCCGCAGAGTCGGCGGTAGAACGCTGTCAAGCCCGCAAGGAATAAATGCTCAAGAAATATCATATTTGCTGCTCATTCACATTTCTAATTTATTACAACAGTTACAATATTTATAATTATAGGAAAATACAGTTTTACAATTAAAGAAATTGATACAATTGCTTTCTATTTCTAGGTTGTCTTCAACATACCCAAGTCTTCCCCAGTGCTAAGAGTGATAGCGGCTAAACCTGAAAAATATTGGTTATCCAGTCAGGATTGGAACAAGTACACAAACCGACGACTATGCGAAAACATAACAGAATTAACAAGACATGAAAATAGCATATATGAAATATGAAAACTGGAAAGAAAACTGATGACATAGCACGATAGAGAAGTAAACAAGGAAAAAACCAATAAAAGACATCTAGCTAGGTGGTGTGAAATATCCGTTTCGACATATGGACGGCTAGGGGGTAAATCAGGCACACTGCACGTGTCGTGTGCAGCGGCTATCATTCACGAGAGACACTGGGATAGTTCTGGGTAGTCCACATGTTTACTAAGATATTTCCCCTCCCGACTACTCCGTGTGACGAGCGTGTCAACAAGCAGCAAGATATATGTATAGACATGAAATGAAAAGACTACTATAAATCGGAAAGCAATCAAAAAGTGCACTTGCCTGAGGTCCTTAGCTGGAGTAACCAATACTATACCACCCAATAAGCCACAATCAGTCAACACATGCAGAAGTCTCCGGATGCTGAAATAAACAGTACCAACGTTCTCAGAATAGTCAAATTAGCTAGGATTGCCTGTCCTTAAGTCCAATTCTGGACACAGGGGCAAAACGATAATTTCGGACAAAAACGATGTCCGCCGTTGGACCCGCTTTGCACCGAAAAGCGTACCAGAGTCAATGGTCTCTAAATCGTCAAACTATATGTCAACAGGTCCAGTTTTCTGATACGAACCCAACCGTATGTCCAAAGTTGGATTCCGGCGGGCCGTGCACAAAATCGCCCGTTGAGTGGAACCGTGGGGCCCACAAAACGGTGATTTTATCAACAGTCTCAGAATCGGACCAAACTTGGCATGCAAGACCAGAAAAATGATACGGTCCTGTTGGTACAAGTTTTGTCTCGATCTGACGAGCGTGCACAAAGTAATCGAGAAATTTGCAAAATGCACGATACGGAGAATTTCGACGGATACGCATCAAATTTGTCGCGCACACGCGACCAATTTGAATTCCGTCAAAGCCCACACGACCAAGAAGCTGTTACGCAGCTTTTGATCCTTTCGGTTCACGACCACGTCGCCCGGAATGACGGGACGCACGTCGTGTGGAAGAAATTTCTAGTTTTTGAAACAGGTTTTCGTCAAAGTTCGGGATCCGATTTCTCGACGCGTGGTCGATGAATTCGACTTCCGCGAATTGGGTCGTGGAGCCCTATATGTTGTCTGTAATTGCCTTTGATTAGTTTTCTGAAAACCCTATTATACAGATCATAAAACATCTTCCAAGTTGGGTCTTTGGGACGGGTTCCTGTTCTGTTTTGGACAGATTTTTCCGTCGACTTCACGTCAATTTATCGGACAATATGGTTCGCGTAACCTAAAACTAATTAGAGAAAATTGAAGTCAGTTAGGTTGTGGTCGTACCTGAGCAAACGGTTCGACGTTTCGTCGATCGAGGAAGGAGAAAACTTCGCACGAAGTTGGGTGTTTGGTGGCTGTGTTCTCGCGCTCTGCTGTCAACCCGCGCGCGCGCGGTTGGTTCCAGGCGAAGCTCCGGCCGACTCTGGTCGCCGTGGCGGCGGCGGACGGCGCGCCCAGGTCGGAGAGGGTGGCGTGCGGGTTGCGGCGTGGGTATCGAGCATTCATCTAGGGTTTCGACGTTTTCATTTGATATATATACGGATGTATATTTATATACTTGCGCTGATACAGAACCGACGTTCTGTTCTCGGGCTGGGAAAGCCAAATGGGGTGGCTGGCTTCCATTGTGGGCCGGCTGGGATTGGGTTCTCAACTGGGTTGGGATTTTGGTTCGGTTGGACCTGGTTTGTGAGGGTGAAGGCTAAGCTCGTGGGAGCTACTGCTACTCCTTTCTATTTCTAATAGTGTAATATCTACATATATGTATATATACAAAATATATAATATCTATTTATATGTAAATACATGAATATCTATAAATACTCTTGCACTTATATATATATATATATATATATATATATATATATATATATATATATCACTACCAAATTACAGTACTTTAGCGACGGCCATTTAGCGACGAAAATTTTCCGTCGCTATCACCGTCGGATCCCCGACGGATTTGTGACGGAATACCGATGGAAAGCAGTGGACAATTTTTTTTTTTATGTCCATATCCGTCGCTATGCCGTCGATAGGTAGTCGGCCATGTAGCGACGGTTTTATATCTGTCGCTAGAACGTCGCATATTTTGGCGGCAAAAGCCTAAAATATTGGTGCGAGATTTACTGACGACTTAGCGACGGAATAATCCGTCGCTACTCGCGCGAGATTTACTGACGCATTAGCGACGGAATAATCCGTCGCTACTCCGTCGCTAAATTTACATTCCAGACTTAAATTGAAACGACGGGGGAACTTTTTCATTCCCCCCAAATTTCACTCTCTCTCCTCTCTCTCTCTCTCTCTCCCGCGGTGATCGATCGGCGACCCCCTCTCCTCTCTCTCCCGCGGCGGTGATCGGCGACCCCCTCTCCTCTCTCTCTCCCAAAGGTAATCCCCTCTCCCTCTCCCTCTCTCTCTCTCTCTCTCTCTCTCTTTCTCGCTCTCTCTCTCTCGCGCGCGCGCGCGGTGGTCGTGGGTGCAGCGGGCCGGGGGCGTCGAGGGCTGCGGGGGCGGCGTCGACTGTGGGGGGCGGCGGTGGCGGCGGTGGCGGGAGGTGTGGAGGGGGCGGTGGGAGGGACGGGAAGCGTTGGAGGGATGGGGGCGCGCGGGGGCTGGCCGCGGGGTGCGGGGGGTTGCGGAGGGGGGCTGGCCGTGCGCGGGGGGCGGGGGGTGTGGAGGGGGCGGTGGGATCGAGGGGGCGGGCAGCGTTGGGGGGGGTACGATGGGGGCGGGGGCTGGCCGCGGGGTGCGGGGGGGGGGGGTATGTGTGGAGGGGGGCTGGCCGGACACACACACACACGGACACACACACACGGACACACGGACACACAGACACACACACACACAGACACACACACACACACACGGACACACACGGACACAGACACACGGATACACACACACACAGACATATATATATATATATATATATATATATATATATATATATATATATATATATATATATATATATATATATAGGCATAATTTTAAGATGCTTAATTAGTTTACCTTATATATATAAGGTAAACTAATTATGGTAAACTAATTATGCCTATATATATATCTATATATAGGCATAATTAGTTTACCTTATTTTAGAGTATGACTACGTAGCTAGTGTGTAGAGTAGTATATGGTTACTAGATCCTAGTGTAGAGTAGTATGTAGAGGAGTATGGCTACTAGTGATATATAGATATGTAGGTCCATGTGTATCTGTATCGGACTATCGCTATCGGTATCGAACTATCGCTATCGGTATCGGACTATCGCTATCAGTATCGACCGTATATACTTAGTATCGGGCGTAGCGGATTAGTATCGATCAGTATATAGGTTTGGGTTAAGATCAAGGTTCAAAGTATCGGTATCAGAATAGTAGGCCGAATAGGAGACCGAGATAGTCGAATGTGAAGAAGGGAAGAAGGGAGGAGCAGATGGGTTCAGAGCCATGGTGGAGGAGGAGAAGTAACATGAGAGCAGTTTTCGCCGTAATATCTCCTGGCTCTGCTGGCAACTGAAGTCTAGATGCTACAAAGGACGATCCTATATACTGATACTAATCTGATACTCTCTGATATTAAGTACATCCGGCTTACTAGCTAGCGGATCCACCAGTTACATGATTATATACTAATTATGTTAGATTGTGATACTAAGTAGCCTCGTCGTAGGCCTAGCGTGTTATCCACAAGTTTAGTTTTTCTTACGATATGAGTATCGGTATCGGGCTATTAATTCTTATGTTTAGTTTGTCTTACGATACAGATATTCACATCAAATCGAGCATGAATCGTTACTTTGTTGATCGTACATGGATGTACAAACGACAACACGAGAGCAGAATTGGTGTGAGTGACGATTTTCAGGCAGGTGTGGAAGTATTTCTTAAGTATGCCATGAGCAAAACTCAGTACATGGACGATAACAAAATCAAGTGTCCATGTGTTAATTGTCACAATAGACGTTTCGAAGAAGTGATGACTGTGAGAGATCATTTGACCCGTAAGGGTTTCGTACGTGATTACGGCCTGTGGTCATCGCAAGGTGAATTATATTCAGAAAGACAGGCTGCAGAAGCTGGTACTTATGCTTTTGATGATAATGCTGCAACGGATGTCCTCGAAGACGACGGATGCTCTGTGGATTATGGAGACATGCAGAACCTTGCACGAGATATGGTGTATGCTGCGGCAGGGCCTAATTTTGATCCGGAGGATCCTAATCCCGAGGCAAAGGAGTTCTATGATATGTTTAAGGACGCAGATACTCCTCTATATCCTGGTTGTGAGACTCATTCCGCACTGTCAGTGACGATGCGGTTGTTGAACATAAAGTCTGATTTTAACTTGCCACAAGCTTGCTATGATCGGATCACACAGTTAACTAATGAGGTGTTACCGAAGGAATCAAAAGAGCTCCCAAGAAACTTCTACAAGTCAAAGATGATGGTCCGACAACTGGGACTGGGGTACGAGAAGATAGATTGCTGTCGCAACGGATGCATGTTGTATTACAAAGAGAATTGCGTATTAGAAAGTTGTTGGTTCTGTAATGCGGATCGTTACAAGACAGTACAGGAAAAAGGAAAGTCAACTAGAAAACGACGTCCTTACAAGTATATGCATTACTTGTCGATCACGAAGCGCTTACAGAGGATGTATATGTCTCTGAATACAGCAGAACACATGACGTGGCACAGTGAAGATCGCATAAAGGACGAAGGAGAATTGTTACATCCTTCGGATGGGGAGGCGTGGAAATATTTTGATTTGTGTCATCCAGATTTTGCTGCAGAGCCTAGAAATGTACGCCTGGCGCTATGTTCTGATGGCTTCGCCCCTTTCGGACAGTCGGGATCTCAATACTCATGTTGGCCGGTCATTCTTACCCCTTACAATCTGCCACCATGGATGTGTATGAAGACTCCTTATATGTTCTTGACAGCTATCATACCCGGTCCCAAAAATCCGACAAAGAACATCGATATATATTTACAGCCGTTGGTGGATGAGCTGAAACAGTTGTGGGAGATCGGCGTCACAACCTATGATATTTCCAGAAAACAAAACTTTCAGATGAGAGCTTCACTCATGTGGACAATCAATGATTTTCCAGCATACAGTATGCTGTCGGGATGGGGTACGCACGGCAACATGTCTTGTCCGATATGTATGAAAAATAGTAAAGCGTTCCGCCTTAGACATGGAGGAAAAACTTCTTTCTTTGACTGTCACCGTCAATTTCTGCCAACGAGACATCCTTGGCGAAAGAACAAGGACGCGTTCAGATATGGAAAACAAGAATTTTCTGAACCTCCTGCCAGATTGTCGGGATACGATATTTGGGAAGATGTAAAGGAATTGCCCACCGCAATGGAAGATCCATCGAACAATCGTGTCGAGGGGTTCGGACAAAGCCATAACTGGACCAAACGGAGTATCTTCTGGGACTTGCCTTATTGGAAAGATAATCTTATTAGGCATAATCTTGATGTCATGCATATCGAAAAGAATGTGTTCGATAATGTCTTCAATACCGTTATGGATATTAAAGGAAAGACGAAGGACAATCCAAAAGCAAGACAAGACATGGCCGAGATATGCAAACGTCATAATCTAAACTTGATACAAAGGGGAGCTGGTGGACAATTAACTAAGCCGATAGCGCCATACGCATTGAGCAAGGAAGATAGATTAATAATCTGCAAGTGGATATCTACTTTAAGATTTCCCGACGGCTATGTGTCGAATTTGTCTAGATGCGTTGATCTCAATGAACGCAAGCTAACAGGAATGAAGAGTCACGACTGCCACGTATTTATGGAAAGATTACTGCCCATTGCGTTGAGAGAGTTGTTGCCTTCTGTTGTATGGGTTCCGTTGGCCGAGCTGTCTATATTCTTCAGGGATATCTGTTCAACTAAGCTCACGGTGCAACATATGATACAACTTGAGGAGAAGATTGTCTTAACAATTTGCAAGTTAGAGAATATATTTCCACCGGGTTTCTTCGACAGTATGGAGCATCTACCGATTCATCTAGCATACGAAGCCCGTGTCGGTGCATCTGTTCATTATCGATGGATGTACCCCTTTGAAAGGTAAATAAAAATTGATATAATTTAAGTGGATTTTATAATTTATTGTTAATTCTCAAGATAATTTGTCTCTCTAGGTATCTACATCATCTAAAGAAGAAAGTTGGCAACAAGGCTCATATAGAGGCTTCGATATGCGAAGCATATCTTATCGAGGAGGTGTCAAACTTTTGCTCCATTTATTTCGATACTCATGTTGAGACAAATCGAAATAGACCTCAAAGGAATGACGAAGACGTTGAGGAAGGAGGTATATTCAATTTAAGGGACAAGCCTATTGGGGCTAGTAAGAAACGGTGGTTGAGTGACGATGAGTATGATGCCGCTCACCGATATGTCTTGTTAAATTGTGACATACAAGAAGTGAGAGATTTGGAGAAGTAAGTGACTACACCTCGTTATAATCTCTAATTTGGTGAGGTAAGTGACTACACTAATTTTTATTCTCTCTAACAGTGTATTTAGAGATGAAGTCAAAATAAGGACACCCGATATTACCGATGAGGGACTTCAAAGAGAGGTTGATTTTACCTTTCCGTCATGGTTTCGAGATTACGTAAGTAACTGAGATAATATGTTATGCGGCTACCATTTAAATATATATATGCCACTAATAAATTTAAAGTTTACAGGTTTTATTAGCTGAACCAAGTACACTCACAAATGAGAGCATCCGTTATTTGTCATTGGGACCGAAGAAGCATGCAAAGACTTGGCCCGGCTATGTCGTTAATGGCTTCAAGTTTAAGACAACTCAATATCCTATAAATGCAGAATTTCTCAATGACGACTTCAGTACGAAGCATTCTGGTGTTTGCATAAGAGGCACAATCTATGACGACGAGCCGGACTTTGACTATTATGGAGTGCTTCGGGATATTGTAGAATTACAATATAGTGCCCCATTTGATATGCATATTGTTATGTTCAAATATGAGTGGTTCGATACGACACCAAATATCGGTTGGAGAATCGATAAACAATTTGGATTCGTCGATATAAATCATCGCAGGAGGTATAGAGGGTCCGACACGTTTGCGATAGCAAGTCAGGCTGTTCAAGTCTACTATACAAGCTACCCAAGGCGTCGTAGAGATCGCTTTGACTGGTGGACAGTATGCAAGATTAAATCTAGAAATACATTCAACGTTGGAGACCCAGCATACCAAGAGGACCAGATCGAAAAGCCCCAATATTTGGGACAACAGTCTTGTGACATGGATGTTGATTTAGAGGTTGATATACCTCTTGCTGATGAAAATAGAGGGGAGGAAGAGGTTGATATACAACTTAGATGTCAACCAGGGGAGAAAGAGGCGTCTTGTCCCAAGTATTGAGACTGAAGAAGAAGAAGAAGAAGAAGAAGAACTTTATGAGGATGAGGATGAGGATGAGGATACAGATGAATTCGACGATGAGGATGATGATGATGATGAGGCCGAGGCCGAGGAAGAGGACGATGACGATGATTAAATATCGCTATATTTCAGTTGTATCTTGAAGCACCCAATATCTAGTGGAACACAAGATGCCCTTTCATCAAAAGTTACAAGAATTGTACTTTGTTGTATTGGTGCATGATTTTATCAGATTTTGTGTATCTAGCTTTTATTCGTACTTCACTTCTGATTGTAATATTTATTTCAGTTTGGGATATTTGCGTATTATTGTATGAGTTTCTTTTTGCAGATGGCACTCCTAGGCCTACTCGTCTGGGCGGCACTCATCGCCCTGCTGCTGGTATGGATATGTTTAGGTTTATATTCATTTATAAATCTATGTTGTCGGTATTTTGTTTATGTGTTCTATTTACAGGGCATGGTTGCGAGCACCCGTACTGGTGGTACTGGCCGTGGTCGTGGCGGTGGCGGCGGCGGCAGCGGTGGTGGTGGTGGTCGTGGGCGTGGGCGTGGGCGTGGTGGTAGCGGTCGTGGTCGCCAGCCGCATTCCCCGGATGTGACCTCCGAGCCCGACTTGGAGAGCCCGATCATAGGCTCTTCCCGCCGTCATTCTTCCTCGGTGCCACCGACATCGTCGTCGAGGCCTGTGACTCCATCCGCTAGCGGATCCGTTCCGCCACCGGATGTACCAGCGGATGCAGCAGCAGATGCAGCAGGGGGCCCAGCAGTTACTGCAGGGTGGGCCTCGGAGTACCCCGGGATTCAGTTTCATCCTGATACCGGGGAGTACATTCGCGGACCCGCGGATCCCCCGACGCCACCAGAGAGGCTGGTGGGCGAGTTCCGACGAGAGCTATGGCCCGCTGGTGAATCGTAAGTAAATTTAAGTTAATTTATTAAATTTGTTTCATTTATTCAAGTTAATAATCCAGTCGTTGCTTCTTTATAGGTTTTTCCCGTGGGATGCTGCCCGGATTCTAGGGCGCATTATCCGGGATAACTACCATGGCCCCTACATCAATTTTTCTGAGGTGCCTCAGGACATGAAGTACGTCTGG